>JAJGQD010000024.1:0-407500 GCA_020882685.1 Aphelinus atriplicis
TCAATGAGCTCCATCGATCCGTATTATCAGAATTTTCATCACAACGCTGATTCATGTACTTTTTCAATGATTCATGAGGCACATCTTGCCAAACATCAGTTTTTTCCATATTTCACGCCCACGCATCAATTTTTCCAAAGTTTCAACCATGGATAAGGAAGCCCATTCGATACTCCTCCGATCGGAAATACTCGAAATTACACCATATCATGATTTCACGTATTTCTCTGAACACATAAAAATCACAAAGTTAACCATCAATTTTCAAGAACAGATTTCACGCCCACGCATCGTCATATTTCAGTTTTACACGATGAAAAATAAAAATGCTCAATGAGCTCTATCGATCCGTATTATCAGAATTTTCATCACGACGCTGATTCATGTAATTTTTTAATGATTCATGAGGCACAACTTGCCAAACATCAGTTTTCTCCATATTTCACGCCCACGCATCAATTTTTCCAAAGTTTCAACCATGGATGAGGAAGCCCATTCAATACTCTTCCGACCGGAAATACTCGAAATTACATCATATCATGATTTCACGTATTTCTCTGAATGCATAAAAATCACAAAGTTAACCATCAATTTTCAAGAACGGATTTCACGCCCACGCATCGTCATATTTCAGTTTTTCACGATGAAAAATAAAAATACTCAATGAGCTCTATCGATCTGTCTAATTCGAATTTCCATCGTGGCGCAGATTGGACGATTTTTTTAACGATCAATCTTGTACCTTTTTCTTAAAATGAGTTTTTTCCATATTTCACGCCCACGTATCGATTTTTTCAAAATTCCAATCATGGATAAGGAAGCCCATTCGATACTCTTCCGATCGGAAATACTCGAAATCACACCATATTATGATTTCACGTATTTCTCTGAATGCATAAAAATCACAAAGTTAACCATCAATTTTCAAGAACGGATTTCACGCCCACGCATCGTCATATTTCAGTTTTTCACGATGAAAAATAAAAATGCTCAATGAGCTCTATCGATCTGTCTAATTCGAATTTCCATCGTGGCGCAGATTGACGATTTTTTTAACGATCAATCTTGTACTTTTTCTTAAAATGAGTTTTTTCCATATTTCACGCCCACGCATCGATTTTTTCAAAATTCCAATCATGGATAAGGAAGCCCATTCGATACTCTTCCGATCGGAAATACTCGAAATTACACCATATTATGATTTCACGTATTTCTCTGAATGCATAAAAATCACAAAGTTAACCATCAATTTTCAAGAACGGATTTCACGCCCACGCATCGTCATATTTCAGTTTTTCACGATGAAAAATAAAAATGCTCAATGAGCTCTATCGATCTGTCTATCAGAATTTCATCACGGCGCTGATTGTACGATTTTTTTAACGATCATGAGGCACATCTTGCCAAACATCAGTTTTTTCCATATTTCACGCCCACGCATCAATTTTTCCAAAGTTTCAACCATGGATAAGGAAGCCCATTCAATACTCTTCCGACCGGAAATACTCGAAATCACACACATATTATGATTTCACGTATTTCTCTGAATGCATAAAAATCACAAAGTTAACCATCAATTTTCAAGAACGGATTTCACGCCCACGCATCGTCATATTTCAGTTTTTCACGATGAAAAATAAAAATGCTCAATGAGCTCTATCGATCTGTCTAATTCGAATTTCCATCGTCGCGCAGATTGGACGATTTTTTTAACGATCAATCTTGTACCTTTTTCTTAAAATGAGTTTTTTCCATATTTCACGCCCACGCATCGATTTTTTCAAAATTCCAATCATGGATAAGGAAGCCCATTCGATACTCTTCCGATCGGAAATACTCGAAATCACACCATATTATGATTTCACGTATTTCTCTGAATGCATAAAAATCACAAAGTTAACCATCAATTTTCAAGAACGGATTTCACGCCCACGCATCGTCATATTTCAGTTTTTCACGATGAAAAATAAAAATACTCAATGAGCTCTATCGATCTGTCTAATTCGAATTTCCATCGTGGCGCAGATTGGACGATTTTTTTAACGATCAATCTTGTACCTTTTTCTTAAAATGAGTTTTTTCCATATTTCACGCCCACGCATCGATTTTTTCAAAATTCCAATCATGGATAAGGAAGCCCATTCGATACTCTTCCGATCGGAAATACTCGAAATTACACCATATCATGATTTCACGTATTTCTCTGAACGCATAAAAATTACAAAGTTAACCATCAATTTTCAAGAACGGATTTCACGCCCACGCATCGTCATATTTCAGTTTTTCACGATGAAAAATAAAAATGCTCAATGAGCTCTATCGATCCGTATTATCAGAATTTTCATCACAACGCTGATTCATGTACTTTTTTAATGATTCATGAGGCACATCTTGCCAAACATCAGTTTTTTCCATATTTCACGCCCACGCATCAATTTTTCCAAAGTTTCAACCATGGATAAGGAAGCCCATTCAATACTCTTCCGACCGGAAATACTCGAAATCACACCATATTATGATTTCACGTATTTCTCTGAATGCATAAAAATCACAAAGTTAACCATCAATTTTCAAGAACGGATTTCACGCCCACGCATCGTCATATTTCAGTTTTTCACGATGAAAAATAAAAATGCTCAATGAGCTCTATCGATCTGTCTAATTCGAATTTCCATCGTCGCGCAGATTGGACGATTTTTTTAACGATCAATCTTGTACCTTTTTCTTAAAATGAGTTTTTTCCATATTTCACGCCCACGCATCGATTTTTTCAAAATTCCAATCATGGATAAGGAAGCCCATTCGATACTCTTCCGATCAGAAATACTCGAAATCACACCATATTATGATTTCACGTATTTCTCTGAATGCATAAAAATCACAAAGTTAACCATCAATTTTCAAGAACGGATTTCACGCCCACGCATCGTCATATTTCAGTTTTTCACGATGAAAAATAAAAATACTCAATGAGCTCTATCGATCTGTCTAATTCGAATTTCCATCGTGGCGCAGATTGGACGATTTTTTTAACGATCAATCTTGTACCTTTTTCTTAAAATGAGTTTTTTCCATATTTCACGCCCACGCATCGATTTTTTCAAAATTCCAATCATGGATAAGGAAGCCCATTCGATACTCTTCCGATCGGAAATACTCGAAATTACACCCATATTATGATTTCACGTATTTCTCTGAACGCATAAAAATCACAAAGTTAACCATCAATTTTCAAGAACGGATTTCACGCCCACGCATCGTCATATTTCAGTTTTTCACGATGAAAAATAAAAATGCTCAATGAGCTCTATCGATCTGTCTAATTCGAATTTCCATCGTCGCGCAGATTGGACGATTTTTTTAACGATCAATCTTGTACCTTTTTCTTAAAATGAGTTTTTTCCATATTTCACGCCCACGCATCGATTTTTTCAAAATTCCAATCATGGATAAGGAAGCCCATTCGATACTCTTCCGATCGGAAATACTCGAAATCACACCATATTATGATTTCACGTATTTCTCTGAATGCATAAAAATCACAAAGTTAACCATCAATTTTCAAGAACGGATTTCACGCCCACGCATCGTCATATTTCAGTTTTTCACGATGAAAAATAAAAATACTTAATGAGCTCTATCGATCTGTCTAATTCGAATTTCCATCGTGGCGCAGATTGGACGATTTTTTTAACGATCAATCTTGTACCTTTTTCTTAAAATGAGTTTTTTCCATATTTCACGCCCACGCATCGATTTTTTCAAAATTCCAATCATGGATAAGGAAGCCCATTCGATACTCTTCCGATCGGAAATACTCGAAATTATACCATATCATGATTTCACGTATTTCTCTGAACGCATAAAAATACAAAGTTAACCATCAATTTTCAAGAACGGATTTCACGCCCACGCATCGTCATATTTCAGTTTCTTACGATGAAAAATAAAAATGCTCAATGAGCTCCATCGATCCGTATTATCAGAATTTTCATCACCACGCTGAATCATGTACTTTTTCAATGATTCATGAGGCACATCTTGCCAAACATCAGTTTTTTCCATATTTCACGCCCACGCATCAATTTTTCCAAAGTTTCAACCATGGATAAGGAAGCCCATTCAATACTCTTCCGACCGGAAATACTCGAAATCACACCATATTATGATTTCACGTATTTCTCTGAATGCATAAAAATCACAAAGTTAACCATCAATTTTCAAGAACGGATTTCACGCCCACGCATCGTCATATTTCAGTTTTTCACGATGAAAAATAAAAATGCTCAATGAGCTCTATCGATCTGTCTAATTCGAATTTCCATCGTCGCGCAGATTGGACGATTTTTTTAACGATCAATCTTGTACCTTTTTCTTAAAATGAGTTTTTTCCATATTTCACGCCCACGCATCGATTTTTTCAAAATTCCAATCATGGATAAGGAAGCCCATCCGATACTCTTCCGATCGGAAATACTCGAAATCACACCATATTATGATTTCACGTATTTCTCTGAATGCATAAAAATCACAAAGTTAACCATCAATTTTCAAGAACGGATTTCACGCCCACGCATCGTCATATTTCAGTTTTTCACGATGAAAAATAAAAATACTCAATGAGCTCTATCGATCTGTCTAATTCGAATTTCCATCGTGGCGCAGATTGGACGATTTTTTTAACGATCAATCTTGTACCTTTTTCTTAAAATGAGTTTTTTCCATATTTCACGCCCACGCATCGATTTTTTCAAAATTCCAATCATGGATAAGGAAGCCCATTCGATACTCTTCCGATCGGAAATACTCGAAATTATACCATATCATGATTTCACGTATTTCTCTGAACGCATAAAAATTACAAAGTTAACCATCAATTTTCAAGAACGGATTTCACGCCCACGCATCGTCATATTTCAGTTTCTTACGATGAAAAATAAAAATGCTCAATGAGCTCCATCGATCCGTATTATCAGAATTTTCATCACCACGCTGATTCATGTACTTTTTCAATGATTCATGAGGCACATCTTGCCAAACATCAGTTTTTTCCATATTTCACGCCCACGCATCAATTTTTCCAAAGTTTCAACCATGGATAAGGAAGCCCATTCAATACTCTTCCGACCGGAAATACTCGAAATTACATCATATCATGATTTCACATATTTCTCTGAACGCATAAAAATCACAAAGTTAACCATCAATTTTCAAGAACGGATTTCACGCCCACGCATCGTCACATTTCAGTTTTTCACGATGAAAAATAAAAATGCTCAATGAGCTCCATCGATCCGTATTATCAGAATTTTTATCACGACGCTGATTCATGTACTTTTTTAATGATTCATGAGGCACATCTCGCCAAACATCAGTTTTTTCCATATTTCACGCCCACGCATCAATTTTTTCAAAGTTTCAACCATGAAACACTAAAGCCCTTCCAAAGATCTATCGATCAGTCAGACCCAAATTTTCATCGTACAATTATTTCTTAGTTTTTTTCTATGGTTTATCGGCTAAGAAAAAAAAACCAATTTGCATTTTCCCATTTTCAACGCCCACGCATCGATTTTTTCAAAAATTTCAATACGAAACCTCAAAGCGCAGGCAATTTCCTTTCGATCCGTCTTATCCGTTTTCATGCAAATCGACCCCTTCATAAAAATTTCTTTACATGAAAATTACCGGAGGATTAACTTTATATTATAGTATAGATTTTCATGTTTTACTCCATGTGAGTAAGACATGAAAGTAAATATTGATAAATTTACATGTATTTACTCTTTCTATATCTGTTTCAGGATGAATTATGCTGCAGTATCCAGTGGTTAGTGTTAAAGTGCTGTGAAGTGAGTGAAAATACGCCTCAGATGATATATTGTCATTTGGGACGAGAGGTACGGATCCTAAGAAGCTATAATAATAACTTTATACTTATAGTGAAAATATCATTATAAGTATAGAGTTAAGTAACCTTGTAATGTGAATATCTTTGGACTGAGGCAGAGTTAGGGTCTAAAACTTTTTGCGTATGGTCACTATAGCTCCAGAAAACATATGTATCAAGTTTGGTCCAGATTGGTGACCCGAAGGGTATGCACTCTCCTAGTTAGATTGTATCATTTATTACGTATTTTTTTGTGTAATAAATTTTCAGCCTAATGAGGCCAGTGAATATTACTGGCGAAACGTTTCATCAATTAAATATGTGGTGGAATTTGTGAATTCTCCTTTCCCACTTTACTCTGGATTGGCACTGAAAGATCGACCTTTTACACGATATTTAAGGAGAGGTTCTCATCTAGCAACTCGAAAATGACCCATTTTTCTTTATATTTTTTTTCATACGAGGAATTAAATATTGGTGTGGAACTTTTTCACACGTATTTATATATTTTATGGGTGTGCAGAAATTTTCTTTATTAAAAAATAATCATTCTATAACAAGGTAAACACACGTTTATGAGCACACATCTACAAAAAGTTTCCGCATGGTGTGAGTTCTAGAGCCTTCAATTTTTATCTGAGATCGAAAAACGAAAAAGTTTCAGGAAATATATCACATTTGTGCGATATCATACCAATAACAACAGAAAAGGGTGAAAATCAACGAAATGGCGGACTTGTGAAATTTACGTACCGATTTCGCAATTTCCCGTTGTAATTTCCCTATGTAAAATATAAAATAATTTTTCACTCTATAGTTTACCGACAATCTTTTCAAAACCTATAATTTTGATAATAGCGAAATTTCTGAAAGATAATATAACTCACATGCGAAACTCGTTGATTGAAAACGAAATATTCTATGAATTTAACCTAAAAATGAAGAAAAATTTATCGTAACAGAAAAAAATGTATCTCGTGGGAAAAATCAATCTATGAGGTGAAGAAGAATCGATTTCAATAAGTCATCTATAATATTATCAGACTGAATTGACTCTATCTGAATCATTTCGTGAGATTGAAAAATCCGTGACCCGATCTGAATCTATATAGTGTCACACTGTCACCAGCTGGCTGTACTCGCAAGGTGGGGTGGCACTACTGTGCCACTGAATATAGCTGCTTGAATCTAAAGTCATACAAAGCTCTAGACTAAGGCAGCGCTGGAACGCCAAAATCTGCACCGGTAGCTTTTTCTAGTGCCAGGAAACATATCTGTAGAGTTAGGCTGAAAATAACGACCTCAAGACATGGTCAACTAGGAAACCCAGTCAAGCGACTAGGGAACACGGTCAAGCGACTTGAAAACACGCCCGGTATACGATCCATGTACTATCCTATCCGACTAGGAAACCCAGTCAATTGACTACGAAATCTTTTCGATCAACTTTGATCATGTAGAGGATTCACTTTCATGCAATGGCCACCTTCACAGTATCAACGAATTATCGGATCAATATTATATTGTGCACCCTCCATATTTCCAAATGTGTGTAAATTGTCGATCTTTGAGGGCCATTCCAGAGTGATGTGGACAGAGGAAAATTCACAAAATCCACCACATATTTATTTTATGCGACGTTTCGCCAGTTAGGTTTACTGGCCTCATCAGGCTAAAAATTTATTACACAAAAAACACGTAATAAATAATACAGTTTAGGTACAAAACAATCGACGAAGTAACAATAAAATATTCTTTCTCACCAGTATTGAATGAAAATATAATATTACGTTTTTTTTCACTCGTGCAGACAAAGGTAACTTGACTGTGTGTATGAATACTAGTGAATATAGAGAAAAAATGAACTCACTTTTAGAAGATAAACATACTTATAAAATAGTTAAAAGAAACCCACTGAAATCATTACAAACTAAAGTTCATAAAATATTATCCAGTTTAAATGACCAAGACTTCCTAAATAAGCGCTTCCACAACATTCAATTGACACAAACGAATACTGTTCTAGCTAAAGCATATGGTTTGCCTAAGATACATAAACCCGATGTCCCACTGAGACCCATCATCTCTTTAGTAAACTCACCTACACATTTTTTAGCAAAAACCTTATATGACGATTTAAAAAAGTGTATAAAACCACCAATCTCTCGCGTGAATAATAGTTTCGAATTTAAAGAGCAAATTTCAAATATACATGTCCCAGCTTATTACGTATTACTTTCACTTGACGTCAGCTCGTTGTTTACAAACATACCGTGTGATTTGGTTTTGAACAGCTTAGATAAAAGATTCTCACATATTCACAGTAGAAGTAAAATACCGTTTGAGGAAATTATTAAAATCACCCAATTTCTTTTTGATAATACATTTTTTGCCTTTGACAATAAATATTATAAACAAATTTTTGGCACACCCATGGGCTCTCCTATTTCCCCATTGTTTGCAGACCTTGTCATGGACGATTTAGAAATAGAATGTTTAAACAAATTAAAATTAGAATATAACTGTGAACCGCTAATTTACAAGAGATATGTTGATGACACCTTTTTATGTGTAAAAAAAGAACACGTTGAAATAGTTATTAAAGTTTTCAATGAATACAATAAAAATTTGAAATTCACTCATGAATTAGAAGAAAATAATTCTATAAATTTCTTAGATACAACAATTACTAGAACCAACAATAAATTAATCACTAACTGGTATCAAAAACCAACATGCTCTGGTAGATTATTAAATTTCAATTCAAATCATACAATTCAACAAAAACGTAACATCATTTCCAATTTAATAGATAGATCAGTTTTATTTTCAGATAAAAGATTCCATAACGACAATATTAATGAAGTTAAAAGAATATTAGTGGAGAACGATTACCCACAGAAATTCATAGAATCATGTGTAAATGACCGACTTCGTTCAATTAGATTCTCTAAAAAGAAAAATAGTCCAGATAAAAAAAGTCCCCTTTGTACTTTGGCAATACCTTTTCAAGATACATTCTATAATAAAGTATCCGGCTCCCTTAAAAAATTAAACATTAGAACAGTTCCTTTAGTCAATCATAATCTTACAAACATAATAAAATTAGGCAAAGATAAAACAGATATTTTAGATCAAACTGAGGTAGTTTATAAATTTAATTGCAACGACTGCTCGGCATGTTATATTGGCGAGACGAAGAGAAAATTAAAAGATAGAATTACAGAACATCAAAAAATTACTGATAAACCACTTCCGGTCCCTTTGCATTTAATAGAAAATAGTACACACACATTTGATTGGAATAACGTTAAAATTTTAGACCGCGAAGCGAATTATAAGAAACGACTTATTTCGGAAATGCTCCACATCAATATGTACCAACACACACTTAATAGGAAGGAAGACACACAACAACTCAGTCACACGTATAGGAAGCTTAGCAAGATTTTTCAAAACAAACACACCAATGTATCTGATGGTATATAAGACCTCTGACGCTAGCTTTATACACAATAGTTTGACAATGGCAGTGGAAGCAGCCGCTTCCACTGCCGAACGTAATATTATAGTTTCATTCAATACTGGTGAGAAAGAATATTTTATTGTTACTTCGTCGATTGTTTTGTACCTAAACTGTATTATTTATTACGTGTTTTTTGTGTAATAAATTTTTAGCCTGATGAGGCCAGTAAACCTAACTGGCGAAACGTCGCATAAAATAAATATGTGGTGGATTTTGTGAATTTTCCTCTGTCCACTTCACTCTGGAATGGCCCTCAAAGATCGACAATTTACACACATTTGGAATTATCGGATCTACATCAACGAGCCATTAACGCCGCGTAGTCAAAATGTCGCGTGGCAAGTGAGTCACAGCGTCAGGGACGCGCATAAATTTCTCTCCTCCCTCTTTTACTTCCTCCCGCACGCTACAGTATGAGTGGGCGTGCAAACTTTCTCTCTCTCGCGGGATTTTTCCACGCGCCAGCTTACTAGTTCTCCCTACGCAGGAGAGCTCAGCTGACTTCCCCCCCCCCCCGCCAATACTCCGAAGTGGGCTAGGCGCGTCGGCGGCAGCGAAGGACCGCCGAGAGTGAGTGGCGCATCTTCATGAGCGCATGTGCGGCGCACGTGCAAGCACTGCACTTACGCACTGGCGGCTGCTTCCCCCGCTCCCGCTGGCTCTCGCTCTTTCTCCCTCTCTCTGTATCTCTCGCTAGCGCGCTCGCTCTTTCTCGCTCTCTTCCTATTTTTCTCACTCATTCGTTCTTGCTCGTACGAATACGCATATAACAATGCGTTTGAGCGCTGTAACCGCGTTCGAATTTTGATGGAAGGATTATTATTTCCATGGGAAAAGCACCATGGAACGATTCTTTGAAGAGTGCAGAACAGCTCTACGAGAGCTGGGTGTACAGCCACAGAAACGAGTTGTCATAAAGATGAGTGACGATAGTATGTATCTCTGTATTGAAAACGGAGAAGTATTTAATATAAGTGTGTAGTTTAATACATCAATTAATTGAAATATTTATTATTCTTTATTGGAATATAGGTGATGGGGAATACCACTTGTGCTGGGTTGCTTATGTAATAAACCGTTGTGCCCGCGGACATTCCACATGTAACTAGGTTGATTTTAAAAGTCAGTTTGATGTTCGACTACTCTTTCAATCGACCAATTCAGTTTCGATTACACTTGTTGTTCCAAAGGGCAGGAAAAATTGATTCCTGCTGACTCGGACTCTAAGGGCTTAAAAGCTCGAAAAGAAAACGATACGACTCAGAACGACGACCAAACGACTGTTGAAATTGAGCAAAACGATGCGCTCTCTAATAAAAGCAGGGCCTTACCAAAAATGGTCCGAGTCGACAATATGCCACGTCTCCCAAAGAGATGCAGGCACCTCCGGTGTTCGAAAGGACGATCCTGCCCAAATAATTTCCAACAAGGTCGAAACGATTAACGAAAAAACGACTGGGCAGGAGGTGAGCGAATTATTAGAAAATATCAAAATGATGTGCGAAATGGTGATGGTCGGCGCGGCCCTTCAAAAAGACATGCTCACGGGAGCTAATAATATTCTACAAAAGTTGGATGAAGTTCATGATGATCTACTTGAACCAGAAGAGTACTTTCAGATAACTTACTATCACTAAGAAAATTAGCTGCACTCGGTCTTGCCATTTATTTAGATAACGAAAAGGTTGACATTTTTGATCCCGTTTCTAACGAATTGTTTCTTTCTAGTATCTACAAATGACCTTATTGGATTATAATTTGAAATAAATAAGTCAACTTCAAATAAAAATGTGGCCGATTTAAACATAAAAAATGCAACAATTTCCGGAAAAAAAATTTCTTTTGATTTTTTTCCTCAATGTTACCGCTATAGATCCGTGCTCTAATTGTGATCAGAGGTGATCACGATAGTTGAAGTTTATTGGACAATTTTTTTGTAATCATTAAACCACTTCTCTTCACAATATGGTGGCAAAAACGTAAATATTTTACAGAAACCTGAGCTAATTTTTTTCTCGGAAACCATCGAGTTGAGCACAATATATGTAAGAACAAAAACATCTTAGAATTGGTTGAAGAGTACGCTCAAATTTTTTCATAATCTTTAGAAATGATTTTTGATTTTTCAAAATCTCAAAAAAATGGCCAAAAACTCTTTTTTTCTTCTGAAAAAATTCCAGGGTATTCTTTGATCGATTATAAGACATTTTTACTTTATAAAAATTTTCACCCAACTCAATAGTTTCCGGACAAAATATTATTCAAGTTAACATATTCTACTCTTTGCATCTCGAAAAACCGAAAATCACCTCTATAGGTTATAGTTAGGTTCGATAGTTTCGAAACGAAATAGAAGACGAGAAATATCATGCTTTGCTAGCTTGTATAAACAATGATCCAGTATCTTACAAGGACGCAATATTATCGAACGACAAAAATGAATGGTCAAACGCGATTGATTCTGAACTAAATGAATGCGATTAATAAAAACGAAGTATAGGTGTTGGTCGATAGACCAACAGTAGATTGAAATGGAAGAAAGCCCAATATACTCGAATCTCGATGGGTATTGAAAAAGAAAATAGAAAATACCGACAAAATCAAATACAAAGCCAGATAAATAGTCAGAGGATTCAAGGACAAGAATCAATACGATTTAAGAGAAACCTATGCCCCAGTGTCACGATTGCCATTAGTTGGATGTGTGTTTGCTATTATCAATAAATTCGACTTAGATGTTTGCCAACTAGATGTGAAAACAGCTTTTCTAAACAGTACAATCGAAGAAGATATTTACATGGAAATTCCTGAAGGAATGGACCATCAATGGAAATGAAATTCTCATACTTTTACTATATGTAGATGATATTCTTTTGACTAGCAATGATAAAGTGAAACTAAATGAAATCAAAAGTGAATTACAAAGAAAATTTGAAATGACAGATATGGGAGAACCAAAAGAATTTTTAGGCATAAATATTGGAAGAAATCGGGAAAATCAAACAATAAAATTGAGTCAAGTTAAATAAATCGAAAGGATACTAGAAAATTTCAAATTTGAAGGAATGTTTCCACAAAGAACACCGAGTGTGACAAATCAGGTAGCAAATCGTGAACGAAGAGAAAGAGAAGAAAAATGTGATGACGAATCGTTACGAGAAACGGAAACTACTGTAAATACACCGTATCGAGAAGCGATCGGAAGCTTACTTCATTCAGCAGGATCTACACGTCCTGACATTTCCTACGCGATTAACGTATTGAGCCGTCATCGAATTAATCCGTCATCAATTGATTGGAAAATGGTACAACGCGTATTCAGATATTTGAACGGTACGAAAAATTTCGGCTTGAACTATCTAGCCAAAAGAGATGACTTATGTGCTTTCTCAGATGCAAGCTTTGCAGATTGTAAAAATTCATTGACAACATGTTGCTATATTATTCAATTATATGGAGATACAATTGCTTGGAGAACTCATAAGCAGTCATATGTTTCCTTATCCACAAGCCAAGCAGAATACATAGCCATGAGTGAGGCACGCCAAGACTTGATTGCAATCAACAATTCATTGAATATTCTACTCAATATGACATTTTTCACTGTTCAACTATGGTGTGACAATAAAGCTGCCGAATCATGTGCAAAAATGAACGGTGGCAATAAATTAAGACACATGACTGAAGCGAGAGAACATTACGTAATGGAATGCGTTGAACGAGACTTAGTTAAAATAAGATGGATTTGTTCGAAAGACCAAATAGCTGATATATTTACGAAACCATTACCTTTTAATACGCACCAGAGACTCACTCAGAAGATTCTTAACGAACATATGTCTAGATACTATGTGATGACCTACGACGGGATTAAATATAAGAGAATTCAATTTGTTACAGGAAACAATTCTCACAAAAAAAACGATCGACACAGTGGAGAAAAGAAAGAATAAACTATTCAATTTGTAATATTCAGAATGATAGAGAAACACTTGCATATATATATATATATATATATATATATATATATATATATATATATATATATATATATATATATATATATATATATATATAATATATATATATATATATATATATATATATATATATATATATATATATAGATTTAAACCTGACTGATCCATGATTAATATATATGTATATGTATTCGAATTTTATGTAAATAAATACTGCCGTCCGAAGAGCAGCATGATTTTAATATTGATGTAGTTGTACTATACATAGAATACATAGATACATTGTTTATAAACCTGTCACATAGTCGGGAGGGAGTGTTAGAAATACGCCTATGTACAGAGCTCATGTACCTGAGGGTCGCGTCCTTTCGACGCGCCCCTCTCTCTCTCCATGTGTGGGCCCCCTCGGGCCAGTCAGTCTAGCGCTGACATCATATTGATACTGATTTTAGTAATGCTCAATAGGGAAGACACGTATATTGAGAAATTTTTGTTTAAAGAATAACCATTATGGTTACATGAGAGAATTTTCCCAAAGAATATGTCTTTGAGTTTGAAAAAAATACACAGAAAGTATTGAATAACTCAAAAAAGTAGGACATGTGAGCCTCAATAATCTCATAAAATATTAATGGGAATGGCAACAACTTGATATATGAAGAAGATCGTATCCATAACATGGAATTATTACCTTTAATACGTAGACTTATTGTTGCCAAGAGGCTCGTTTTTCCTGCTCCACTGTATAATACATTTCCAAAGTATGAATATTTGAAATCGAGCATTCACATTTCGATCCTCCCTATTCATAAGAACGTATCTCACGTGAACGCAAATTAAGGACATATCTCGCACGAGCAACTAGTAAGGACATATCTCAGAGGGGATGTGAAAAATAATATCGTAGCTCGGAGAATCACTAAATGAGGGAATATCTTAATGATTCAAAATTAACTAATCGAGTTTATAATAATTATTGTTTATCAAATTTTATTTACTTTAATTTAAATCTTCGTTTTTTACAAGTGCATCATAAAATTTAGCAATAGTCTTCATCTGTATCGGATGCCGCATTTTGTGGAGATCGTAATGACTTTATTGTATGCTAGGTATTCCACGCGGATAATGCTCTTAGAGCAGAGCTCCAAAAAAACTTCCAGTTTCCTTCCTGGAATGCTAATGGCTCAACTTTCTCCAATTGACATTTACAAATATCAATTTTACTTTCTCTCATGTTGATAATCTCTACATTCGAAGAGATTATCAACACTTTTGAAGCATTTGAACTATTCACTCTCGGCTCTCTAGAAATAGAAAAGTAAATTTTTTCTCCCCAGAATTTCTTCTTTCATTAATATATCTTTTGTGATTCACTTATTACTTTAGTGAAATGAGAAAAACACGAAAAAAAGTAAGTAGTCCAATTTAAATCTGTAAAATTAATGATTTTCTAGAGTAAAATATAATGATGTGCTGCGACGAAATACTTTTTCCAACATAGACCAGGCCCATATAAACAAGGCGCCACTGGTTCCCAAAAAGCCCACAAGAGAACTCGTACGTAAATAATACGCAAGACGTACGGGTTGTGAATTGATTGGAAGCCACGATTAATTTACAGAGCAGCAGCCGAGTACTGTGTACCCTTCATCGATCTGAAGCTGGGAGCCTCAGCTCAACATAAAGCTTCACTCATGGAAAATCAATTCAAACCTCAGCAAGTGAGATACGATATTATTTTTCGATTTTTCGAGCTACGACATTTCTTTGCGCTCGTGTGAGATACGTCCTTACTTTGCGCTCGCGCGAGATACGTCCTTATGAATAGGCCCTACTGAAAATTCTCAGGTGAGATCTCAAGCCAATTTCTCAGGTGAGATTTTTGAATTCAGGGATAATTTTTTTATCTTAATTTTTTTCAAAAATTAAGAAAAAAACCCATCCCTGATTCTCACCTGAGTTCTCACCTGAGATTTCACCTGGCATGAACCTAAAAATTTTTGAAAAAAATTGAGAAAAAAAAATCATCCCTGAATTCTCACTTGAGATGTGGACATGAAGCTAAAAATTTTTGAAAAAAATTGAGAAAAAAAAATCATCCCTGAATTCTCACCTGAGATCTCACCTGAATTCTCACCTGAGATCTCACCTGAGATCTCACCTGAAATCTCACCTGAGATCTCACCTGAGATCTCACCTGAGATCTTACCTGAGTTCTCACCTGAGATCTCACCTGACATGAATCTAAAAATGTTTAGTAGTGTTGATACCAAGTGATGATATAATTCGTCAATTCATCAAAATTCTATATCGACCCTAATTTCCACATGTTACCAACAATCAATGTTAGTCCTGTACATTCTGAGAAGAAAAAATTTAAGAAAAAAAATTCCACCTGACAAATTGGCATGAGATTTCACCTGAGAATTTTCAGTAGGGGGGAGAGTTGATTTGTGTATGGAAAACAAATACCTTGGACCCATTATTGCTGTCAGAGTCCCAGCCTTCACAACGCCATGAACTAATTCAAGACAAAATTAAATATGATAGAGGATGCTTCTTTCAGTTATGATGATAAACTTTCCTGTTCATTTGCTTGACTTACCCTCTCGCAAGAGTTGAGTGCATTCAATTTGTCTTCCTCTTAAGAATTCGCGTAGATAATTACCATTTTTCTTCCTCTCGACAGTATAAGATATATTTCTCCATGATAAGCTCAATTCTTTCGAAGAGTAATAGTTTGGTGATGAAAGCATAGGAAGATCTTCTTTTCGCTAGGAAACAAAGAGATATTGAGCGATTTAGTATACTATATAAGTATGTTTGTCAAATTAAATTTGATGATGATATTGATATGGAGTGATAATCATCTGTCTGCTCAATCTCATCTCATTGCAGGATCATGAGGTCAGATTTTCACGTGAACGTTCACTCAGATTTCTCAGACACCTGTCCAATAATTAATTTGACCAGGATCAACTATTTGCTCGCATACTCCCAGTAAAAGTAATGCGCTAGTAGGAATACATTCCTACAAACAGGAGAATAGAGTCATACCAAACCTTGAAAGTAGTTTCAATTTCAAGTGAATAGTACCTGTGTTCTAAGTACCTGTGTTACCGACTCCGCCCTGCAGGTTACCATAAGCGTCGTTTGTAAACACCATGTTTAGTTTGACATGTGATGTGTACTCATCAAGTAGATATTGCTTACTCACTACAGTTTGAGTAATTGTAAGAAAAGTTTCCAGATTAATTCCCACCACAGTGTTCATCTGCAAGTTTGGAGCTTCATCGTGTGCAGCAGCTAATGGATTTTCATTCAAGACGCAAGGGAATTCAGATAAGTAAACTTAACCTTTTTCTTTCTTCATACATGTTTGAAAGATGTTTCTTTGTGATAATTTTTGTGTTCCAGGTATGCTGTACAGAGCCAGAAACTGCATTGAAGTGAGAAGAAAACTGTGAGTAGATAAGTTTTAATATTATTGGTTATAGTATGATATTGGTCGACACATGCTGAGAATTGAAGTTTTCATGAGTGAAAATCAATTCTGACCCTGAATTGTCGTCCAATTATACTGCATTTGTTGTCTTTGTGCTTGGATACATGTTATTATTGCTTCAGTATCCAAGCACAGAGTGAAAAGTCGATAATCGTTGATTTTTCCATATATTTCATGTTTTACTCTATGTGAGTAAGACATGAAAGTAAGATTTGTTGCATGTACACGCTATTTACTCCTTTTATATGTTTTCTAAGATAGAATGTGATGTGGTGGTCAAGTTGGAACAGTGAAAGTGCAGTGCAGTGAGGGAAATACGTCTCAGATGACATATTGTCATTTGGGACGAGAACAACGTCTCCATCCAGGATACATGAATTAATATCTGGGAAGTTTGGGAGCGTTGGACCCTAAAATTCTGGATTCTCTCTACTATGGCCACCAGGAACCAGGAAAAAAATTTTGGTCAAGATTGTTGACCCGCATCCCAAGCGGTCTCCTAGTCAGTAAAGTGAATAGGGAATAAAGGCACATCTAATCCAATTCCTGAGTACTGAGTTATTGATAACCTGATTCGACACGTCACAGATCCTTACCGGGTAAAACGCCTACGGTCAATACCGTAGCCGAGATCTGAACCCAGCTAATTAAGGACCACGCCACGTAACAGGAATTAACGTGCGCCGCTACAGGTCCCATTTCATGGTGGAGGTGCTGGGATCTCGTTTCGTGTAAGAGAGTTTATATCGTGAGTCGAGAATTTGGACAATTTTTTTTCGAGAATTTACTCAACCGCGACGGAACCAACCGCGCAAAGTGAGCGTTGCGACAGAGGAAAGAAGAAGACGATAGCGAACGATAGTTTACATCAATAGCGAAGCAGATTACACCAACAGCGAAGCAGATCTACACCAACAGCGAAGCAGATAGACAGGAAGGAAAGGAAGGACGACTGCAAACAATAATATACACCCAGACAGGAAGGATGACCAGAGCTAGCCGTGTCAATATATTCTTGGTCGCCTTTTTGTAAGTACATTCAATAATCATATAGTCCCGTGGGAATCGCGAACGACTGGAATTTAGAATCACGCGAAATATTGATTTACAAGTGATTTGACAAACCAAGGGAAATAGCAAATTATTCAGACAATTTTATACTCTGCTACTACTCATTGAGTAAATAATACGGATCAACGAACCAGAAGTCGAACTATAGCCTCAAGCGCAGCAAAGCGCTACGCAGAAAAATCCTTCGAGGAATCGTGAAATAACTTCATAAACGTAAGTCAATCATGTTGAAATATGTCATACATCATTATGGGAAATAATGGTCTTCCAGGAAGGATTGGGGATATTCCATATTTTGCGGGAGACCCAGATCTAGTGAGATTATTTACCATGGTAGTTCGCGATATACATAAAGACGTCGAAAAATCTTTCTTAGAAGATTAGGACACAGTTTTTGGGGATTTTGATAACGACATGGAGGAATTCCTGTCACATTTGGAGAAAGCACAACAGATAAACTATCCAAATTTTGTGAGCTACGCAAAAAGCGTCTGTTATTGTAGAAATCAATTACTCGATCGCATTCAAGGAGCAGACGAACAATTAAACGATTGGGAAATAGAAGTATATCATTCACTAGCCAGAATCACTCACTCGCTATCGCTCGCTCGTATCTTTCATTTGCTCTATCAAGAATAAAGAAAAATAATGAAATTTTTATTCGAATTATTGGTGAATAATTCAAAGTATCTACGGACGCATTTACATCAACATGTATCTCACCTCCAGGCTATCAAAAATAAGGTCCCGATGTCTGATTTGAGATGTCAATTTTTACCTCGTTCCAAAGCTTTGTCTTTGAGGAAGTAAAATAACATAATCAGAAATAGATTTTGTTATGATCATGAATTTTCGTCAAACCTCGAGAAATATCAATGGAAATAAATATAATTCCTACTATATTGCATCTTATTACTATATTGCAACTTAATAACTTTCGCCATGAAAACATGCAAATTTCTAATAAAATTAACGCCCACGCATCGACATTTTTCCATTTTTCACGATGGAAACGGGGAGCGCTCAATCAGCTATATCTATTCGTCAGATCAGAATTTCCGTCACGACGCTGATTCGTAGATTTTTTAACGATTTATGTTGCTCAACTTGCTAAAAGTCCGTTTTCACATATTTCTCGCACACGCATCGATTTTTCCAAAATTCTTCATTTCTTTCAAATATCAAGTATTTTTTTCAAACGAATTCAAAATTTTTACAAATTGAAACACCGAATTTTAAGTACATACTTCACGCCCATGCATCAATATTTTCAATTTTTTCACGATGAAAAATTGAAGCGCTCAATGAGCTCTAACGATCCCTCTAATCGATATTTTCATCAAGAAGCTGTTTCATAAATTTTTTTAACGGATTATGCGGTACAACTTCAAAAAAGTCAGTTTTTTCCATATTTCATGCACATGCAAGGATTTCTCTAAAATTCTCGCCATGGATATGAAAGCCCATTCCATGTTCTTTCGATCAAACATACTCAAAATCGAACCAGACTTTAATCTCACGTATTTTTCTGAATGCATAGAAATTACATAGTAAACCACCAATTTTCAATGACATACTCCACGCCCACGCATCAATATTCTTGAATTTTTCACGATGAATAATTGAAGTGCTCAATAAGCTCTATCGATACCTCTAAACAGAATTTTCATCACGACGCTTTTTCATATATTTTTTTAATGGTTTATGCAGCACAACTTGACAAAAGTCAGTTTTTTCCATATTTCACGCCCACGCATCGATTTCTCCGAAATTCTCCCCATGGATATTCAAGCCCATCCGATGTTCTTTCGATCGAACATACCCGACATTTCACCAAATCATAATCTCATGTATTTATCTGAAAGCATAAAAATCGCGAAGTAAACCACCAATTTTCAATCACATACTTCACGCCCACGCATCAATATTTTTGAATTTTTCACGATGAATAATTGAAGCGCTCAATGAGTTCTAACGATCCCTCTAATCAATATTTTCATCAAGACGCTGTTTCATAAATTTTTTTAACGGATTATGCGGTACAACTTGGAAAAAGTCAGTTTTTTCCATATTTCACGCCCACGCATCGATTTCTCCGAAATTCTCCCCATGGATATTCAAGCCCATCCGATGTTCTTTCGATCGAACATACCCGACATTTCACCAAATCATAATCTCACGTATTTATCTGAAAGCATAAAAATCGCAAAGTAAACCACCAATTTTCAATCACATACTTCACGCATCAATATTCTTGAATTTTTCACGATGAAAAGTAAACCACCAATTTATACAGAATAAACCAATAAAGTAAATAACCAATTTATTTAACCAATAATTCATATAGAATATGCCCACGCACCAATATTTTAAAATTTTTCAATATGAATTATGGAAGCGCTCAGGCTCCTCTATCGATCTGCTTGAACGAATTTTCGAAAAATCAACCCTTTGTACGTTTTTGAAGGGGGGTCCCACCCGGACATCGGTAAAAAATATTTTCAATTGTCCATACGCCCACCGCAACTTGAATTTTTCAAAATTTTTTTTTTAAGTAAATGTAGCCCCCGATCCCACCTTTCGATCCGTCATACTGAATGTACCTCGAAACTGTATAATTTTGGTTTTGCATCAGCAAGAAAAATTGATGAAAATTTTTTTTTTCACCACACCATTTTCGTTCACATAGAATACGCCCACGCATCAATATTTTCAAATTTTTCAATATGAATTATGGAAGCGCTCAGGCTCCTCTATCGATCTGCTTGAACGAATTTTCGAAAAATCAACCCTTTGTACGTTTTTGAAGGGGGGTCCCACCCGGACATCGGTAAAAAAATTTTTAAATTTTCCATACGCCCACCGCAACTTGAATTTTTCAAAATTTTTTTTTTATGTAAATGTAGCCCTCGATCCCACCTTTCGATCCGTCATACTGAATGTACCTCGAAACTGTCATATCATTGTTTCCGAGAGCAAGAAATGTGGACTAGGAAAATGTACGGATCCATCTTATTATTATGTAGATTCGTGAAGAAATACGCATTGGAACAATTCATTACGGGGCTCAATGAAACATTAAAAATTTCAGTTAGATCTAGAAAGCCAAAAACTCTTGCAGAGGCAGTAGCGATAGCGGCAGTCCTTGGAAATCATACAAAAGATGTGGTTAAACACACTTATCAAATTCGTAGCATTGGTAGAATATGGGAATTGGTAGAGGAAAACGATGATATATTAGATTTTATTCGCAAACCCAAACAAGGTCCCGATAAAATATTTCCAATTTCCTATGAAAAACGTGCGAATAAAAAAACGCAATAATTCCCGAATTTCTCTTCGAATATCAGCCACGAGTGACAGATTTGGTTTCTGCGATGCCACCTCAAATCACAGACTCTCTCAGTAACAATGTCATTAGCGAAAATGAAATTACTTTCCATTTACCGACAGATTATAGTTTTGAGTCAAATAATAGAAAATTGATGAGTCAGCAAATTTCAGGAACACAACGCAATACCGATATTGAGCTTGATACTGTAGGTCACCAAGTTGCGGAGATAAAACTGACTCTTCAACAGTTTGAACAGGAAAATTACAAAACATACGTTGAAACAAAAGCAAACGAGTATGTAAAATCATACATAGATAATAAATCAACTAGCTTCACAAAAAATACGCATAAAAGAAAATTCGAATCTGAGCGAGCTGACATGAATCGCGAAGATGGGAAACCGAAAATAAATCTTAAAAATTGTAGAGTTCGAAAAATATTGAGAAATGAAAGTGACGAGTTGAACTTAACTGTGTTTAATCGTATCAATGTCTTACAAAAATTACGAAACGATTACAAGTATAGGCGCAAAAGAACGCATCTATTCTCACTTAATTCTAAGTTGTTAAGGTTCTTGACCAAACAAAATACAAATCTTATACGAAATAGAATGAAAGATTACAAATTCAAATATAAAAAATTGTGTTTTTCGTCATTCAATGCGATTTTTAATAGTTTGCTAGAACACGTATTCAATTCCTGCAAGAAGTACAGAAGAAGTTATAAATACAGATGGAAAAAAAGTAATTCACAGCATCCACTGCTCGGAAAACACTAGAGAATAAACGAAAGCAAGCCGGAATTGAATAGGAAGATAAGATGGTGAAACGTTTTCTCCCGAAGAAGTGAGTTATTTGTTGAGATCGGTCGCGGAAAGTGTCAATTTGAATTTAAAAAGTCAAGTTAACCGTTAGTCAAGTCAACTCCCCTTGGTAACTTTCCGATAAGAGTAATGCCAATATAGATGAAAAAATGTTTTAATCATGCACTACGATTTCGCTCCGTAAGGGCAATCTTGAACATTCGTAATAACAAAATTGTGATAACAAAAAGTACCGGTGTTGAGAACGCTCCAACTGGGAAAAACTCGCGGTTGGTTCATTTGGTTATCTATTCGAGTAAATAATGGCAATAGGATCTGACGTCAAAGTTGGCACGAAAGTAGCGGTGTTGAGAACACTCCACCTAGCGAAATTCGCGGTCATTTGATACATTCATATTGCTAACATTGTCACGACCGAGAGAATTGGCATTGAGGATTCTCCGCTTTGGAAATGAAAAGTACCGGTGTTGAGAACGCTTCACCTGGGAAGCAATCGCGAGCAGTTTAGAAAAAGCCGGCGTCAAGGAAGCTTGACCAAGAAATATGATTACTCAGCGTCGAGACTACTCCGCTTAGAGAACAAAGACGCGGGCGTGAAAACGTACCACCTGGTAATGATTCGCGAACATCGTATATATTCATTCTAACTAAAATTACTCTACGATCGGGTGTCGGAGTAGATGAATTATTCGTGCAAGAAAAAGAGTCCGGTGTCGAGAATGCTCCGCCTGGAAATATGACGGACTCAGCGTCGAGGTAACTCCGCTCAAGGAAAAAACCGGTGTCGAGAATGCTCCACCTGGGGATAACAGCCATGCATACCCAGCGTTGAATTTATTCCGCTTGGGGAAATAAAATGCTTAATCGTGGTAAAACTCGTCGGGAAACGTAACGCTAACATGTTAATCGTAAATTATTAACAATATCAGAAAATCGAAGTGGACATCAAGGTTATCAAGCCAGGAAAGATGAATCGAATATATAGAACAGCGTTGAAAAACTCCGCCAGAATCGGAAGTCAGTACCTGTTGTATCACCGACTGGCGTCGAGAACGCACGGAAAAAATGGAGTCAGCAAATGAATCGCGGTCGGTCATTCGTACTAACCATACTAGCATTCGGATTATAAACAAACATGATATCAGCAATTGCAAATCGCGAAACCTTTCTCAGTGTATTAATATAATATATTTTTAGAAAATATATGGCTCTAAGAATTTGACCCTCTTTATCTTCAGCAGTATGATACTCTCAAGTCAAAAAAAAAACAAAACATAAAAACAAAGTAAATAAAAATAAAACTAGGCCAGCAAAAGTAGGCAGTTGATAGTTACGATTGGAGCTCACAAATATATTAATACTTGAAAGGACTACTCAAAGAATGTATAGAGCAGGACATGGAATAAGAATACGGAGTCCATTTTTTTGTACTGATATTGGAATGAGCAAATACTACAGTTACAAACAGGCATTAGGTTCGAAATATTAGTATGATTGAAAGAGCGGCAATACATCATCGTACGAATCATCGGAAAAATCCTCAGAATGAACCATCACTGTGTCGGCATCGGCAATGTCAAGGTCAGATCGATCGGGTACTCGATGAGAACAGGTATTACGGTGCTCGTTCCAGTCACGAGCTGGTATCCTTACTTTGTAACCATGGTAAGAATGGTAGCAAAGAAAACTGACGGATTCTGCGACTTGAAAAAAGACGGTTTCGCCAATAGGGGTTTCCTTTTTGGCAGTAGGATCACTCAACCAGGAGATACACACATCGGCCACACGCTGCATGGCCCTCATCATACCGGAGATACACTGGGTACAACAAATCGCAACAGACCATGAAGATAAAAAATATTCCTATGTGGCCTCGCCATAGTCGGATTTAGCAGCCGGAGTATGGGCCCAATAAGAATTCGGAGAAACGTTACCAATCGATTCCTCGAATAGTTCCACGAGATCGAAAGGATCAGCAAATAGACCATCGAACCTAGACATAGATATAGTGGGTCCGAGCAGTTTCTATTCAGCAGAAGAAGCAACCATCGGAGTAATACGAGCAATAGGCAAGGACTCTGGATCTGTTGATGAATTAGAACGAAGACTAGTGAATATAACATTCGAGTATTCAAGGAGGAAATCCAGCTCTTCTGGAGTAAGAGTCCATCGCAAAAGCCGCTCAATATTCGTGAAGCCTGAGGTCTAGCAGATGAACCGAGACACTGGGTAAAACGAGTGAGAGTGGGACAAGCAAGCAAAGAGGCGACACAGTCTGTAGAAACAGTTTTGATACAGAAAAACGAAACGTGACAAGGTGGGACTCTAACTCAAGTCGACAAAAAGTTGGTCCAAGCGAACGAAGAAAGGAGAGCAGACAGACAGGCCGAAAATAAGTAGTCCAAGTATCCACTCAGAGCATTATTTGAAAGCTTGAAATTCCTACTACCGGCGAAATTGAACACAGAGGGATCATAATGCTGAAGTTTTACAACGAGACAGCCAATTAGAAAGCTAGAAACTGGGAGAGGCGTTCGCGCGGTTTTGATAGATAAGCAAATAATGCAGGTAGCAAACAAAGAATGTAAAGTTGCGATGAGTTTTATAATTGGAAGAGAATCGGGGCAGAATGGATGGGAAATCCAGGATGACAATTGGACCATGAGAATGACAGATAAAGATTAACGTCAAGGCGGACAAATTCTCTTGGGTACGTCTAGGTGGGCAATATTTAGATAAACAAAAGACCATAAATTTATAATCACAACGTGAAAGGCATATAAGAATATACAATCTTTCCCATTAGGAGGGATCGAGGATCTGCGGTTATGATATCGTCGCCTGGGGGGAAAAAGCAACGATCTCAGAAACGCGCTAAAGAAAGATCTATTTCGATTTAAGCGAAATAAAAAGATCTATTTCGAATTAAGCGAAATAAAAAGATCTATCTCGAATCGAGCGGAATAAAAAGACCTATCTCGAAACGAGCGGAATAAAAAGATCTATTCCGAATCGAGCAGTATAGAAAGATCGTTCTCAAATCGACTTTTAAAGAAAGATCTAACTCAGATTTTACATTATAGAAAAATCTATCTCAGGTTTAATTTTATTTTGCGGCGTTTTTTCGAGTTCGGAGTTGATGCGGTACGTGCGCACTTGAGTGCGATTGCTTGTGTGCGTGTGTGTGTATGTAAATATGTGTGTACGTGTGTGTGTAAGGACACATCTGAATGTAATATGCCAAGTTAACTATTTACATTAAACAGTTTTTGCCTCGATGGTTTCTCGTAAAAATTGGTATACATGTGTTTTTGAGGTCGCTGATAACGAATCCGGCCTCAAATTTTGAAAATTCAAATTAGAGCCTCTAAGATCACCTGACAAAAATTTGGAAAAAAATTGAATTTTTTGGAAAATTGGTAATCATGGGTTTTTGAGGTCGCTGATTACGAATCCGGCCTCAGATTTCGAAAATTCAAATTAGAGCCTCTAAGATCACCTGACAAAAATTTGGAAAAAATTGAATTTTTTCAAAAATTGGTATACATGGGTTTTTGAGGTCGCTGATCACGAATCCGGCCTCAAATTTTGAAAATTGGAATTAGAGCCTCTAAGATCACTTAACATTTGGAAAAATTGATCTTTGTTGAAAATTGGTATTCATGGGTTTTTGAGGTCGCTGATTACGAATCCGGCCTCAGATTTTGAAAATTCAAATTAGAGCCTCTAAGATCACCTGACAAAAATTTGGAAAAAATTGGTATACATGGGTTTTTGAGGTCGCTGATCACGAATCCGGCCTCAAATTTTGAAAATTAAAATTAGAGCCTCTAAGATCACTTAACATTTGGAAAAATTAAACTTTGTTGAAAATTGGTATACATGGGTTCTTGAGGTCGCTGATCACGAATCCAGCCTCAAAAACCCATGTATACCAATTTTTAAAAAAATTCAATTTTTTTCCAAATTTTTGTCAGGTGATCTTAGAGGCTGTAATTTGAATTTTCAAAATTTGAGGCCGGATTCGTGATCAGCGACCTCAAATACCCATGTATACCAATTTTTAAAAAAATTCAATTTTTTTCCAAATTTTTGTCAAGTGATCTTAGAGGCTCTAATTTGAATTTTCAAAATCTGAGGCCGATTTGTAATCAGTTACCTCAAAAACCCATAAATACCAATTTTTTAAAAAATTCATTTTTTTTCCAAATTTTTGACAAGTAATCTTAGAGGCTCTAATTTGAATTTTCAAAATCTGATGCCGGATTCGTGATCAGCGACCTCAAGAACCCATGTATACCAATTTTCAACAAAGTTTAATTTTTCCAAATGTTAAGTGATCTTAGAGGCTCTAATTTTGATTTTCAAAATTTGAGGCCGGATTCGTGATCAGCGACCTCAAAAACCCATGTATACCAATTTTTTAAAAAATTCAATTTTTTCCAAATTTTTGTCACGTGATCTTAGATGCTCTAATTTGAATTTTCAAAATCTGAGGCCGGATTCGGAATCAGCGACTTCAAAAACCCATGATTACCAATTTTCAACAAAGATCAATTTTTCCAAATGTTAAGTGATCTTAGAGGCTCTAATTCTAATTTTCAAAATTTGAGGCCGGATTCGTGATCAGCGACCTCAAAAACCCATGTATACCAATTTTTAAAAAAATTCAATTTTCTCCAAATTTTTGTCAGGTGATCTTAGAGGCTCTAATTTGAATTTTCAAAATCTGAGGCCGGATTCGTAATCAGCGACCTCAAAAACCCATGAATACCAATTTTCAACAAAGTTCAATTTTTCCAAATGTTAAGTGATCTTAGAGGCTTTAATTTTAATTTTCAAAATTTGAGGCCGGATTCGTGATCAGCGACCTCAAAAACCCATGTATACCAATTTTTAAAAAATTCAATTTTTTTTCCAAATTTTTGTCACGTGATCTTAGAGGCTCTAATTTGAATTTTCAAAATTTGAGGCCGGATTCGTTATCAGCGACCTCAAAAACACATGTATACCAATTTTTACGAGAAACCATCGAGGCAAAAACTGTTTAATGTAAATAGTTAACTTGGCATATTACATTCAGATGTGTCCTTACACACACATGTACACACATATTTACATACACACACACGCACACAAGCAATCGCACTCAAGTGCGCACGTACCGCATCAACTCCGAACTCGAAAAAACGCCGCAAAATAAAATTAAACCTGAGATAGATTTTTCTATAATGTAAAATCTGAGTTAGATCTTTCTTTAAAAGTCGATTTGAGAACGATCTTTCTATACTGCTCGATTCGGAATAGATCTTTTTATTCCGCTCGATTCGAGATAGGTCTTTTTATTCCGCTCGATTCGAGATAGATCTTTTTATTTCGCTTAATTCGAAATAGATCTTTTTATTTCGCTTAAATCGAAATAGATCTTTCTTTAGCGCGTTTCTGAGATCGTTGCTTTTTCCCCCCAGGCGACGATATATAATATAATAACTCGTGCGGGAATTCGCGAGGAAGCGTCGGAACGATTTGAAGAACTGTAAAATCTGTGATATCAGCACGCCGCGGAGCGACGCGTGGATCGAGCAAGCCATTAGCGGACTCAAACTATGGATGAGGATCTGGCAACAATGGCAGAGAATGGCCGCTACTGAGACTACTCCGGTACGGAACACGGGCAACAGAGCGCGTTAGAATGTGCATCGACAGCACCTCAGAAAACGACGGAAGCGAGCGAATCACCGAACCAGGTTTTGATTCAATACCATAATCGGAGAAAAACATTAAATTTACGGTCAATATTAACATTTAATTTGATTTTTTTTTCTTTCGAACATAGAGGCAGATCGCCAGGAATTGATTATTCTTTCATTACGCAAGTAATCAATCTTATCAAGGAATTTGGAAATTTTGGAAATTTAGTAATTTGAAAAAATTAGAAATTGGGTTATCGATTTTAAACATTTTATTTTTTGTAATTGATTTTGAAAAATTTGAAAATTTCGAAAGATTTGGGAATTTTGGAGAATTCGGAAATTTGAGGAATTTTCAAAATTTTGGAAAATTTGAGAAATTTGAAAATTTTGAAAAATTTGAAAAATTTGAAAATTTTGGAAAATTTGAAAATTTTGGAAAATTTGAAAATTTTGGAAAATTTGAAAATTTTGGAAAATTTGAAAATTTTGGAAAATTTGAAAATTTGAAAATTTTGAAAAATTTAAAGTTTGAAAAATTTGAGAATTTTGACAATTTTGGAAAATATAAGAAATTGGAAAATTTTGGAAAATTTAAAAATTTTAGAAGATTGGAAAATTTGAAAATTTTAAAAAGATAATTTTGGAAAATATAAGAAATTTGAAAATTTTTGAAAATTTAAAAATTTTAGATTGGAAAATTTTGGAAAATTTGAAAATTTGAAAATTTTGGAAAATTTGAAAATTTTGGAAAATTTGAAAATTTTGGAAAATTTGAAAATTTTGGAAAATTTGAAAATTTTGGAAAATTTGAAAATTTGAAAATTTTGGAAAATTTGAAAATTTGAAAATTTTGGAAAATTTGAAAATTTGAAAATTTTGGAAAATTTGAAAATTTGAAAATTTTGAGGAATTTGAAAATTTTAAAAAGAACCTGAAAGTTTCGGAAATTTGGGAAATTCGGAAAAATTTGAAAAACCGCTGCCAAGTGCCTTAGCAGTATGCTTTCTCAAAGAGGCTTCAACATCACCCACAAACGCATCCCAAACCTGTATTTTCACTATTCCACTATCGTAGATACTATCATTTATTTTTCAAAAATTACAAAAATATTATTTAATCAATTCAATTCGTGTCTTTGTGACTGTGTAAAGTGTCGTTCTTTTTCAATTGACCAAACTTTGTCGCGACTGTTGATGTCTGCCCGGGCTCTCTTATTATTTGATCAAATGCAACAAAGCAAACGGTTCTAGATTCTACACGATGCGAGACATTTGGACCTGCATAATTTTTCGATCAATTCATCTTGTGACTGTCATACGGTTTAATGGCGGTCAAAATCGATCCGCCCTACCCTTAAGTCCGTATTTAGCACACTTAAAGACTCATTTTGATCATTTTCGACGGCTGAGGTTGGAAATGATCAATTCAAAATCTATTTTGATCATTTTCGACGACAAAAGACACCAAATTTTCCCAATTTTCTCTATAGCACGTTGAAAATACTGGAAACGAAACTTACATGAATTTTTCTTTCCCTTAGTAACGGTTGCTAGGGCGGTAAACAACGGTTGATAAGGAGCTAATTGGGAAGATTTTGTGTCCTTTGCCGTCGAAAATGATGGAAATAGGGCATAAATTGCTAATTTCCAATATTCGTAACGGTTGCTAGGGAGGTAAACAACGGTTGCTATGGAGAAAATAGAACAATTCAGTGTCCTTGGCCATCGAGTGTGACTCAAAACTGATTTTCTGGCTTGCCCCAATGAGCACTCATAAGGATTTGTAAGAAAACACGTTAGGAACTGTTGCTAAAGAAATAACTAACGGATTTCGCTGAAAATTGATCTCGGGCTAGATCTTGCCACACCGGTGTGCAAAATTTCAGCAAGATTGGACCATTCCTTTGAAAGTTATCATGGATGGAAGAAACAAAAAAATATACACCTTAGCAACGGTTGTTAAGGAAATAACCAACGGATTTTGCTGAAAAATGAACTCGGCCGAGATTTTGCCGCGGCTAACCTGTGTGCAAAATTTCAAAAAGATCGGACTATTTCTTCGAGAGTTATCGTGGACGAAAAAAAACGTTACACACATACACACACACACACACACACACACACACACACACACACACACACACACACACACACACACACACACACACACACACACACACACACACACACACACACACACACACACACACACACACACACACACACATACACACATACACACACACACACATACAGACACTTTTGGATTTCCATGTTTTTCGACCCGTAGATTACGAAAATCGAGGTCCCGAGGTCTGATTCGGTGGGTCGATTTTTGCCCCATTACAAAGCTTTCTCTTTGAGAAAGCAAAATTTGAAAAATTTGAGAATTTATAGAATTTTTTGGAAATTTTGACATGCGAGATGTTAGGTGCGAGATGTGTATGTTCGATGGTTGCCGGGCAACCTCGGGGATAATGTTATCCATTCGCTAGGCCGCTCGGTCGGTAATCTTGTCCGTTCGCCAGGCCAAATGGTATTTACATGGGATAAGCTACCCAGGAGGCTCGAAAACCATTATAATTCGTCCTCAGCTACGTTATTTGCTAACAATAGAGATATATATGCATAGATATTTTGATATTTCGCCAGGCAATTTCGGGGGTAATGTTGTCCATTCGTCAGGCCGTTCGGTCGGTAATCTTGTCCGTTCGCCAGGCCAAATAGTATTTACATAGGATGAAGCCACCTAGGGGCTTGAAAACCATTGTAATTTGTCCTTAGCTATGTTATGTGTTAAAAATAGCAATAAATACCACCAAGATGTTCGATGTTTGTCGGGCAATCTCGGGGATAATGTTATCCATTCGTCAGGCCGCTCGGTCGGTAAACTTGTCCGTTCGCCAGGCGAAATAGTATTTACATAGGACGAAGCCCAGGGCCTTCGAAACGACTATAATTCGTTTCCAGCCATCTCATGTGGTTATCTATTCAATAATACACCCTGTAAAGTTATTATTTGAAAACGGAAGTATGGGTGTATATGAAAAAATGTCAATTAAATCAAAGATGGAGAAGAAGGATGATTCGGAACGTTTATTTAGAATCATTTATAATTGATATCCGTTCATAGGACCGAGTACATTCAAACAACGTAGATATTACTATAAATATAATTAAGAAATTATACATAATTCATTCGTATCCTTAAGTATATATCTGAGTTTATTGATTACTGATGAGATTACAGATGTAATCTATGACAAACTGTAAATTCGACGTGCAGGCGTAAGCGTGGGCGAAGAAATATTTTTCAAGAAATATTTTTCTCGTCATTTCCAATTAATCATACGGACTCATACAGGAAAAGTAGATGGAAATTATTTATTCAAGATTTTGTTCCACGTTTTAATCAACTATTTTGATTATAATGACAGTAATGATTATACATATATTTTTAATACTATTCTGATCAACATAACGGTAAATGAGATATTTGACAAATTTCAAAATTTCAAATTTGGAAATTTTGGAGTTTTGGAGATTTGGAAATTTTGAAACTTGGAAAATTGGAAATATTTGATAAAATTGAAAAAATTGATATTTGAATATAACCAGTATCACTCTCTCGCTATCGTTAGCTTGTCTCTTTCATTTGCCCCAGCATAACTGTAGGTGAATAGAATTAATTTCATGTAATTTATCGGTGAACAATCCAATCAAGAAAGATTTTCCCTCATACGGACTCATACGGAAAAGTAATTTGAAATTAGTTATTCAAGATTTGGTTCTACGCTTTAATTCATTATTGTTACCTTTCTACAATAACATGCATATATAATACTATAATTACGTCTGTTATAATAATGGTAATAATTAGAGTTTTTATATTTGGGAAATTCCAGTCGTCGGGGGGCTCCTTTATTTAATTGTTCAAAGACTGTCAACAGGAAAACGAAAGAGAACCAAGCCGACGTTACATCAGGACATCGAGATGAAGTGAGGGCGCGACCAGGGAAGGGTCATAATGCAGCCACAGCCACATCATACCGGAATGCTGAGACCAGCTGTGAGCCTATTACCAAGGAAGGGCCTGCAAGTCAACCAATCACTCGAAGACCTCGAGCATCGATTCAATAAAGAGAAAAATTAAAGAAAAAGCAAAAAATGATTAATGAAGATATGTTTAATTATAAATTAGTATACTGAGAGAGCCAACTTAGGTTAGATTGATGTATCAGGGTGACATATACACAACCCATCATCACACTTACACACATACATAATTGTTACACCAACATGTAGCACAACAATTGTAGAAAAATAGGAATATTAGACCCCACGGTCATTCTTTTAAGGATAATGAATTTCGCATATATATATATATATATATATATATATACATATATATCATTGATGTATCATATTGTAAGACCAGGCATATCAGTAAAATCAGGCAAGGACAGGACGATACTTAACAACTGGGACATACTTGATAGATAAACGGCGACCAAGAATATAATGAACGGCATTAGTAGTATAATACAGAATAAGGGATTATAGAGTATCAACGAAATTCAACGAACCACGGGAATTCGTTTCAAAGGGTATCGGTAGGATTTCAAGGGATTAGAATCTTGGAAATATTTTATTTTATTTTTTGATGGATGATCCGTCGGGGACGACAGGATGGCGGCCCTAACGTGTCACGTGGCTAGCCCCGTGATTATTAGAATCGAATTGCGCGGGGCCACGCCATGAATATTGGAACGTTCTGGAAGGACGATGTTGAAATCGTGACGCACGGAGCGTAACTCGAGATGGCGGGAGGCGACTGACCGCCTCCCACCGAGCGCGCCACCAAGGGGTTGCAACGGCACCCCCACGAGGGATTAAATACGACCGCCTCAAGGCGCTCGGCAGTCAGTCGGCGGTTAGTCAGTAGGTAGTCACACGGCAGTCGGACGGGAGAGACACGGTAACCACACGGGTAACGTGGAGACGGTAGACAGTCCGACGCTCATATTGTATACTAGTATTTGGAATAATTACACGAGCTCTCTCAGTAAAGTGAATAGGGAATAAAGGCACATCTAATCCAATTCCTAAGTACTGAGTTATTGATAACCTGATTCGACACGTCACAGATCCTTACCGAGTAAAACGCCTACGGTCAATACCGTAGCCGAGATCTGAACCCAGCTAATTAAGGACCACGCCACGTAACAGTACATTGTCCAAATAATCCATGCGAAACTCAATTATCTCTACTTTTTCTGACAATTACCATCCGACAATGACCGATTATGTCCCAATGAATAATTTTTGAAGAATTTGTGAAAATCATAAGTGAACTAGTTTATTTATCGAGTGTTAGTGAGTTTATTGGATGGTCGCGGATAGCTAAACCATCCGAGGCCTGTTGCCAGTGGGCCCTCTGTAGCGAGACTGCTTGGTTCGAGCGCCGAGCCACTCCTCCGCGGGTCCGAGCGCTCCACAAGCCAAGACAGACGCCTGCGCAGTGGTGATATTAGACACATGGCTAGTGTCAATTTTGTCCATTCCGCCCACCATCGTTCGTCGTGACATTTAGAGCGAACGATCTGAAACAAAAAATACTAGAAATTGGGACAGGCGGGAAAGGATCAATAGGAAAATAAGGGAAAAATAATTTTAGGAGTAAGCTTAGACTGAGGTGGCTGCTGCTTTTGGCTCCAAAAGTACAAGTTTAACAACTGGACGATCGAGAATGGTCGAAGCGGTCCTGATTTTACACACGCGGACCAATCCGTCGCTACCCACGGTGGTGTGAATAATTCTACCAAGAGGCTACTCAATTTGAAGGTGGTGTTAATTCATTTCGGATGAGGACCAGATCCCCAACAAGAAAATTGCGTGTTGGAAACTTCCCCTTGTTCCTCTGATGAAATGAGGTCAAGTATTCGGGAGCCCAACGATGCCAGAAACACTGCGTCATTTTTCCGACATGCTTCCATCGCTTCCCTACAGAGACATTTTTATCCGATATGTCGGAGCTTAAGCTTAGAATGATATAAGAATCACGCAGAATAGTTATGTCGACGGCCCTTACGAAGAAAAGCACATTTCAAATCTCCGACGAAAAAAAACACATTTCGTTTATCGGACGAAAAAAAACACATTCCAGTTTCTCAGTCGAAGAAAAACACATTTCGGCTTCTCGGACGAAAAAAAGCACATTTCAGCTTCTCGGACGAAGAAAAGCACATTTCGACGAAGAAAAGTACATTTCAGGTTATTCGATGCGGTAGAAAATTATCTGCGCATTACCACGTAAAATAATACATTACACACAAGTAAAATAATACATTGCACGTTCTCACACACTCTCACGAGTATTGAGGTACCCAATTTCATACATCTCATCATTCAATATACTACGTAGCTGAAATGTGCTTTTCTTCGTCCGAGAAGCTGAAATGTGCTTTTTTTCGTCCGAGAAACTGAAATGTGCTTTTTTTCGTCCGAGAAGCTGAAATGTGTTTTTCTTCGTCGTAAACCGTGAAATGTGCTTTTCTTCGCCGGAAGGTCGAAATGTGCTTTTTTTCGTCGGAGATTTGAAATGTGCTTTTCTTCGTAAGGGCCGTCGATGTTAGAGGGTGATAGGGATTGAAGATCAGTAGGATCGTCAGATAAAGCCATTATTGGTCTCGAATTGAGACAATCTTGAATCTTTTTGAGCGAAGTTTGTAATTATATGAAAGTTAGTATACGATCGCCCATCACACGACGGAGGTGATGCTTGACAGCCTTTTGACCCCTGATTCCCATATGCCACCAAAGTGTGGTGCACCAGGAGGGTTGAAACGCCAAGTTGTACCATCGTCGGCGAGTTTACATGCAATTTGTTTAATGTATTCGAAGGCTTCCGTGAACATACGGTGCAATTCTGCATCAGCTCCAACAAAGTTAGTCCCTTGATCGCTGACTAATTCTTTGCAGTGACCACGTTCACCTTGAAGGCGCTCAAAAGCGGCAAAGAATCTACCAGTGGAGTAGTCTTTGACAGCCACCAGATGAACCGCACGGGTACATAAACAAACAAAAATTCAAATATACTCTTTTGTCGTGATTTTTCCTCGTAAGAGCGAAGCTCGTACAGGAATGAGAACCGCGTAATCAACCCCAGAATGTTCGGAGGGGTCTGAAGGTGAAGCGCGATCTGCGGGCAAGTTCCCCATGAGCTGAGTTCTGATTGAAGCGGCATGACGAATGCATGCATGACATGAGTGGATAATGGATTTCACCTCGCGGCGACCATTAAGTATCCAATATTAAAGGCGAGTAGTACCGAGAGTCAACTGCGTACCCCCGTGAAGAGTTTTGATATGAGTGTGGCGAATTATCATAGAGGAAAATGTAGTTCAAAAAAACACCAATGGTATTTTGTATTCGAGAGGAATGCTTGAGTGCTTCAATCTACCTCCTATGTGAAGCAATTCACTCAGTAGAGTGAGATTTAATTTACTTAAAGGGCCTTTTATAGATTCAAGCTTATCGGCCTTGACTAGCTTTATTTCATTAGCAAAATGAATTTTTTGATAGAAGAGTACCCATAACAAACGAGCATTCTCTCTTTCAGCTACCGTAGGTGTGCGTGAAAGATTAAAAATAGCCTCGACATCGATAAAAGCCAATTCCAATAATTTGAACTTGATATCAGTGTTTAGCTTTAGTGTTAAGTTAGAGTTAATAACAGATCTTCTTCTCGCAGTAACGCGAATCTGTAGTTTCAGAGTGAAGCGTAACACAAAACAGTTATGCGCAGAAAAGTGTTCAAAGTCGAGTACCGATTGATGAGATCCCAAACGTAGTGATTTTCTGCAGCTGCTGCCGCATGACTAGAGACTTTTACTTCACCAGCCGTATGAGGGCTCAAGTCGTCTAATTCCGTACTCCAGGGTAACGAATCATTGCGTAGAAAGGGTGGGCCATGCCACCAAAGATCAAATTCCTTTAACTTTTTCCTCTATACCTCGAGAGGCCACATCTGCGGGATTTAATTTGGTATTAACATAATGCCAATGAGCGTTTGACAACAACCGAGAAATATCCACACATCGATTAGCGACATAAGTTTTCCAGCGCACTGGATGACCTCTTAGTCAGTAGAGAACATCTTTGGAATCAGACCAACAATAAATAGAGTTTATTTCAATAGGCATAGCCTCAATGAAATGACTAGTTAAGTCAGCCAAAACTGCAGCCGCACTCAGTTCGAGTTTTGGAATACTTTGAACTTTAAGAGGGGCTACTCTAGTCTTAGCCAACTGAAAAGATACATGTACCCCAGTTTCACTGGAAATCTCACCTGAGTTCTCACCTGAGATTTCACCTGACATGAACCTAAAACTTTTTAGAAAAAAATTAAGAAAAAAAAATCATCCTTGAATTCTCACCTGAAATCTCACCTGAGATTTCACTTGACAGGAACCTAAAAATTTTTAGAAAAAAATTAAGAAAAAAAAATCATCCCTGAATTCTCACCTGAGATCTCACCTGAGATCTCACCTGAGATCTCACCTGAGTTCTCACCTGAGATCTCACCTGACATGAACCTAAAAATTTTCAGTAGTGTTGATACCAAGTGATGATATAATTCGTCAATCCATCAAAATTCTATATCGACCCTAATTTTCACATGTTGCCAACAATTAATGTAAGTCCTGTACATTCTGAGAAAAAACAAATTTAAGAAAAAAAATCTCACCTGAGAAATTGGCATGAGATCTCACCTGAGAACTCACCTGAGAATTTTCAGTAGGGTGGCCATTCACTTGTTGTATATTTCATTACATTACTAATTGTCTTATCTTTCAAACTTTCTGATGCTAGCATCTTACTATTAAGAGTTTCAATTCCTTCTTCAAAAAAATAAACATTTGAGAAAACTGGTTCTAGTTCACTCAAGTTCACTTCGTCTTCGATCGGTAATCGCGATAAAGCGTCACAATTCGCATTAGCTTTGGAGCTAATGTGTTCAATCTTATATCTGAATCCCGATAAAAAATATGCCTATCTTTGGAGTCTGTTATCAGCTGTTTCCGGAATCCCCTTTCTTGGCCCTAAAATCAATTTCAAAGACTGATTGTCCGTTCTCAAAATTATTTCTTTGCGAAAAATGAAATCTCGAAATAGTTTAAAACCAAAAACTATATCCATTGCTTCTTTGTCAAGGATCGTTCTACTCAGTTCTTTTTTTGGAATCGTATGTGATGCATACGCTATCGGCTTCTCAGTGCCATCTTTGTATTGGTGTGATAAAATCGCGGATAGCCCATACTTTGATGCATCGCATGCGAGTACTATTTGCTCGTTCGGGTCATAATGCGCTAAAACTTTCGGTAAAACTAATTCTTCTTTTACCCAATTGAAAGCATTTTCACAGTTTTTGTTCCATAGATATGTTTCTTCATTTACTAAATCGTAAAGCGGTTTTAATTTTTCTGAACGATTCTCTAAAAATCTTGCATAAAACGTGACTAAACCAAGAAATGAAGATAGTTCTTTAGCGTTTTTCGGCTGCGGTATGTTTACCATGGCGTCAACTTTAGATTTTGCCTTATGTAGTCCGTTTTTATCAATGACAAATCCAAGGATTTCCAGTGTCTCTTACATGAACTTACATTTTTCTTTATTCACTCTCAAGCCACACGTTTTCACGCAAACTTTTTTGAGGTTATTCATATGCTCTTCTTCGGTACGGCCTGTCACATATATGTTATATATATACGCAATAGTTCCATCAATACCCGCTAAACATTTATCCATTTTTCTTTGCACATCGGTCGGAGCAGGCGCAATTCCTTCGGGAATTTTCTTATATCGGAATAACCCTTTGTGTGTGACAATCGTTAACAGATCGCGACAATTTTCATCCACCAGAAATTGCATGAATGCATAAGTCAGATCTAATTCCGTGAACGTTTGTCCGCCTTGCAAAACGTTGAAAATATCTTCGATCTTATGTAATGGATATTTGTCCATAATAATGTACGGATTTACGGTCATTTTAAAACAGAAACTATTGGTGTAGCCCATTCGCTGATTTCAACCGACTCCAAGTGATCCAGTGAAACTAACCTATTTATTTCTCTTTCAGTCAACGGCTTTATAGCGTGTGCGGCGTGTCTATATTTCAAAGCTATTGGTTTAGTATCTTTTCTTAGAAAAATTTTCGATTTACTTTTGTTATAGCAACCTGGCGTATTACTGAATAGTTCAGGATAATTCTTTGAAAACAGATCTAAGAAATTGATTTCAATTTTATTCACCGAAGTTTTATTGTTCATTTCTAAACGCAATGGCCAGCATCCGAATGCTGATAGCCATTGTCGGCCTATCAGGGCTGGCCCCGTACCAGGTAGTACAAAACCATCTAAAACACAAACCTTATTTTGAAATTCAATAGTTAGTTCCGACAGTTTCCCGAACGAGTACATAACTCTGCCGTCATAACCACGCAAATTCACACTCGTTTCGACAATTTCTTCAGAATTGAAACTATCTCGCAAAATTTTCTCCGAAATAACAGCCGCGTACGTCCCTGTGTCAATTTCCATACATACTTTCGTACCATTCACGCTCAATTCAACAAACATTGGTTTGCCGTTATCGAATTTTATACATACTGGATCACCAGTAGTACGCTTATCATCTATCTCGATGGGAAAGAAATCACAATCACCGCGTTGGAAGAAATTCAATGAGTTTGTAGACTGGTCGTTGTCTGGAACGTGCTCTGCTTCACCCGTGTCCTCGATCATTTTCACCGACCGCTTGGCTCGCCCTCGTTTAGAGTAACAAACAGCCTCGATATGTCCCTTTTTTTTGGCAACTGTTACTCGTGGCATCTCGGAATTTGCACGCTTCTCGGTGGTGTCCAGGCTTCTCACAACTAGCACATTCGTCCTGCGAATGTCGCTGTAGAGCTTGACTTGGACATTGGGCACGCATATGTCCACTTCCTCCACACTTCCAACACGTTAACACGGGGCGCTCACCCCTCTGCTGCTGACGCGATGCTCCCGTATATCCGTGTGAACTACCTCTTTGATTCATCGCATTGCCGGAGAACCACGGACTTGAGCTTGATGCGTCCATGGCGAAAACGTCTAGTTGATTTTTGTTGTCAGCTGCTGTAGCGCTTGATGCATATTCCAACGCTGTTTCTCGCTCAACCGCTTCTTTTAGAGTGTGATCGTAAGTTAGTGACTCCATTTTGAACAAATTGACTTTAGTTTCATGATCCCGTAATCCACAAATAAGTTGATCACATGAAGAGTCACTCAAATTCGGAAAATTACAATTTGTTGATAAGGCGAGCAACGAATTCACCTATACTTCCACCTTGCTCCTGACATGCCTTGTAAAAAATACTCCGTTCCATTACTTCAGAAGGTTTTGGGTTCAAATGATCTGTCATTAGTTTAATCAATTCATTATATTTTTTCTCGATCAATTTAACTGCTGCAGATGAATCTTTCATTAGATCAAAAGTTTCTTCATCCATTGAGGTTAGTAGTATAGCTGATTTTTTACTATCAGTGGTAATTTCTTTTCCTAAAAATTGAAATTCAAGTCTTTCTACAAAAGAACTCCATTTGACCTTTGAAAGGCAGAAACTAATTTTTGAGCTGTCCGACATGGTAATTTCAGTATCTAAATCGTTTGCGGACTCAAATGATTCGTCTGCGGTGTCGTCTGAAACCACGGCTTCTGTATTCACAATCTGACCAATCTCAGTCAAATCATTTTCTTGAGATGTGTCCGTACTACTTTCCACTAACACGATTTCTTCAAGTTTCGATTTCACTGACAACTGTTGTACCTCTCGTATATTATTCGCTAATAACGTGCGTAAATTGTCACGATTTTCACTCCCAATGTATGGCACACCACGCTTTTCGAGTTCATTGATCAATTCACTTTTATTGTTTCCAAATCCATCCGGTTTTCCTGGCTTCCTTTTCAGACATCAGTTTTTGCTTTGTTCTTCACTGGAAAACGCCATTTTTCCAAGCTGCCGAACGGTTCTTACTCACAAAATCCTCGTCGCCATAATTGTGATGTTGTGGAAATAACAACACAGTGTTACTGGTACAACCAGATACAACATTTATTAAGAAACGGTAAAGGGTACAACATTAAGGTTGAGGTGATGAGCCGTCTCCAATTCAGGTTACACTCTGAAGTTCAGTCATTGCGCTCGTCGTATGTTAAGAACATGAGAATATTAGTAACATGTATATAAATAAATTGCAAAAGCGATTGAATGATAATTTTGGCAACCACCATTACTGAGGCAAGCCATCCCAACGGGTCGAATAGACGAGCAATAATAGACAGCATTTTACGTTTTGTGAACTTCATCTCTTCACATTCTTGGATATTGAACACAGAACAATCACAGTGATGATTCCACTTAATACCCAATACTTTCAGACTAGAACTGGATTCAAAGAGATTTCGATTTTTGTTGTCCTTGGCTTTGAGAGAATCGGGAAGATGTTCAACCAACCGAGGATCGTTGGAGATCCACTTGCAAAATGAAAATCCGCCTACCGTGGCAATCTTCAACAATTGAGATTGTTTTTGCAAAGCTTCAGAGATGGTGTTGGCGCCAAAGACTGCGTCATCCATGTACATCTCTTCTTCGAGTATACTTACTAAGGGGTATTTGCCTCCACAATCTTTGGCCAGCTGTAGTATTACTCAAATGGCGAGAAACACGGAACATGCTAAACCATAAACAAGTGTGATCAGAAAAAATATTGATATTGGATCCTCTGGATCGCCAGAGAATCGATTGAAGTGGGTGATCTTGGGGATGTACAAGTATTTGCCTGTACATTTTCTCAATATCAGTGACAAATACCTCCGAGTAGCGTCGCCACTTACATATGATATTGCTGATTTCTGGAAAGAGGTTTGGGCCTATATGAAGGATATCATCCAATGATATTCCACTAGATATTTTAGCGGAGCCGTTGAAAACTACTCTCAGTTTAATAGTAGTACTTTCTTCTTTAAGAACTCCATGATGAGGCAAGAAATATTTCTTTATTTCCGAGGAGAGAGGCGTCAGAGGTCTTGACATGTGCTCAAGATCCTTGTACTCTTCCATGAATGCGGAGTACATTTCCTTCAGCTTGAGGTCGGCCTTGAAACGTCGTTCTAACTTTTCCAACATTTTCGTAGCCGAGCCGTATGATGTTCCTAATCTTTCGATCAATGCAGGATTTTTTATTGGAAGCCGAAGTATGTATCGCCCTGAAGCGCCTCTAGTGTGAGTATCAACGAAGTGCTTTTCACACTCTTGCTCTTCAGACGTGTATTGGACAGATCGAGGTATTTCTTCCTGCCTCCAAAAATTCTGCATGAGATCGCAAAGCTCACTTTCTTGGCAGCTATGATGAACAGCTGGGTGAAGAGTGGAAGTGAAACTTGCCAAATTTTCCGATGGTACACAGCCTTATAAAAGGTAACCTTGTAGCGTTTGAACAGCTACCGGTTCATCCGCGGCACCACAAATTTTATTCCCCTCTACCGCTATTGAGTGGACGTCAGCACCCAAAAGAACATCGATCTCATCTGCATTGTGGTAATCAGGATAAGCTAAACCTAATCCCACAATATGATTAAAGCGTTTGGAAGTTATCCCCGAAAGAGGCACATAACGTGATACTTTGTCAACTATAAGAGCTTGAACATCAAGCGAAAATGTTGATTTGAAGCGTGGCAATATTTTGAACTGAGTATACTGCTTACTTACAGTTGACCTATTTGCCCCAATGCCAAAAACTGTGTGCGAGCAATCATCTGAAAGTGATCGGACAAGAACTTTTGTACCATAGCAACTTGATACATAAAGCCTGGCAGTTCCTAGTAACACCTGCCTCATTGGGGACTGTGAAATCGAACCACACATTGTACTGAGATGTGTTGAGGCAACCTGTGTAGAAAATGGAGTTTTTGCTCCATTGTTATTATTATTGCAAGGTTTGGGTGACGATGAGGATGCATCCGAAAAACTAAGTGTTTTTTCATCATAACTTTCAGATGAGGTATTTTTTCCTCCAGGCAAGGGTTTTTTGAAAGACCCAGGTTTTTCCACGTGAAAGTATGGTCTTTATGGTTACAAACAGAACAAAGTTCGTCAGATGAACAAGCATGAAAAGTATGCTTGCCGAAACAGTTAAAGCATAGCTTATTCAGGGTTAACCAACTACGCCGATCTTTGACACTCTTAGCCCTGACTGTTCACATTGATAAATTTTGTGAGGCTTGGAGCAGACCGGGCAGTGGAGCTGCGATTTACTATTCTTCTTATTACTGTTATCAGAGGGAGATGTATTAGCGAAGATGGGCTTAGTTTCACCTTTGCTCTCAGTTTTATTGTTAATAGCAACTTTCGATGATTGAGTGGATTTATTCATGCACTACCTAGCTTCCAAAATGTATATTTGGGCTTCGAGGAATTCTTTCAATTCATTCACAAAGGGTGGAGTGTCTTGGTTACCAAAATGTTTCTCCCAATCACGCCTGGTACTAACGTCCAGGCGAGTGACTGTTTGATAAACTAGGATGTCATCCCAATGTTCAGTATCTCGATCTAGAGTGGTCAGAGCATCAACGGGATCGAAAACTTGTTTCAAAATTCTTCGAATTTCCTGCGAAAATTCGGATTTAGCACTTTTAACCGAAAAAAGAGAGGCTAGATGGGCATAAACTGATCGCCGTTGATTATCATAATAATTTGTGAAAGTTTCCCACGCTTTAGCAAGATTTTCATCAGTGAGAGAAAATTTTTTAACGAGATCTAGAGCCGTACCAGTGACTGTTGCTTTTAGGTAGACCAATTTCAGAGTCAGAGCAAGATTAGTCCTGTGGTGAATCATAGCTCTGAAGAGATCACGGAAATTTTCCCAATCTTTGTGTCGCCCAGAAAATGGAATAATTTCAATTCTGGGGAGAGACTGCATAAGAGAGGAATACTGTGGAACATGCGTAGGAGGCTGAGTACTAGGCACGGATGCATCAGCGAGATTGCCCTTGAGAGCTTGCAGGTGATCATTAAAATCAGCGAGTCATAGTATGCGTCTTTTATATTCTCAATGACGTTCTCCTTTATATAAGGTAAATTACCATCACTGGTATTCTCCAGAATAGCCTGATGATCATTCAACGCTTCCTGAAAGATAGTCTCGACCTGCTTCATTCGAGCTTCAGTATGACTAAGTGTCATTTTAGCAGCTCTCTTTTTTTTGATGAAGGCTTGAGTCAATTTGTGGAGTCTCTCCTTTTGAACAATATTCATATATATATATATATATATATATATATATATATATATATATATATATATATATATATATATATATATATATATATATATCATCCATTTTTCAGAAGATTGTTTTCACGAAAAACTAGAGAGCCTAGAATTTCCAGAAATCAGAAATAGTTATGAGATTATAAGCTGTGACGGCTGAATGCTAGCCGAAGGTAAGTGTGGGTTGGTGCAATGTATACACGAAAGGTGTATCGAAGAGAAAACACTGCCCAATAATGAAAGAACCAATGTGAAGTTGGTAAGAGGTATACACAACAGTGTACGAATAAGATTTCTTTTATTGGAAGGAAATCCGTGTATTTCCCTACAACCAAAAACGTGAGAGGCTAGTTCATGAGCCTTCACTCCCAAAAGAGTATTGAGATTTGGAGCAGTTTCCAGTAAAAAGGTAGTGAGTTGCTAGAAAAAGAAATTCCTAAACTCATTGTGCACCGAGTGTTGCAACGACGTATTCCAGTTTTTTTCTGGATATATAACAGAAACATAACCAAATTGATTACGAAGGCATACCAGAGTGATCTCCTTGGGATGTACATAGAGATATATCAGACTTGATATTACAAGCGAGAGAGAAAACTAGAATATTCATGAAGTAAGAAACAAAAGATTAACTTTTGAACTATTCCTAATATTCAGGTTTATGAGAGAATTAGGGTTAGAACTCGAGAGCGATAGCATTACCTACCCTACTATGAAACAGTTATTTAAATTCTCTTTTAATTCCGTTTGAGGGAGACACGAGTATTCCTTGGGTTCATGTCTATAGTTGGGAAGCATGTGAGTCAAATCCACACTGTAACTGGCACTACAATGTTGAAGTATGAAAAAAAAACAACTGGACCAATCTGCAACTCGTGGAAAAAACGTGGATGGCCTCAATGAAGTTCCAACCTGGAGAAATGGTCAAGACAGTTGGATTCCAGTCAATCAGAAGAATCCAGCTGAGACGTTGTTTTGAGGATGGCACAGCTTTTCAGAATAACTCCTCAATTGGTTATGGTAAATCCAGGAGAGTGGCTTCCACGTGGCATACAGAACTACTCTGTACAGTAATTCAAAATGAATTATTGTATTGTATTATTATTGTATTTATTACCACTTTGTGGAATTTTCAACATCAAATTAGAAAAAAATTGAATGAAAATTTTATGTAGAGTTTAAACCAATTTGAAAGAAAAACGTAACAATTTGATTTACAGAATAATGCTTGGAAAAGACTATTGACGCTACAGTACTAACTCATGAAGAATCAAACAGAAGAAATTCGAGAAGATAATTTTTAACTGAAACTGGGACATGTAAGCTAAAGCTCAATGATGTCCAAACTGAATATAATCAGAGCTGCTTGCCGGACTGGGCAACATTTGACTGACTTATTACCTCAAATGTAACATAAGTCGAAGTGCAGCGCACAAAAACAGTGAGTACGCAGACAGCTTTGGAGGTGCCACACTGCCTGGGCCGCAGCTCGAGAAAGCAACAGCCGTGGTCGGAGCTCCACAGTACTAGAAGGGTGGGGTCAGATTGCGCGCCGGCGCAGCGCAGCTCTCGCAGCTGACCACGTTGACTGACTCCGAACTCCTCACCGCTCGTCCGATGCCTTCCCCCGACCCCGCAAAACTCGAGCGGTGCTGCTGGGCTGCCGCGTGTGCGGCTTGGCAAAATAAAGATGTCCGCTCGAACTGCTTCCGGCGACCGGTCACGTGGCGTGGAATTTTTCACGCAGCGGTTCAGCGAAGAGATTGCCGAACCGAGAAGTACGCGTGTACGGTATAGCACTAACGCACTCTTGGAATTTCAGACTACCAATAATCAATATTGGAAAGTTTTCACTGGAGATGCTTGCAATCAGAAAGTAGAAGTGAAACGAATTTATTTTATCGAGTGCTAGTGAGTTTATTTGGAAGATCGTAGATAGCTAAACCATCCGAGGCCTGTTGTCAGTGGGCCCTCTGTAGCGAGACTGCTTGGCTCGAACGCCAAGCCACTCCTCCGCGGGTCCGAGCGCTCTACAAGCCAAGACGGGCGTCTGCGCAGTGGCGATATTAGCCACATGACTAGTGTGGATTTTGTCCACCCAAACTATATTGTGTATGATTCGGTATTTCAATGAAGTGATTCGTAAGAGAGGTCGTTCATTAATGGGGCGAACTACAGAACGTCTAAAATACGGAAAATGAAACTATTCGTGTCGTACTTCTCGGAAACTGGCTGGCACTTCTGCTCTCTACCATTAGCTAGCAGTAGTTGAAAATAATTTAAGAAAGGAAATCTCTCATTTTTTTGATTTCATTCGGTGGAAAAGTAGTTTATGAAAGAAATCGTCTGATCATCCATATGTATGTGAATGGGCGATCCTGTGTAAAATCAAACGTCGAAAAATTTGATTCAGCTCAAAATTTTTTTTTGCATACTAGGGCATCATATAATATTCCCAGGATTATTTCAGATTTTTCAGAGCTCTCTATCCGTGTTTAATAGACAGGCAAAGTTGCTGTTATAATGTTTTTGCAATTCCAGAGGCATTTTCAACCTCAACTTAAACCCTGCAAATGACCTCTGAGACAAAAAATGAATGGGACATTTTTGTCTGAAAATTACCTGAAGTTTACAGAAAAATTATCTCCGAAGTCATTGGAGCACATAAAGTATCCTACCATACCAATTGGACCCTTTATTTTTGTACCCTGGAAGTTCGCTCGTCAAGAGCCCCACCTCATGGATAGTAGAAGTTGCCTCATTCCATGCCACATACAGCCTATACAGTGAAATGATGGGTCTAGTCACTGGGAGCTCTTGAAAATTCAGTATATTACCTCAAATGGGCATAAAAATATGCTAAAATGACCATTTAGGGGACTGTTGCATCGCCTACTCTTCCAAATCTAGCAAACTTTTGTTTGTGGTATTATTACAACTATTCACTGTAAAACTTACATTCTGACATGCTTACACGAATCCTGAGTTATCAATATCATCTGCATAAATCAAGGAGTACTAATACTTGACGCCACCTAGCTTTCAGTACTTATAAGCATTGATGGTCAACATATTGTCTCTATTGTGCTAAAATTTACAAAAACTTATCAAAATGAGATGAGAAAATTGTTGAAGTTCACTTCATTGGGTAATATTCATGAATATTTACTTATTATAATATACATGAAAATGTATATTATAATAAGACATATAATACTCATGAAATGAAGACTTATAATACTCATGAAACCCACTAATATTGTGTAAACGGCATTGCCAAGAACGGCTATTGCCGGGTTGGCTCGAATCCCAACTCCATAAGTATTTACTCATGTAATTAGCTAGTATGAATCAATCCATACAAAAGTATGATCACTAGATGCGCATTTTGACAATGAACTCAAATTTACATAGGTTGCCTGTCCAGAAATGACTCTATAAATCACTTTGTGATCGTAATACTTGCCTATAATGGAGACTTCTATGACCTATGTATGGTACAGGTTAGGTTACCGACCATAGACTTATAATCTTTCAAAGACACTTTGTGAGCTTCAAACTCATTTCCGGACAGGTAACTATATATACTTGAATTCGTTATCAAATTCCGCATTTAGTGATCATACTTTTGTATAGATTGATTCATATTAGCTGCTTGCATGAGTAAATACCTCAGAGTTGGAATTTGAGCCAACCCACCAATAACTGGTTAAACCTTAGCTATGCAATTTACACATTAGAAATAGATTCTAAAAACGTAACACTCAAGTGTTTAAAGTTTCAAATTCCTAAAGTACTTCAGAATAAACATTTTTGGTTTTGGAATTGAAATTGGAATTGGTTTTCCGATTTGCCCGTCTTAGGCAGTCCGAGTAAAGAACAATCTGAGCGTAAATCAATTTCGACAATACCAAAAGAAAGCGCGTGAACGGCTCGTACAGCGGTTCGGCTCCTAGTGGCCAAAGAGAGAAGCCGGAGCTTCAAATTAACCCATTAAGTCCCAAATTGCAGAAATTTTATTGGTACTTTCGAGCTCAAATATTTTGATGAATAAGACGGAAGGTTTATTGCAAAATAGTCATTCCTACTATTTTCGGGTATGTTCTACACGATAAATTGATTAAAAAGACTGAAAGAATTGATTTTCAATAGATAATTAACAAATTAAAATAAAAAATGCGATTTTTTGGAGCACTTTTTTTTCAATCCAAAATCAGAGGAAGAAGGAATTTTATTTTTACTGTCGAAAATATGCACAAAAGTGCACAAAATCTTTGAACTTTCCAAATTCGTTGAGTTGTTTCGACTATGATTTTTTTCAGCAAAATGGCGGCCAAAAAACGGGAATCAATACTTTGGATTCTCATTTTATCAATATTTTAAAGCATACATTTTCATATTCGATATATTCCTTTAAAATTCCGTATACAGGGGTTTTCAATGTCGCTGATAACGATTCTGACATCAAATTCTCAAAATTCTGTATTCAAGATGGCGGTTTTAAAGATGACGGCTCATGATTTTGTACATTTTCAGTTGGAGATTCGTGAAAATTTAAAATAATGGGTTTTCAGGGGCGCTAATGATAAATCTGACATCAGATTTTTGAAATTCTGTATCCAAGATGGCGGTTTCAAGATGGCGGTGGACAATTTTCTGTATTTTCAAAATCTCATTATTTTCATCTTTTAGCCGTCATTTTCTTCCATGAACGACGTTGACGAAATATAGATAAAATGAAGATTCAAATTTTTAGTTTCCGTTTTCAGTCACTATTATGCTAAAAAAAATCATAGATGGAAAAACTCAACAATCAATTCCAGCAGTAAAGATTCAGAAACCCTTTTATTCACATTCACAAAAAAATTTTCAGCCCAAACCACTGAAAATAAGTCTCAATTATTCACCTCCTCCTGCATCACGTTTCCACCTTCATTCTTGCAACGTCATAAAAACATCCATTTGAATCACACGAAGTAATTAGCATACATGCGATGTGTGCGTGGGAGGATGTGTATGTGTGTGTGTATGCGCACAAAAACGCACACACCCACACACACACACACACACACACACACACACACACACACACATCGTCCCACTATACATCGCATATATGCTGATGAATGCTCGATATGCAGTTTCACAATATATGTGAATTCCATGAGTGAATATTCATGAATAATACTCAAGGCAGTGAACCATAACATTTTCTCGTTAATATTAGAAAAATAATCGGAAATTCATTTACCGTCTTCTATGTATGTAACTGGTAAATCTCGATATTTACAAATTTTCTTGCATACACAGTAAAAACGATTCCTTAAAAGTGTTGCAGTACTGAAAATCTATTTTACTCAAAACGAAATTCAACATAATAAAAATCTTGATTTAAGTACTTTTTTTATACTGAAATTCATTCCGTCCCATTCTAAGAAAAATTTTTTATTTTAATCAAGGAATCGTTTTTGCTGTGTATATTTGTTTACTCTAGGCAATCAAGGAATCTGCCCACTCTGGGACTACTCTGGATAGTAAGTTAACATAATAAGCTAACTTTTGGTGGGTATAAGATCCTGATCTGGGTGATCGAAAACAACGTTCGCTTAATTTAGAGTACTAAAGTGACTATCATGATAATGACCACCAATGATCTTGAACATATTTTTTCTGCAAACTTCTACAGTCTGAAAACATCCCGAATTGAGTCTAGGTGGGAAAATTCCGTAGCCCAATTTTAATGTATCGTGTCACGCTGCCACCATCTGCCTTTACTAGTCAGGTGGTGGCACTAGCGTGCCACTGGATTCATAAATACAACACTATATGCTCAAACCAAATGTTGCTAGAGAAATCGAATCAGAAATCAAAATTGATGGATTTTGAAGTATTTCCCGTATTTATTATCCAAATATGTGCACATATTGACATAACTTAATTGCAATACATAATGTCCAATAGTAACCATCGAGCACGCATGTTAGCGAGTGAGGCGAGCAGAGGAAATACCACCTTGATTTTATTCTTCCACGTAAATCATCTCTCGTGGACATCGAAATATTAAATCATTAGTATCGAGAGTTGGCAAGCCGAGCGAGTAGGGTGGGGGAGGGGGGGCCTTCCCCTTCCTGGTATGAATAGGACATATTCTTGTATACTTTCATGTATATGGAAAAACGTCTCACAAGTCCATTTGGATACATTTATTAGCGATCGGGAGAAAAATTCCCAACAGTAATCTTCATTTTTCAGTGATCCTGGATATTATAACCCCTCAGTACCGAAAATAGACAAATCCACGCATCGTAATTCTAATTGATTGAGTTTCTAGATTTTGTGGATTTATTCGAATTTTTCTTGATACTCGAAATTCCTGAATATTTATTCTTTCATGTAAATAGTTCAGGATTCCTTGAGTTACTTTGATTATTCTAGTTATTATTTTTTGATACTGAAAAAGACTGTCTACACTAAGAAATTTCTTCGATTCAATGGACGTGGCAGTTAACTTGACGATCATAAAGTGTTGATACAACCATTGAACGTATTCGATACTGAGAGGAAAAATTTCGAATTTATATATATATATATATATATATATATATATATATATATATATATATATATATATATATATATATATATATATATATATATATGCCGCCCTTAGTCTCGGTGAGGCAGCTGAATCACCAGAAATTCAAAGAAGCGCCTATTTCCATACATTGGAGATCCCTATACCTAACCTTAGTATCATTATTATTATTATTGTTATTATTATTTATCTTGATATTATTTCGCTCGCACTTACAACGCAGTCGCAATACTGAAATGAGACACATCGCAGATATACGAGGTCTGTCCGGAAAGTATCGGGCCTACGTTTATATCTTCGCACCATAGTGTTCGAACGACCTCTGCCGGACAGAAACGTCTACAGTAAAGCCTCACAAATCTATTCGTGACTTACTGACACCTGCCGGACGTATAGTTCATGCGCAGCGTGTCTTTGTTTACAGTGCCTCTTTCACGTTCATCGGATTTTGTTGTTGTCAAAAATGCCTGAAAAACAAGATCAACGAATTTGCATCAAATTTTGCTTCGGCCAACTCGGAAAAACGAGCTCGGAAACTATTAAAATGATACAGAGGGCCTTCGGAAGCGAGAGTATAAGCAAAACACCAAAAAAAGAGTGGTATAAGCGGTTCAAAGATGGTCATTCTTCTGTTGTTAGTGATTCTAAACTGCAGATAATATTGAGCGGGTGCGACTGGCTATCGAACAAGATCGTCGTATGGCGAGAACTAGAAGTAGACCTTGGGATACCAAAAACTATCATTTCGGAAATTTTAACCGAAAATTTAGGAATGAAACGCGTGTGTGTGAAATTCATCCCAAAATTGCTCACAGCAGAGCAGAAGAACATTCGCTTAGAAATCGCCCTAGACCAGCAGTTTTTGAGCAAACACAATATCGCATTGCTTCGACAACCTCCATACAGTCCCGACATAGCCACTTGTGACTTTTGGCTGTATTTAAAACTCAGGAAATCACTCAAAGGACATCGATTCGATGACAAAACAACGGTTGAAAACAATGCGACGAGTGTACTTAAGGCTATTCCTAAAAGTGAGTTCCATGACTGTTTTGAAAAGTGGGAACATCGATGGAACCGCGTTATTCAATCAAGTGGAAATTACTTTGAAGGATGCCACCCACCAGATGATAAAGAATAACGCTAGCACGAAAATGTGAAGGTAGGCCCGATACTTTCCGGACAGACCTCGTATGTATATATATACATCTATAATGTTCGCATACGCGTGTTGAGAGGCCATGTACTTAATCAGCCTTACATACAAACCGTCCTCGTTTCCCGCCACTTGCGAGAAAGTAACGCGAACCCTGGCGGCTAATAGGCTAATAGGAGAACTGACTCGGAGACGTTGTTCAACTTCGGGTGACCGATCGAAAGATAATTACGTCCATTTCTTCTTTTTTTAATTATCAAGTCAAATGTTAATTCAGACATATATTTTGTCGAATCAATTATGATTACGTCAGATATTACATTAACTTTGATATATTTGATAAGTTAACACAAATACTTATTGTTCCAACGAATACTTTGTCATTTTAACCAAAAAAAAATCAATTGTTACAATTGATTCTCACTTATTCAATCAATGTAACTAACTTCAGTAAATTCGACATACATAAATACTTTGCATTAACTAAATACTCATTAGTCGAACTGATACTTTTTTTGTTTCAATATCATTTTCTGTTAAATCAATGGCACCGCGGCAGTTCCTCGTATTCATTGGCAGTGGTAGTTGTTTTGACTAACTTTTTTTCTCAGTGTAGTGATTTCACTATCAAATTTCGTTTATTGGTGCTTGGGTTCATTCGGATTATTTTATAATGAATGGAAATGCGAACCAATTATTCTTCTACGTGATTCTAGTGATTTGAATATATATATATATATATAAAAGTATATATAGGTATATATCCGTACATAGCCGTTTGCCCGCGAAAACGAACGTGACGTAAGCAGCGTTCAAAAAATCTGGCCATTCGAAGCAAATTTCAATCGCGAGGATAAAATCGAATAATGCTTAAAAAAAAAACTGTCTTGAGAATTTACTTCTTTTAGTGAGAACTTTCATTTAAAATCAATGTTTACCCCAATTTCGATACCATGCCAGTTCTCTATTAAGGTCCCGAGGTCTAATTCGAGATGTCGGTTTTTATCTCATTCCAAAGCTTTATCTTTGAGAAAGCAAAATAACAACATAATCGAAAATAGATTTTGTTATGATGATAAATTTTTGTCAATCCTTAAGTAATATATATTAGAATAAATATATTTTTTATTACATTGCATCTTAAAACTACATTGCAATTTAATAACTCTCGCCAAAATAACATGCATTTTTTCTAATATAATTAACATCCACGATTTCGATTTCTCCACATTTTTCGATTTCTTACGATGAAAACTGAAAGCGCTCAATCAGCTCTAGTGATCCGTCAGATCAGAATTTTTTTACGACGCTGATTCATAGTTTTTTTCTAACGATTCATGGGGTACAACTTGCCAAAAATCAGTTTTTTTCCATATTTCGCGCTCACTCATCAATATTTTCAATATTCTAACCATGGAATATGAAAGTCTATTCGATAATCATTCGATCGGTCCTAACCGAAATTTCGCTATATCATAGTTTCACGTATTTTTCTGAACGCATTCAAATTACAAATTACAAGACCAATTGTCTTCCACGCTCACGTTATAACAATTTTTAAATTTTTCACAATGAAAACTGAAAACGCTCAATCAGCTCTATCTATTCGTCAAATCAGAATTCTCATCACGACGCTGATGCATAGATTTTTTTAACGATTTATGTGGCACAACTTATCAAAAGTCAGGTTATTCCATATTTTGCGCCCACACATCAATTTTTCCAGAATTCTAACCATGGAATAGGGAAACCTTTCGATTTATCTATGGATTAGCTAGACCCGAATCTGCATCATACAACTATTTCACAGTTTATTTTAATTGCTTATAGGATACCAAAAAGAACGCAACTTGATTTTTTCCAATTTCAACGCCCACGCATCGATTTTTTCGTATGTTTCAATACGGAACATGAAAACGCAAGCAATTTCCTTCTGATCTGTCTTATCCGTTTTAATGGAAGTCAACTCCTTCATTGAAATATATTTACATGAAAATTACGGGAGGATTAACTTTATACTATCAAATATAGATATTTCGGAAAGTGCTCACATTTGAATACGTTTGCTATACTATGCTTGACAATCAATATATTAATCATGATACCGAATATGCTTTTAGCGAGTTAAGGAACAATTCTGTAGTTTATTTTTCTTCTAGGTGATTTAGAATCTTTTTGTTTTTAAAGTGTCGGGAATCAATGGCCAACTGGTATTCAACTGGGATAAAAAGTTTCATTTTGAAAGAATTTTTCATTATTATACTCATGGTTAAATGAGTATACTATCGGTAGTCAAAATTTTGGTTCCTCACCAAACCTCGTTCCTCACGAAAACACGTGTTCACCACGTGTTGACCACCTCGGAAATGTCCGCCTTTTTTGTCAAAAAAACACGAGTTTTCCACGAGTTTACCACGAGTTTCTGAGAATTTATTTAGTCCCTTGCATAACTATACTCGTAGTAGAAAGGTGGTAACCACGTGTTAAACACACCGTCAATACACGTTTTCTACACGTGTTATTCACGTCTGCAAAATTTTTTGATTTTGCTTGATTTTTTGATTCATATTTATTATTTTAGCTCTATATTTGACTCATTTACAACATTTTGCGATGCAAACTACGAGTATATTTTATAACAACAATATTAACAATATATACAACTTCTGTGTTCCACATTATAACTACTATGAGGAAGAACTATGAGGAACCGCACACTTCACAGCCCAACACGCTAGCAAATTTTTTAAGGATCTAGATATTAAAGTTGTGACATCACTGATTCCTTGCAAATACTCTTTCTTGGTGTATAAACATTTCTCATTTTTTTCCGTGTATTCTCGTCTCTGTATCTCTTCATTATAGTCATCGACCAGAGTCACAGATATCATTTATAATATCTTCGACATTGAAATATTCACCATCACTGTGTCGGTCCTCGGATTCGAAATCATCAAATATATCCTCTTCAAATATATCCTCTTCAGAATCAACAAAAGAGTTTCGTCCACAGTCATCATTCAAAAATCTATCATTTACATACTCAACATTACCTACGCGATTGAAATCGATCAAATTTTGAAACTCATGAACTTCATGCCTACGTATATCTTGATCTATAAAGTTGCTCGTTTCATCTTTTGGAATAGCCAATTTTGTAGTGTCGAGATGCGTTGAGATATTTTGTGCAGACGAGAGCTTCTCTTGAAATCTCTGTAACGATTGTTCCAACTCTCTTTTAATCTTCCGCTTGACATGTCTCTTAGTACAATTCAATTGCTGATCAAGGGGGGATATTCGCTTGCTCATCTCTGTTCTTGATCCACACAGTCACAATTGCTACTTTTTGTGAATCTGAATATAATTATAATAGGATGGTATTAACAAAATTAATCTACTGGAAAATATCTGTGTATACATAATTTTTACTCAAAAAAGCTTGGATAATGGCATTGGGCTTTTGACGTTTCCCAACCCCAGAAACGGTATCGTCGGTTCAGTTTTGACTGCTACTACTGTCATTAGAATGTTACATTATCAACCTCACGCTAGCGTAGCTACATAATCCAGAGAATAATGCATCAATTGCAATAAGAACCGATACTATTCAGACAGATCGATCCATCCTTCAAAGAAATTGAACTACCTCTAATCATCAAATATTGCGCTAGATTTTATTTCGTTTCAACAACCGATTTTCGTCAGTGGACTCTCTTGAATCGTTACAGTGAAAATTCATTGTATAAAATTGGTATTGGACGGTAAGTGGGTGAATAAACTTTTAATTGGATCCTAGTGGAATTTTCACTGAAACACATCAGTGAATATTCACTTGAATCCCATGAAATTAGACAGTTCAAATTTTTAAATCAAATTTGCAGTGAGTACAGTATAAAATCACTTCAAGTAAAATTTTGTGGAAGATTAAATCATCAAATATCACGGAACGCAATTGAATTTCAATTGATGATCTACTGTAATCAACTAACAGAAACGATTCATTCACATACCGCAAAATTTCACTTCCATACAGTGAATTTTCACTGTGAGAATTCGAGAGAGTCTATTTTACCTTGATTTTCTCGCACTTGGCTTTGGCAGAATCCTATCCTCGATCTCATTACGCTTTCCCAATACCAGTAACTTTATCTTCTGATCCGTTTCGTCTGTTACTACTTAAAGCTGAAGATTATAATCCGTGATTCGTTAATAATTCATTGCTGTTGGATCAAACCACAATAATTTCAGAGCTTCGTACAATATCTAAATACTACGAATACACAGATGAAATAGTAGGCTTGCGTCGCCACATGCCGTAATTCGGTGAATAATGCATCGAAATCGACATAGAACAGACGCGATATTTAGAAACACACTTAAGAATGTGCTTTTAAATCAAGGTGAGGTACTTCATGGTAGGAAAAATTTATGTCGGTATAGTGGGAATCACTTTTCTAAAAGAGTCATATAGAATTTTTTTGATATATTTTACCTGTTCAATTTCAAAATGAGGTTTATAAACAAAGATTTGAAATAAAGTTCAAGTTGCTCTGCTACTTCTATCAATTCTGAATACAATCATCATAGAATATTTCGGATGGAACTAACCTTCACATCAAAGATCAACTGACAACAATCAACAAGAGAAGTGCGTTCCGCTGGCTACAACGTGAATATCGCGAATATTATCTATGCAACAAGTGTCTGAGGGGATTATGAATATCCAGGATTTTTATGGTTTTAATTTCAATTATTCTTGCAGGCTTAGGGAGATCTCAAGGTTCATGATTTTTATCGCCTCAAATTATTACTAGGGAAATAAACAACGGGTTTGGCTGAAAAGTGAACTCGGGCTATATCTTTTTACGAACCTGTATACAAAATTTCAGGAAGATCGAACGATTTTTTCGAATGTTGTCGCGCGCCGGAAAGCAGCGTTACATACAGAAGCAAAATGAGTATCAATGTACGTTTTTCAGCCAAACCCGTTGTTTATTTCCCTAACAATAATTTGAGGCGATTAAAAACATGAACCTTGAGATCTCCCTAAGCCTGCAAGAATAATTGAAATTAAAACCATAAAAATTCTGGATATTCATAACCCCCTCAGACACTTGTTGCACAGATAATATTCACGATTTTCACGTTGTAGCCAGCGGAACGCACTTCTCTTGTTGATTGTTGTCAGTTGATCTTTGATGTGAAGGTTAGTTTCATCCGAAGTATTCTATGATGATTGTATTCAGAATTGATAGAAGTAGAAGAGCAACTTGAACTTTATTTCAAATCTTTGTTTATAAACCTCATTTTGAAATTGAACAGGTAAAATATATACGCGCGATCGACCGAGCAGCGACTCGATCACCCTGCGACCTTTTGTGTCTCTTGCGGCAACACTTCGGCACCGTGAGCCTCGACGACGACCGCTGCGGGTCCTGTCCTATACGCCAAGCCCGAAGGCCCTCACAGTCCGCCGCCGCGCCGGCGCCGACGCCGAGGCCGACGACGACGTCAAGCGAACCCCGTGGGAAGGTTGGTCTCTCTCTCTGTCTCTCTCTGTCTGTCTCTCTCTCTCTCTCTCTCTCTCTCTCTCTCTCTCTCTCTCTCTCTCTCTCTCTCTCTCTTTCTCTTTCTCTTTCTCTTTCTAAACCTATATATTACTAAGGCGAGTGTACCTTTGCCCAGCTCGCACTGGACGAGAATGCACTTTCTCGTGCCCACCCTAATTATAATTATTATTATTAATGAGCATACACGGAGAGAATAGTTCAGTAGAATCTGCTGTAGACTGTATAGGAATTCGAGATCGAATCCACCACAGTGAAATTTCCTGTAGTCTAAAGGAGATTCTGCTGTACACTAGCGCTACCAGAATTGCTGTGGCGCTGCAAAGTAACATCCTGCGTATATAATATGGGTATGCACTGAATCGCGGGCCCCGCGTAGAACCCGAGGGTGCGCTTCTCGTATTTTAACTTGGAGAAGCTGACCCTGGACCCGAACGATGTCCAGGTAATCCGTGTTACCGAAGACAAAGTTCCAAGGCCGCCCTGCGGAAATTTTTGCTTGGGAAAACCGACCCTGGACCCGAACGATGTCCAGGTAGTCAGGGTACCTGATGACGGTGATCCAAGGGTGCGCTCCTGGTATTTTTGATTAGTGAAGTACACTCTGGACCCAAGCGATGTCCAGGTAGTCAGGGTACCCGATGACGGTGTTCCAAGGGTGCGCTCCGGGTATTTTTGGTTGGAGAAGCTAGCTCTGGACCCAAATGATGTCCAGGTAGTTAAGGTCAGCTTCCTCCAGCGAAAATACCAGGAGCGCACACTTGGAACATCGTCATCGAGTACCCTGACTACCTGGACATCGTTTGGGTCCAGAGTGAGCTTCACCAACCAAAAATACCAGGAGCGCACCCTTGGAACACCGTCATCGGGTACCCTGACTACCTGGACATCGTTCGGGTCCAGGGTCAGGTCCTCCAAACAAAAATACCAGGAGCGCACGCTTGGAACACCGTCATCGGGTACCCTGACTACCTGGACATCGTTCGAGTCTAGGGTCAGGTACTCCAACCAAAAAAACCAGGAGCGCACCCTTGGAACACCGTCATCGGGTACCCTGACTACCTGGACATCGTTCGAGTCTAGGGTCAGGTCCTCCAAACAAAAATACCAGGAGCGCACCCTTGGAACACCGTCATCGGGTACCCTGACTACCTGGACATCGTTCGGGTCAAGGGTCAGGTACTCCAACCAAAAATATCAGGAGCGCACCCTTGGCAGAAAATGCTGTACAAAACAGCAGTTTTTATATGCATGGGCACAGTGAGATTTGCTTTGGTCCACCACAGGAGAATTTACTGTGGTCATTTTAGTGAAATTTGCTTTAGTAGCGCTTACTGTAGCAGGTACAGCAGAGACTCCTGTAGTCTACAGCAGATTCTACTGTTTTATTCTCTCCGTGTAAGCCATTAATAATAATATTAATTGTGTATAGAAGGTGGAGTTTCCACGTGTTTGTGAATGGCTAGTTTGCAGCTTCGAGGATGACGATGAGTCCGAATCTGTCGAAATCATACCGAGTATGTGGCTTCACAAGAATTTTAAAGGATCATTTTACTGCACTTGGCCAAGTCACGCGACCAATGAGAAGATTCGCTCGCTATGTGCAAAATACGTAGACCCTGATAAATTCAAATGGTCTGCGTTTCCAGTGAAGAAAGTGTATTCATCAGCAAGTAAGTGATTGCAATAGAAATATTTATTTTTTTTTATTCTTGACCGGGAAGTGTTTGATTTTATAATGTTCGACATTATAATGTATAATTATAATAAATATGATATTGCAATGTTGATATTGCCGATTTTTGGTACTGAAACAGGTAATATTTGCAGTCAATCGTCTTTACATTCCAATTTGTTGGAGATATTAATCATTGTTGATTCTATGCGTGTAATGTGAGATAGGTGTACTCAATATGTACCACCCTTTGGAGTTCACATCCGTAAGTACGTATGTACTTACGGATGTGGTCATTTTTGGGATTTGATAACTCTCGAGGGAATTCCTGACGTAGACGAATTTTGCATACAAGTTTGTCGTTGCAAGGATGGGAATAAAGTTCAATCTTCAGTAACATCGGCTGTTTATTTCCTTCGCAACCGTTGCTAAATTGTTCCAAGGAAGATTCTCATGAATCCTCATAAATGCTCATTGGGGCTCGAATAATTATGAGAATCGATGAGAATGAACGATATATTTTTCATAGCAACTGTTGTTGATATCCCTTGCAACCGTTGTCACAAAAATCAGTTTGAGGTCCATCTCTCGATGGCAAAAGACATATAGTCTTTATTTCGTAATAGTAACCGTTGTTTATCTCTCTAGTAACTATTGCTTTGGAAGAGAAAAATCAGTTTGAGCTTGATTTCAATAATTTTTAATCTTATACTCTTGAGTCTTATTTTTTCTCGACGGAGAACAAACCCACAATCTTACTGACGCCTTGTTTTCGCTGTGCAGGGTCTGTCCGAAGATACGTGTGTGTTGATCAACTGAGTCATCGATGCCGAATCTTAATATTATTTGTATAGCAACCGTTTTGCTTTCTCAAAGAGAAAGCTTTGTAACGGGGTAAAAATCGACCCACCGAATCGGACTTCGGGACCTCGATTTTCGTAATCTACGGGTCGAAAAACATGGAAATCCGAAAATGTCTGTATGTATGTACGTACGTACGTACGTGCACTTTTTTTTGTCGTACGATAACTCTCGAAGGAATTGTCCGATCGTCCTGAAATTTTGCACACAGGTTAGTCGCCGCAAAATCTCGGTCGAGTTCAATTTTCAGCCAATTCCGTTGTTTATTTCTCTAGCAACCGTTGCTAACGTGTTTTTGATAAAAGCTCCAAAAATCATCATCAATGCACGATGGGTCTCGAATTCTTTCGACGATCGATGAGAATCGATAAGACATTCATTTTGGAACAACCATTGTTTATTCTCCTAGCAACCGTTGCTATGGAGATACAAAATTCAGCTTCAGACTGACTTTTTTTTTGTCGTACGTTAATTTTCGAAGGAATGGTCCGATCGTCCTGAAATTTTGCACACAGGTCGGTCACCGGCAGATGTGAACCGAGTTCGGTCTTCAGCAACATCCGTTGTTTGATTCCATGGCAACCGTTGCTAGCGTGTTTTCGATAAGTTCCCATATAATTCATGATAAATGATCATTTGGGTTTGTATATTTATGGGATTCTATAACAATCAAAGAGACCTTTCCCGTATAAACCATTGTTGATGTCTCTAGCAACCGGTGTTTATATCGGTTGCAACCGTAACTAGGGAATGGGAAAAGTCAGTTGGAGGTTCATTTTTGGAACTGTTGATGACTAAGAAGTAAGAACATCGAAGCTCCGACATTTACCATAGCAACCGTTGTTTACGTCCTTAGCAACCGTTACTATGGAGTGTGAAAAGTCAGTTGGAGGTCCATTTTCGGAACTATTGATGACTAAGAAGTAATAACGTCGAAGCTCCGACATTTACCATAGCAGCCGTTGTTTACGTCCTTAGCAACCGTTACTATGGAGTGGGAAAAGTCAGTTTGAAGTCCATTTTTGGAACTATTGGTGACTAAGAAGTAAGAACATCGAAGCTCCGACATTTACCATAGCAACCATTGTTTACGTCCTTAGCAACCGTTACTATGGAGTGGGAAAAGTCAGTTAGAGGTCTATTTTCGGAACTGTTGACGACTAAGAAGTAAGAACACCGAAGCTCGGATATTTACCATAGCAACCGTTACTATAGAGTGGAGGAAATGAGTTAGAGGTTCATTTTGCTTTCTCAAAGAGTGGTGATTAATGCAAGTTGAGGTTCAATTGCAATACTTTGAGAAAGCATACTGCTGAGGCACTTGGCAGCCGTTTTTCTGTAGCAACCGTTGCTAAGTGGAGGAGCAAGTTGACGAAAGTTCTATTTTCATTGCTGAGGGGATGAAGATAGAGTTGATGTTCATTTCAAATACTTTCAAGACAAATGACACAGAATCTTTGTAATTTTGAGTAGCAATTGCCGTTTGCATCCTTAGTAATAGAAGTAGAAGTTTTGGTCCCTGATATACCTGTTTGAAGCTTTTAAATCGTGTCTAGTTCATTATTTTACGCGCGTTAAGGATATTTTTAAGTATGCTTCTGTGATTAGCTGCTACGCGAGTCAAGCTCGAAACGTTTTATGTTATTATTGGTCAAAGTTGAGGTTTTTGACACATGGCGATTCGAACATGATATTGAAGATTACGAATGTAAAGATTTTTCGTGTATCATTCCAGAAACATACAAAATAGCTCAGGAAAAATTGGCTATATGTCAGAATGATTCCAACGTTGATGAAGAATACGAATGGAGACAAGATAAGAACAGTAGGCGACACTACTGTCGTATGAAACAATTATCTGAAAGTGACGAAGAGGAATATTCAGTCCAAAAAAAGAAGGAACTAGATCTGCCATGTCCCCCTAAAAATATACTCGATAAATTCCATGTGAAGCAGAGTAAAGCCAAGAAAAAACTATACTTGAATGATGAAATTGCACCTGCTGATGATCATTTCAGTCAGTTGAGAATGCAATGAGTTATAATTCTTGTTATGAAGTTTGTTTATTGTAATAACCATAGTTCTTACAGGTGCTGATGTTGAAGAACGAATTAAAGTTGGACAGTCCAAAAAATCAGTGCCTCATGGCTTAAATGCAGATGCAAGAGTCTTGAATATTTCAGGTTCAGAAGGGTCATTAAAGGTCATTAATTAAAAAGTGTCTAAAGGGTAGTAAAAAACTGAAATAAAAAAATCCGGTTCATGTAAGAAATGTTTGTGAAAACCATCGGCCGTCTCGTAGAATCAATCGCGGTTCTTGAAAGCTTCAGTATCGAAACTTGCAAATACCAATTAAGGTGGCTTCAGCGTTAGGTGCCGTACCTATGCGGGGCCCTACTGGGGGTGCCTGAATTTTTTTTCAAAATTATCTCAATTCTATCGTTTTAAAGTAGATCAATCTTATCCTAGACCACTTGTGCTTGAAAAGGATAAATAAATCGTAACTAAGTCACGATCTACACATAAACAATTGTCAATTTCATCGAAATTCATTTTTTTCAATTTCACGATCTTAAATCGATGGTGACATACCATTTTTCCGAGCCTACTATAATCTGCTTAGGAATACCTATTACTTAGAATTTTTTCAAATTTTTCCATAATTTTATATCCGGTTCAGAAGGGATTAATCAATTTTCGCCATAAGAGCCCATGTAAAAAATGTCATTTTTATTATGGCGATCATATGGAAATGACCATATTGACCCATGATTTTCTTTGCTGCAATTGAAAGTTGTTTGTGCTAGGTACATTTTTTAAAAGTTTCAACTCATTCTATAATTTAAAACGAACTCGCTGAAGCCACCTTAACTCAAGTAAACGAGACTTCTGGATCATTGTGAAGTTTTCGAGAGAAATATTGATTTATTCCTTATATTAATTCATGAATTAAAATTCTAGCATCGAATTCGCTATTATATACCATATAGCCCAAATAACTCCAAAACACATTTTATTTGTGGGATGTACGATGGAATCATCGAAGTTTCTATAGAATAGTTCAGATAGTTCAAATAACCATAGAAACACAAAAATACAGTTCATGTATGGAGTGTTTCTAAAAACCATTACACATTGAGTAGGATTAATCGCGATTCGGAAAAGCTTTATTATTGAAACTTGCTCTTTTAACCAATTAACCTAAATAAATCAAAAGTCCTCATCATATGTGTCATCAGTCCGAAAATGGATAACAAATCATGGGGTCACGGATCTCGTATTCTCAGTCTCTACCTACGTGGTGTCTGATCGATTAAAACGTGTGAGATTCGCTTAACCCATGACGGTAGCGTACGCAACAGTAACGAACGCTGTACCTTTTTCTACGCAGTATCTTTCCGATTTAACGTGAGGGACTCATTCTACAAATTCTTCCGTGCCTGATGAAGGTAGAATACATAACAGTAGCGTACGCTACCCTTTTTCACGGAGCATCTGATAGATTGATTCTACGAGATTCGCTTGACAGTCTTCCATGAAAGATGAAAGGAGCGTGCGCAAGAATAGCAACGCTAAAGTTGATTCAAATCATTCCCTAGATTTTTTAGCGTACGCTAAGTTGACGTGGTGTGCGATTTTTAGCGTGCGCATCTACGCCCCCTAAATACTCTTAATTAAATTATAATAATCTTTAACTTCGTTTCGATTCAGTATTGCGAACTTGAAGTAGCCAATCGAGCTCAGATAATAATAAGTGTATGTGAATAGAGAAATTAATAAATCTCCGAATAGTAGAACTCATATCTCATACATCATGGAATAGTTGAGAAAATATAAATATTTATCAATGCAGATAATACTTCTTTACTAGACGCTGAAGCTGGAGGTTATCTGATTGTCCAAATGAATAAGGATATGAAGTTGATTCCGAAGTCTTGGTACATAAAAGGACAAAGGAAGTGTTACTGGCCTACAATTGAAGACAATGATGATATTGATATGAAAATAATTATAGAAGAAGAACCACTTGAAGAATGGGATCTAATACCTGTCAAAGTATTAGATAGTGCGTGGAAGTTTTACGATCTGACAAGGAGAATGGATAAAATGGTATATTATGCAAAATGAAAATGAACGCACTAGTTGGATACGATGTTTTATGTTATGAGTGCTCGTTGAAAGAGCATTTGGAAAAAACACTAGTTCGTGAATGCGATTTTACGCACTAGTAACATAAAATAAAAAATATGTGGATAAGTGTTCCTCATACTGAAAATATAGATACGGATCTCTGATTCAAATGAGGATCACGGAACGCGGTAGTGTTCCATGCGTCAAGCAGAAGACACCGCAACTATATAATGTTTGAGATCGCACGCTCGATTTTAACATTGGCATTAATTTAGTCAAAACAACTTTTTTTGGATGCGAAACAGGATTTAATGCTCATCTAGCATCCCGATTGAGCGATCGACAAAAAGAAATACTCAAAAACTCGTTCGCAATAATGAGTTTGGAGTACCGTGTCAAGCGATCTACTCATTTTTTCTACCGACCAGATTTTCGTTAGGATCTTTTTTTATAGCACCATGAAGTTAGCCGCGGTAGCCTGATGAAGCAGCTATGTTCACGCATAGTACGTAACACGTTTACATGCTCTTGCTTCCCGCGTAGATTTGAAACCATGGGATTGAAAGTAAATTGTTAATGTATTATAGTTAGAAAGAATATGGCAAAACAATTGACCATGTCCCATAGATTCAACGAAAAGTAATGCAGATTTTTTCAAACTTACAGAAGATAAGACAAGACATATCAAATTTCATTCCATGTTTTTTTTTATAATTGATTTTACACGGGCGAATGGTAGTTTAGGATGCCGATGTCGGCGTGTCGACTTAAGTTTTATTTGAACTAGGGGGGTACCCCCCCTGCTCGCTTCGCTCGCCAACCCCCCATGTGTTCTTTAGAAATCAATAATTTCAATAATAAGTGTAGTAATAATTAAAAGAAAATTACATTCAAAACAATAAAACTTTAAACTTGAACTTTCGATTTTGTTCGATTGACAGAATACTGAACGAACGATTCGAATCAAAATAAAAGATTAATGTCAGCTATATTCATGTTAAACGTTTGTTTTTTTTAGATTAATAGTGGGTTTAACTTTAGGTTAATAGTGACATGTGCTAGATCATATTTTTTTGTTTGGGGTATTCCGCGTGTTCCATTTCAGATTTTCAGCAGCAGATTTTGAGTAAGATTGCAATGGTTGCTAGACACGTAAACAATAGTTGCTATGGGTAAAACGGAGATTTTGTGTCCTGTGCAGTTGAAAATACTGGAAACGAAACATACGTGAATTTTTCTTTTCCTTAGCAACGGTTGCTAGGGCGGTAAACAACGGTTACTGAAAAGCTAATTGGGAAGATTTTGTGTCCTTTGCCGTAGAGAACTATGGAAATGGGCCATAAATTGATAATTTCCAACCTTCGTAATGGTTGCTAGGGAGGTAAAAAACGATTGCCATGGAACAAATATAACAATTCAGTGCCTCTGGCCATCGAGTGTGACTTAAAACTGTTTTCCCAGCTTCCAAAACAACGGTTGCTAGGGATGTAAATAAACGGTAGTTTCGACGAATAAGTGGATTTATATTGAAAAAAAATTGTCCAAAATAATATTTAGTCCTTTCCTTCTACTACAGCAACGGTTTCTAAACACGTAAACAATGGTTGCTATGGGTAAAATGGAGATTTTGTATCCTGTGCAGTTGAAAATACTGGAAACGAAACTTACTTTTTCTTTCCCTTGGCACCGGTTGCTAGAGCGTTTAACAACGGTTACTGAGGAGCTAAGTGGGAAGATTTTGTGTCCTTTGCAATCGATAATTATGGACATGGGTCATAGATTCATCATTTCCAACCTTCGCAATGGTTGCTAGGGAGGTAAACAACGGTTGCTATGAAGCAAATATAACAATTCAGTTTTCTTGGTCATCGGTTGCTAGGCAAATAAACAACGGATTTTATTGAAAATTGAACTCGGCCTAGATTTTGCCGCGACTAACCTGTGTGCAAAATTTCCAGGAGATCGGATCATTGCATATTTATTGGAAATAAATAATTTATTCGAAGATACGGGTGGAAAAAGAAGATGGAAAAAAGAGGTGGAGAAAGGGGTGAAAAAAGAGGTGGAAAAAAGGGTGGAGAAAGGGTGGAAAAAAGGGGTGGAAAGAGAGATAAAAAAAGGGTGAAAAAAGGGGGGTGAAAAAAAGGGTGAAAAAATGGGTGGAAAAAGAGGGTGAAACTGAGCAACCAGAAGGAGCAACCAGAGGGAGCAACCGGAGGGAGCAACCAGGGGGAGCAACCGGAGGGAGCAACCAGGGGGAGCAACCGGAGGGAGCAACCGGAGGGAGCAACCAGAGGGAGCAACCGGAGGGAGCAACCGGAGGGAGCAACCAGAGGGAGCAACCAGGGGGAGCAAAATGACGACGGCGGCGGCGGCGGCGGTTCAGCTTTTGATATAGAGAGACCAAATAATATTTAGCCCTTTTCTTTTTCTGCAGCAACGGTTGCTAGACACGTAAACAATGGTTGCTATGAGTGAAACGGAGATTTTCTATCCTGTACAGTTAAAAATACTGGGAACGAAACTACGTGAATTTATCTTCCCTTTAGCAACGGTTGCTAGAGGTAAATAAAGGTTGCTGAGGAGCTACCTTTGCCATCGAAAATAATGGAAACGGGTCATAAATGGATCATTTCCAACCTTCGTAACGGTTGGTAAGGAGGTAAACAACGGTTGCTATGGAGCGAATACAACAATTCAGTGTCCTTGGCCATCGAGTCTGACTTAAAACTGATTTTCCGGCTTCCGAAGCAACGGTTGCTAGGGATGTAGACAAACGGTTGCCAACGATATCAACAGTGGTTGCTATGGGAAATGTCTTATCGATTCTCATTGACTTTAATGGTCCCAATGAGCACTTAAATGGGGATTTGTGAGAAAACACGTTAGTAACGGTTGCTAGGGGAATAACCAAGAAATTTCGCTAAAAATTGAACTCGGCCTAGATGTTGCCGCGACTAACCTGTGTGCAAAATTTCAAGAAAATCGGACCAATCCTTCGAGAGTTGGGGGTGGCAAAAGAGGGTGGAAAAAAGGGGTGCAAGAAAGGGGAGTAAGAAAGGGGTGCAAGAAAGGGGTGCAAGAAAGGGGTGCAAGAAAGGGGTGCAAGAAAGGGGAGTAAGAAAGGGGTGCAAGAAAGGGGTGCAAGAAAGGGGTGAAAGAAAGGGGTGCAGAAAAGGGGTGCAACAAAAGGGTGCAAAAAAGGGGTGCAAGAAAGGGGTGCAAGAAAGGGGTGCAAGAAAGGGGTGCAAGAAAGGGGTGCAAGATAGGGGTGCAGAAAAGGGGTGCAAGAAATGGGTGCAAAAAAGGGGTGCAAGAAAGGGGTGCAAAAAAGGGGTGGAGATATTTGACGGCGGCGGCGGCGGCGGCGGCGGCGGCGGCGGCAGCGGCGGCGGTCTGGCTTTTGATATAGAGAGATAAGCATATATCCTAATACCCGATAATGTCCAAGTAGCTAGTGTCGCAGAAGGAAGCGTCCCGAGGGTGCGCTCCTCGTATTTTGACTTGGAAAAGCTGACCCTGGACCCGAACGATGTCCAGGTAGTCAGGGTACCCGATGACGGTGTTCCAAGGGTAAGCTCCTGAAATTTTCGCTTCAAGCAGCTGACCCTGGACCCGCACAATGTCCAGGAAGCCAGGGTACCCGATGACGGTGTTCCAAGGGTGCGCTCCTGGTATTTTTGGTTGGAGTGCCTGACCCTGGACCCGAACGGAGTCCAGGTAGTCAGGGTACCCGATGACGGTGTTCCAAGGGTGCGCTCCTGGAATTTTCGCTTGAAGCAGCTGACCCTGGACCCGAACGATGTCCAGGTAGCCAGGGTACCCGATGACGGTGTTCCAAGGGTGCGCTCCTGGTATTTTTGTTTGGAGTGCCAGACGCTAGACCCGAACGATGTCGAAGTAGCCAGGGTACCCGATGACGGTGTTCCACGGGTGCGTTCCTGGTATTTTTGATTGGAGTGCCTGACCCTGGACCCGAACGAAGTCCAGATAGTCAGGGTTCCCAATGACGGTGTTCCAAGGGTGCGCTCCTGGTATTTTTGGTTGGAGTGCCTGACCCTGGACCCGAACGAAGTCCAGATAGTCAGGGTTCCCTATGACGGTGTTCCAAGGGTGCGCTCCTGGAATTTTCGCTTGAAGCAGCTGACCCTGGACCCGAACGATGTCCAGGTAGCCAGGGTACCCGATGACGGTGTTCCAAGGGTGCACTCCTGGAATTTCCGCTTGAAGCAGCTCACCCTGGACCCGAACGATGTCCAGGTAGCCAGGGTACCCGATGACGGTGTTCCACGGGTGCGGTCCTGGTATTTTTGATTGGAGTGCCTGACCCTGGACCCGAACGAAGTCCAGATAGTCAGGGTTCCCAATGACGGTGTTCCAAGGGTGCGCTCCTGGTATTTTTGGTTGGAGTGCCTGACCCTGGACCCGAACGAAGTCCAGATAGTCAGGGTTCCCGATGACGGTGTTCCAAGGGTGCGCTCCTGGAATTTTCGCTTGAAGCAGCTGACCCTGGACCCGAACGATGTCCAGGTAGCCAGGGTACCCGATGACGGTGTTCCAAGGGTGCGCTCCTGGTAATTTTGATTAGAGTGCCTGACCCTGGACCAGAACGAAGTCCAGATAGTCAGGGTTCCCGTTGACGGTGTTCCAAGGGTGCGCTCCTGGTATTTTTGGTTGGAGTGCCTGACCCTGGACCCGAACTAAGTCCAGATAGTCAGGGTTTCCGATGATGGTGTTCCAAGGGGGCGCTCCTGGTATTTTTGTTAGAGTGCCTGACCCTGGACCCGAACGATGTCCAGGTAGTCAGGGTACCCGATGACGGTGTTCCAAGGGGGCGCTCCTGGAATTTATGCTTGAAGTAGCTGACCCTGGACCCGCACGATGTCCAGGTAGCCAGGTACCTGATGACGGTGTTCCACGGGTGCGTTCCTGGTATTTTTGATTGGAGTGCCTGACCCTGGACCCGAACGAAGTCCAGATAGTCAGGGTTCCCGATGACGGTGTTCCAAGGGTGCGCTCCTGGAATTTTCGCTTGAAGCAGCTGACTCTGGACCCGAACGAAGTCCAGGTAGTCAGGGTACCCGATGATGGTGTTCCAATGGTGCGCTCCTGGTATTGCTTTCTCAAAGAGAAAGCTTTGTAATGGGGCAAAAATCGACCCACCGAATCGGACCTCGGGACCTCGATTTTCGTAATCTACGGGTCAAAAAACATGGAAATCCAAAAGTGTGTATGTATGTGTGTGTGTGTCTGTGTGTGTATGTGTATGTATGTATGTATGTATGTGTGTAACGTTTTTTTTGGTCCACGATAACTCTCGAAAAAATGGTCCGATCTTCTTGAAATTTTGCACACAGATTAGTCGCGGCAAAATCTCGGCCGAGTTCAATTTTCAGCAAAATCCGTTGGTTATTTCCTTAGCAACCGTTTCTAACGTGTTTTCTCACAAATTCTTATGAGTGCTCATTGGAGCAAGCCGGAAAATCAGTTTCAAGTCACACTCGATGGCCAAGGACACTGAATTGTTCTATTTTCTTCATAGCAACCGTTGTTCACTTCCCTAGCAACCGTTATGAAGGTTGGAAATTAATAATTTAAGACCTATTTCCATCATTTTCGACGGCAAAAGACAAAATCTTCCCAATTAGCTCCTTAGCAACCGTTGTTCACCGCCCTAGCAACCGTTGCTAAGGGGGAAAAAAATTGATGTAAGTTTCGTTTCCAGTATTATCAATGTACTATAGAGAAAATTGGGAAAATTTGGTGTCTTTTGCCGTCGAAAATGATCAAAAACGGACTTAAGGGCAGGGCGGATCGATTTTGACCGCTATTATATGAACCGTATGACAGTCACAAGATGAATTGATCGAAAAATTATGCAGGTCCAAATGTCTCGCATCGTGTAGAACCTAGAACCGTTTGCTTAGTTGCATTTGATCAAATAATAAGAGAGCCCGGGCAGACATCAACACTCGCAACATAGTTTGGTTCATTGAAAAAGAACGACACTTCACACAGTTACAAAGATACGAATTGAATTGATTAAATAATTTTTTTGTAATTTTTGAAAAATAGATGATAGTATCTACGCTAGTGGAAAGGTGAAAATACAGGTTTGGGACGCATTTGTGGGTGATGTTGAAGCCTCTTTGAGAAAGCATACTGCTAAGGCACTTGGCAGCGGTTTTTTTTGTTTGGAGTACCTGATTCTAGACCCGAATGATGTCCAGGTAGCTAGGGTACCCGATGACGGTGTTCCAAGTAGCTGACTCTGGACCTTAATGATGTCCAGTCAGTCAAAGTAGTCAGCTTCCTCAAACAAAATTACCAGAAGCGCATCCTCAGGACACTGTCATCAGCGACCCTAGCCACCTGGACATTATCGGGTATGAGGTTGTATCCTCATTCAAATGTTCAGTCGACACGCCGACATCGTCATCCTAAACCACCATTTGCCTATGTAAAAATAGTTAGAAGAAAACATGGGATAAATTTTGATGTCTTGTCTTAAATTCAGACGATAGATTAATTATTTTCTACTGATTACATATATTTATTTTGTGTATCGCTCATCCATATAAATATTTGCATTTTGGAAAAATATCTATTTAATTTTATTACTGACGCTAATGCATATACATTTTATTGATTATCATTTTCATAATATATTATACTCCGCAAAAAGAATTGAAATGCTCAAAAAAACTTTCTTTAGAAAAAGTAAAAATGTTGCGTCAAGCATGTGGCAGAACTAGTTTATCTCTTATATTGCTTAAAAAAAAAATTAAATCCATAATAGACACATGAGTCAATTTATTATTTCATCAGTATTCATTCTGGTTAATTCCTCATAAAGTTGGAGTATTACGTATTCTTATTACAGTTTAGATACTATAGGAGACGTTGTCAACTTTAACTAACCAATTACGAAAAAACTTACGAGAATGCCCTTAGGTACCTCATCAATTATTTGAAGAACTAATGACGAACCAAATTGACGCCACTTAGTAGGATCGAGTATCTTTGAATGCCTTATTAAACTGACATATAATATTCTTCATTTCCTATTTATTTCATTACCTATTTATTTCTAGTTAAACGGTTTCACAACCTCTCCTCAATCGTTTGACTTATTTCAAATATATTTTTGTATCGTAATTGCAATGCAGTTAATCCTATAATTCAGATAGACTTTATATATTCTTCTATTATCAATACTTTCATTGTCTTTCATAGAGACAAATATCAATAATTCAAACTATTGATCATATGTCTCAGTAAATTATAAATATTTCTATAATATTTCTATGATAATTTTTATATCCAGTGATTCAGTGAAATATTCTTATTCTTAAGACGTTAAAAATGCCTACCAAGTGGCGTCAATTTGGTTCGTCATTAGTTCTTCAAATAATTGATGAGGTACCTAAGAGCATTCTCGTAAGTTTTTTCGTAATTGGTTAGTTAAAGTTGACAACGTCTCCTATAGTATCTAAACTGTAATAAGAATACGTAATACTCCAACTATATGAGGAATTAATCAGAATGAATACTGATGAAATAATAAATTGACTCATGTGTCTATTATGGATTTCATTTTTTTTTTAGGCAATATAAGAGATAAACTAGTTCTGCCACATGCTTGACGCAACATTTTTACTTTTTCTAAAAAAGGTTTTTTTGAGGATTATTTTTTTATTCCCACAGTCACGTTCCTTGATGGTCAGGAGAAAAAAAATTACTACCATAACCGTATTGTATTTGAGGAGGAAGAGTCTCCAACCATTTTAGAGAGCATGGAAACTCAAAAAGATGTTCTAATGAAATCTGGTGAGATTTATTTCGAATTAAAAGGTTATATGTATACATTTTAGACCTAGCAAAAAAGATAAACTCTACGTGAAGAAAGACACGTCCCTTAACTTCGGTGTCATAAACAGTTTTGGCCTATGAGTAAGCAACTTCCCAACATTTAAAATGAAATTTTCATGTACAATGTAAAACCTGAGGTTTTCTGTGCAATGATGACAGAAATATGTAATCTAAATTGGCGAATATATAAAAGATTACAAAATGTTTTGTAATTTAAAAATAATTCATTTCTCACTAGGTCTGGCGTGTATAATATATGCACTGAAATAAATGTTAGCGTGGATAAAAATAAATAAATTTCAATAAATTTTGAATAGTCCATTAAGTCCGATGAATGAATATTTATCGTTCAAAACTTATGGATGTAAAATATTATCAATTATAAAAATATATCTGATTAGCAAATATAAAAATATAAAATATTTAATGACGAGATTCCTAATATTTTTCAAGATAAGTGTTCAACACTCCAAAAAGAATCAACAAAAAGTAAACCAATCATAAAATCAATCGATATCTTGAATAAGAAGGAAAACTTGAAGAGAATTAACGATTGTGAGTGCATTTTTCTATTTATAAACTTCATTCGAATTGTTTTCTGCACTTGATGGTATCTGTCTGTATTATATATATATATATAATCTTATTCATATATTAGACTCTTATTATATCTCTCATTATATTTGATGAACAATATTACAGGCACACCTGAAAAAGAAAATGTAAAATGCAACAGTAAATACGAGCAGGTCCAAAAAAGAAAAAAACTTCAATTACCAGACCTACTTAATTTGGAGACGGAAGAGAAATTGAATGCTATTGCAGGTAAATTATAATTCATATGAATAAACTACCCATTCCCAGATTCACACATGGACCCTACGAGACCCCATCTATCATAAATTTTATTAATTCATACAGGAATGTGCGTTGAAATCCTGACAAATCAATCTGAAATAAAAGTCCATGGAGTGAGTACTCCTCAGTTAGAGGATCATGACATTTCAGCAATGTTTCCAATAGAAACAGAAGAAAAACTCCAGAAATTAGAAAAAAAAATGGATTTTTCTATTACATTCAAAAATAGAGTGGTAGTGTAGCAATTTTGTCACTGCTAAATGAGCCAATGGTCTTAAAGACGGTTTATTTTAAATTCACATAACTTTTACTTTTTCAGAAACAGTTTCTCAAAACGGTAGGAGGGCTGGACGGACGTAAAGCAACAACCAATATGCTGGGGGAAATACTTACAGATACCGTCGCTGTAAACTTCAACTATTGCGGTCAACGCAATAACAAAAAAGCATTCAAAGATTTGAAGATTTGGGATACAATCAAAAGTAATGAATTTTCATTGACGAGAAAGAACCGTTGCCAACTGGATTGGCAGTATGCTTTCTCAAGAAGGCTTTCATAAGTTCTCAACTTTCATTTAGATGGTAAATTTTATCTCAGGTGTTGCCGCTCAACAACATAGACATTACACAAAGTCCCATGCAGAAGAGACTGCCAAAGTTTGGTTGAAAGAAGCGAAACGTCGAAAAGAAAGACGAGATGAGAAAGAAAAGTGAGGAAAAAGTATCTTTCGAACCAGTGGTAGCAAAGTGCCAGCTTTGTGTCCTGGCGTATAAATATACTGTTTCTTCCGTACTCATCATTTCGATATGTAAAGAATGATTTTCATTGTACTTTATATTCATGCTATTACATGGATAATTTTCATCCCTCAGGAATAAACGATCTACATCCAAGAAGAACGGCGAAAAAAAAAATAAGAGAGAAATTAATCGAGAAGAAGATGAATATATGAGTGATGATGAGAGCTAGTGCCCTATTAAATATCAATATTTATCATTGATGATTTATGAAGTATTTGTGATTTATATTGTTCAGAACACCCTTCGTTGTACATAATTCAGACAATAGATCGATCTTTGAGGGCCAATCCAGTGGAATGTAGAAAATGAAAATTGAGGACTTGAAGAGAACACCACATGATTTGCAATTTTTTATCAGCAAGGTCTACTGGCCTCATCAGGCAGTTTTTAAATGAGTTCACATTATAAAATTCAGCAGTGGAAGCAACGGCTTTTTACTGCCATTGTCAAACTCTTCTTCTATACTGATTGAAAATTGCCTGATGAGGCAGGCCAATGATCCTTGCTAGTGAAATGTTGCTCGATAATGTGGTGGAGTTTGTAATTTTCATTATCCACATCCCACTAGATTGGCCCTTCAAAGATGGTCCTGTTGTCTAATTTATTCATAGTTCATTTATTAAGTATTTTATTTAGAAAATAATATTGTCACAATTCAATTAGAATCTAATTAATATTAGATTTTACAGTTAAAATAAACGAAATTTTCATGAACAGTCAAAGTTTATTTTGGTAGTATTTATCTTAGAAGTAGAGTCAAAAGTAAGCGTCAAAAACGCAGGGTTTCGCGCCGGCTCTGGAGAGTTGATGTGAAACGGCACCTATAGAAACTGGGAGTTTGCATCGCTAAATGTTGTGAATATGTAGAGCGAAAAATGCCTAATGTAGAGCGAAAGCAATAAATATAAATCATAAAATCATACTTCCATTCGTGTATTCTTGACTACCTATATCTATACCTATATTCGGATGACATAGGAAAGTACATTTAATAATTAGTTTTTATAACAATTAGTAAACTCGTGGCCAACACGTGGCAAACACATGTCAAATACTAATCTAATAATGTGTATGGAATGTTGCTACCACGTGTTGCCACGTGTTTGAAACCACCTGTAGAATTTTGAAAAAAATTTAGCAGACGTGAATAACACGTGTAGAAAACGTGTATTGACGGTGTGTTTAACACGTGGTTACCACCCTTCTACCACGAGTATATTTATGCAAGGGACTAAATAAATTCCCAGAAACTCGTGGTAAACTCGTGGAAAACTCGTGTTTTTTTGCCACAAAAGGCGGACATTTTCGAGGTGGTCAACACGTGGTGAACACGTGTTTTCCACCTCAAAAAACACGTTCCTTTGGAACAAAAAACACGTGTTTGCCACGTCGCTAACACGAATGGTGCTAGTGGGGTCATTTCTTCTCAATTTTGATGTAGATTAATTGTCTTTCCACCTTTTTATGGACTAAATCACGATATTATGAGCTGAAAAAATTGTGTCTCTGTGATTTCTCGCGATAAAATAATATTCAATTTTGAAGAAATTTCGCAGGATTATCCGTGCATGATCAAATCATGAATACGTATGGTTCCACAAATAGCAAATTATTCAACGTTTATTCATTCAGTATTTCATCCTTCTGGAGTCGCTGAATCTGAATTGGAAGTCTTCTTATCTTTATCAGATTAGTGTCATCTCTAGGCTAAAGTTTGATATTTATTTATAGATATAATGATACAATACCAGCTGAAAACGATTCTGGGAAACATACCACCGATTCGGTTGGCAGAGGTTCTATAATTCACAGACCAAGCTTTACTTACAATTGTTACATCCGAAAATAACATGCTGATGTAATCCCAACTTGATTCAGTAATTCATCAAAGACTCATCGAGATGATAGAAGGAATAAAGGAATATTGAATATGTAGCCGTGACAGGAATTGAGAAAAGAAAGGGATCTAATTAATTCAAAGTTCACAGCTTATATTGTTTTGATAGTATAGTTTTTCTATCAAAGAAATTTCTACCAAGTGGTATTACTGTACTTCGGTATACTCTTGACTTCTCGCTTATTCCCTCCCCAATCGATGCATAATAATCTTACACAATAACGTAGGAGAGTTGAAAGTATCATGCGAGATCCCACGATTTATCATACTGAATAATATACGTACCCAGATAGTGTGTGGATAGTGAAAGAACAAAGTTTATTCAAAAGGTTAGTTCAAGTTCATATATATTTGATGAGTATTCTTATTCACGAGCAAAATCACTGTTATGTTTTTACAATAGCACTGACACAAAACATGAATAATAATATTATTTAGTGAATAATTCTATTCTCCCTTACGAAACATTCATGTAATTTTATTTATCATTCATGTAATTTTATTTATCATGTGCGTCAGTTTGAATGTGTAAACTGTGTGGTTATAGTTGATTGTGTGTGGTATTTTCAATTATGACCCAAGAAAGTGATGAAATCTAGAATCTGATGCCAAGTATTCAACTGGTGTGATTATCCTACCACCAAACAAATATTTGTGCAAATTACACTCACAATCAATTATATGTCGAGTAAAATCTATCAAATGTACGTGAGAAAGTGATAATATGACTCTTTTTCTTTGGTTCATGTTTCTCTGTCACGGATTTCGAACTATGCTATTTTTTGTAAACATATAGATGTATCACTTTCATGGCTTTTTCCATATATTCTAGTTCATTTCGAAAACGATGACACAAGAAAGTAGCAAAATCTAGCATCAACTGACAAGTATTCAACGAGTGTGATTGGCCCTAAAAACATTTACCTTTGAAAAAGGTATACGTTGACGACAAGTATGTTCCGTATTCCATAGATCGTTGTAGAATAAATTCTTATGCGACTAAATTTTTTTATGTAAAAAGAAAAAATTATATCCCAGTAGGGATTGCTTTCAGAAGAGAAAAAATAGTTAAATATATCTACTTCATGTTTCTCTGTTACGGATTTCGAACTAATAACCTGAATATCAATTTGCTACTGTTAAGATAAGAAAGTACTGAAATCACAAATCCATGTCAAGTACTTAACTCATATAATATTATTTTTTTCAAAAATTTTCAAAACAGTACATTCTAGCTATGAACACCTTTATCTCTGATTTGCAAGAACATTCACTGAGAGATCGATATTCCTCAGATATTATTTTGATATACAGCCTCGTGAAAACACAATGAGTTTTATCGAATCTTGAGTCAATAGTAATTTGAACGAGAAAACTTATCTGGATTTTTTATATATTGTAAGTTTACATATACAAAATAGCATTTTCAGGATAGAGGGTTAACTTTTATTGGTATGTAAAGTAAAAATAAAATACAAATACACTGCCCATCGAGAAACTGTGAAACAACGAGCCCGTGGCAAGTATGTATTTGTTAATTCCATTGACTGAAAAAAATGGAAAAAAGAAGTGAAACAAAATAAATAGATTTCAATTGAAGAATGAAAATAATATCATGATGTAGAATTGTGACATTCAAACGTTAAGAATTGTAATGTAAAAAGTTTCATTCATGTAGTTATCATTAGGATTTGAGATTCTAGTGAAAATCGTTCCTTGGACTATGAGAAAGATAATTTCGATTATGGAGTATTTTATTCGATTTCAAATTATTATGAATTTAATACTGAACCCTTCCAAAGTGGTACACTAAAAGGCCATTGATTCTGTCCTCTGTTCTCGAACGCCGCGCGTATCGTGACCGTCATCCTAACCTAAGTCTAATGTATTAGCATGCGTACGAAACGTCACGATACGCGCGGCGTTCGAGAACAGAGGACAGAATCAATGGCCTTTAAGTGTACATACTAGTTTTTTAACTGCTTGACATAGAATTGTGATTTCAGTACTTTCTATCTCAACATTGGTAGATGTATTTGAAATGTATGTAACTACTTGACATAGATTTTGGATTTCAGTACATTCTATCCGAATTGAGTGAAAACATGAGTGAATTGATATGGAGTGTATTGACATTTGATAACAGATCGTGAAACAATTGCTTCGGGGTGTACTTTGAAAAAATACTATTTCTGTATAGGCTATCCACACTGTTGGATACTTGTCAGTTGATGCTAGATTTCGCTACTTTCTCATGTCATCATTGAAATGATATACTGGAACATATAACGATCGTGTGTTGGTAAAGATGTCTATTGAAGTGATACATATGTATTTTCAAAAATATATTAGATATGAATCATATTATTATTTTACATAATTTGGATGGACAGAAATTAGACAGTCATTTTCAAAATTCTATCTACGTAACAAAATTTAGTCGCATAAGAATTTATTCAACAACGAACTATAGGGATACAGAACATACTTGTCGTCAACGTATACCTTTTTCAAAGGTAAATGTTTTTAGGGCCAATCACACTCGTTGAATACTTGTCAGTTGATGCTAGATTTTGCTGCTTTCTCGTGTCATCGTTTACGAAATGAACTGGAATATATGAAAAAAGCCATGAAAGTGATACATCTATATATTTACAAAAAATAGCACAGCTCGAAATCCGTAACAAAAAAACATGAACCAAAGAAAAAGAGTCATATTATTCCTTTCTCACGTACATTTGACAGATTTTACTCGACATATAATTGATTGTGAGTGTAATTTGCAAAAATATTTGTTTGGTGGTAGGATAATCACACCAGTTGAATACTTGGCATCAGATTCTAGATTTCATTACTTTCTTGGGTCATAACTGACAAAATGAACTGGAATATATAACGATAGTGTATTGGTAAAAATATTGAAGTGATATTTTCAAATGATATATTCGTTCTGAATTATATTATTATTTTACGTGCATTTGGATAAACCGAGATTGAACAGTCATTTTTAAAATTCTATTTACATAACAAAATTTAGTCGCATAATTGAATTTATTCAACAACGAAGAAAGGATACGGAACATACTTGTCGTCCACGTGTACCTTTTTCAAAGGTCTATTTTTTACTATGACGAAGAAAAATTGCTCGAGGTGTATTATATTTGATTTCAACCATTTGTAATTTTTCTACTAAACTTCTACAAAATTATATGAGTTAAGTACTTGACATGGATTTGTGATTCAAGTTATTTTCGATCTTCACATTAGTAACTACAAGAATTAAGTGTAATTTAAAAAATATTCATTTTATTGTTGGATAATATTTAATATTACTGTATATTAAATAAATCAGTTCGAAATCCGTAGTAAAGAAACATGAAGCAGAAAGAAGGCTTCATATTCTGTAATTATTATTTTAAATGTATTTAAGGGGAGGTTCTCATCAAGCAATTTCAAAAATTCAATTTTTTTTGCTGATTTTGCTACCTCATGATGTGTAGAATATGCCCCTAAAAGCGTGTGACCGCAATATTTTTTTTAAAAAAGTTATAGCATAATAATCAACCTATCATTAACGTTATTGTTATGGTTAACCGAATCTTTAAACGCATTTATCTCGAAATGACTTTTTTTAGACTGGTGGGAATCCTAGCTCAAAAACTAATCGAGGTATCGACTTGAATCTTTTTTTATTTCAAAGGCAATTAAATTCTTGGGATCCTCTACCTATAAAACCATCAATTTTATTATTATTTTTTGTCTATATATCGATTATAAGAGCAAAAACAAGTGCGAAATTGGTACGTAAATTTCACAAGTCCGCCATTTCGTTAATTTTCAACCTTTTCCCGGTATCATCGGTATAATATCCCATAAATGTTATATATTTCCTGAAACTCTTTCGTTTTTTGATCTCAGATGAAAATTGGAGGAACTAGGATTCCCAACATGCGGAAACTTTTTTCAGAGGCGTGCCCATAAACGTGTGTTTAATTCATTATATAATAATTATTTTTTTATAAAAATTTTTTCTTAGTATACTCAAATAATATATAAATACGTGTGATAAAGTACCATATACCATTATTCAATTCCTTCTATGAAAAAAAATAAAGAAAAATGGGTCATTTTCGAGGTGCTAGATGAGAACCTCCCCTTAAATAGAAAAAGAACTAAGAGACGTCATGCAATTCTTACCCACTCAAAAAAGTTTAGTCGCTCAAGCATTTATATATTTACAAAAAAAATATAATTAATTCTACCTAAAAACATTTAGTTGTATATATTTACAAAGAAAAAATATAATTAATTCTAGCTAAAAACATTTAGTTGATTGAAAATTTATCCAACAACTAACCACAGGATAAGGAATATACTTGTCGTTAAGTATATTTCTTTCAAAGGTGAATTTGTACTATGAAAAATAAAGTGCTTATGATGTCTGATGTACTGGCATAATTTTCTGACCATATTAACCCATCAAGACCCATGGCCAGACCAGCGGAGATATCATAAAACTAATTAATTATTGGATCACGTGTTTTTTTGAGAAAAAAGATACCCGTATTTTTTCTTTTTCCATTTCCATTGTTTAAACAATAATTATTATAACAAGTTGCACTCAAAGTCGTAAATTCGAGAAAGTAATGGTGTCAATAGATTCTACATAAAAAACCAAGAAAAAAACATGGAATGCATTTTTTTGATTTGAGGCTTATTTTTCTGGCAATCACCTTATAAACAATTGGAATTCAGTAAAACCGAGAAAAAGTGGCTTCGGCCCATGCCTACGCTACCATGGGATGAAAACTGATTGCGGGATCACGTACTTTCTTGAAAAAAATACCCCTATTTTCTCTTTTTTCAAAATTTAATGTTTAGACAATAATTATTTAAACAAATTGCACCGAAAGTGAATCGACTTCCCTGATATCACTGGATTCCATTTGATTATAACGTTATTTTTCTTCTTCTTCTTTATCGCTATTGGCCATGGGCTCCATCTAGGAGCTCCGAGTTGCCACAGTTCAAATGTAATGCTCACAGCGGAGCGTGATTTTTTTTTTTTTTTTTGTTTTGTCCCTATAGTTGCAATGCAATGCATTACAACTGGCCCTACAGTTTTAGGCGGGTTCCGAACCACCGAGCCGCGGTTAAAATTTCAATGCACATGAAAAAATGAGAGGTGCACGCCGGGATTCGAACACAGACCCTCTAGGTGAGAGTCAGGAGTCTTATCCACGGAGCCACCGCGGCTCTTGTTTATAACGTGATTGTAATAGACATGATCCTCGAATCGAAAAAATGTATTCTTACTTTTCCTCTACAATACTGAATACAACTAAAACGAAACAATATTGCTTTGATAATATATTTCTGATGGAAGAGTAGCGAACCTATAAAGAAACGTACGACTAGTTCACGAATAAAGAATGATTTTAGGGGAGGTATATATTAGATGGATACCAGGGCTACCTACATCGGGGCATGATAAAATACAGAAATGCATTTATATTGAGCCATTTCAAGATCAAATACATTTCAACCTTCGTCAGAAAACTGTTCATTTTATTGGAACTTTGAACCTGTGAAGATATCAGGGTTATCACGCGAACGCATGGCTTGACAATTGTAACAATATGTTTCATAGATCCAACTTTACTTTCTGCCCGTGTTAGGCTCATTGGCAAACTGATTCTGACGTACAACATGGGTCCGTCTTAATCTTATAGTTTACCGGCCATATTACTTCTGAGTCATGGTAATTATTCAAAGAAGTGTGCTCCAATAAGGAATGACCAAATTGGAGACTGAGATTGACCGCGAACTCCGCGGGTAGTCTAATGTCCAAGCTCCCTTATGTAGACGGTAGAACGCCGACTCTCTTGCGAGAGAGCGCCGCGCTATACCTTAAACACGCGCGACTCAACACGCCTCGCCATCTACAGGCACGCCATGGTACTTGGCCGGTTACTCAAAAATGAGTTCATACTCTCATATATAAAGCTAATTGGTAATTGAATCGAATCTTACAGTAATTACACTATTGAGAGAAGAATGTTTCTAAGATCATTTGATTATTTATAAACACAAAATGAAATGTTTAAAAAACTGATAAGAACAATTAATTTGTCAAATTAAAACTTTGGCAAATTCAAAATTAAATGATAATATTTATAGTCTTATCTAAAAAATTTTTAAACATGTCAGAGGTGGATATAGACTTATGAAGTCATCAAAATCAGGCATCAACATTTTCATCAATACGTCGTCGCCTCCGAGCAGAAAGGGGCCAACTCAGCGTCCCGACGAAAAAGGGGCCAACTTGCTGACCGGGCAAAAAGGGGCCAACTCGCCGTCCGTGCAAAAAGGCGCCAACTCGCAGTCCGTGTGAAAAGGGGCCAACTCGCCGTCCGTGCAAAAAGGGGCCAGCCAACTCAGGCGAGTTTTGAATTTCAGATAAATCCTGACTCATCCCGAAACAACAGGATAACTAGGCCATCTGTTGGCGCAACAAGTTATCACTGATTGTTGTGAGATGCCAGTGACCGCGGCTGTGATCAGTTGGAAATTCAAATACGGTGCACTACTGTATACTCCTATCAATGTGATTATCATGTGATTAATCAGGTGACTTTTTCTAGTAGGGATCATGTTATGTTTTATTTTTTTTCTCTAGAATGGCTGAGCGTTAGACCCTGTGGCTTTCTGGGATCTTTGGTGATAGTATCAGGAGAGACCCCTTAAATTTTGGTGCCATTTGGTGACCCAAAGGGTATGCACTCTCCTAGTAAGATTGAAAAAATTACAACATCAAAGCCTATATCGTCGCTTGGGAGGAAGAACGTTCCATTTCAGAAACTTGCTATAAAAAGTTCCATTTCAGAAACTTTCTATAAACAGTGCCGTTTCAGATTGACAAGTATAAAAAGTGCCATTTCAGAAAAAATCTATAAAAAGTGCCATTTCGGAAAATTTCTATAAAAAGTGCCGTTTCAGGAGAAATTTTTTCCGTCGGAGTTTTTCCGACTTCGGGGATGATTACGTATGCATGTGTCTGTATGTACATGTGTGTGTGTACACGTCTGAAAATGACAACTTGATCCCACGTCGAGACGTGATACTCTGAAAGTAAACTATTTACATTACATATTTTCTTCATAGATGGATTTGGATGAAAATTGGTATCTATACGTCTTTGAGGTCGCTGATTACGAATCCGACCTCAGATTTAAAAAATTCGAATTAGAGCCTCTAAGATCACCTAAAAAAAATTTGAAAAGGTACTGGATTTTGATGAAAATTGGTATGCGTGGGTTTTTTGAATTTGCTGATCACGAATCTGAACTCAAAATTTGGAAATTCAAATTAGAGCCTCTAAGATCACCTGACAAAAACTTGGAAAAAAAATGGAATTTTGTTGAAAATTAGTATACATGGGATTTCAAGGTCGCTGATTACGAATCTGACATCAAATTTTAAAAATTAAAATTAGAGCCTCTAAGATCACCTGACAAAAATTTGGAAAGATACTGGATTTTGATGAAAATTAGTATACGCAAGTTTTTGAGGTCACTGATTATGAATCCGGCCTTAGATTTTAAATATCAAAATTAGAGCCTCTAAGATCACCTGACAAAACTTTGAAAAGATACTGGATTTTGATGAAAATTAGTATACGCAAGTTTTTGAGGTCACTGATTATGAATCCGGCCTTAGATTTTAAATATCAAAATTAGAGCCTCTAAGATCACCTGACAAAACTTTGAAAAGATACTGGATTTTGATGAAAATTAGTATACGCAAGTTTTTGAGGTCACTGATTATGAATCCGGCCTTAGATTTTAAAAATCCGAATTTCATCTCTAAGATTGCCTACCGAAAGTTTCAAAAGATACTGGATTTGAATAAAAATCGGTATCCATGGTTTTTTGTTTGTCACTGATTACGAATCCGGCCTCAGATTTTAAAAATTCGTATTGTCATATAGAGTTCAGAAGCTGATTCGCATGATCTACATAATAATAAGATGGATCCGTTAGAGGCTAAATTCGAATTTTTAAAATCTAAGGCCGGATTCATAATCAGTGACCTCAAAAACTTGCGTATACTAATTTTCATCAAAATCCAGTATCTTTTCAAAGTTTTGTCAGGTTATCTTAGAGGCTCTAATTTTGATTTTTAAAATTTGATGCCGGATTCGTAATCAGCGACCTCGAAATCCCATGTATAGTAATTTTCAACAAAATTCCATTTTTTTCCAAATTTTTGTCAGGTGATCTTAGAGGCTCTAATTTTAATTTTTAAAATTTGATGTCAGATTCGTAATCAGCGACCTTGAAATCCCATGTATACTAATTTTCAACAAAATTCCATTTTTTTCCAAGTTTTTGTCAGGTGATCTTAGAGGCTCTAATTTGAATTTCCAAATTTTGAGTTCAGATTCGTGATCAGCAAACTCAAAAACCCACGCATACCAATTTTCATCAAAATCCAGTACCTTTTCAAATTTTTTTTAGGTGATCTTAGAGGCTCTAATTCGAATTTTCAAAATCTGAGGTCGGATTCGTAATCAGCGACCTCAAAGACGTATAGATACCAATTTTCATCCAAATCCATCTATGAAGAAAATATGTAATGTAAATAGTTTACTTTCAGAGTATCACGTCTCGACGTGGGATCAAGTTGTCATTTTCAGACGTGTACACACACACATACACACATGTACATACAGACACATGCATACGTAATCATCCCCGAAGTCGGAAAAACTCCGACGGAAAAAATTTCTCCTGAAATGGCACCTTTTATAGAAATTTTCCGAAATGGCACTTTTTATAGAATTTTTCTGAAATGGCACTTTTTATACTTGTCAATCTGAAACGGCACTGTTTATAGAAAGTTTCTGAAATGGAACTTTTTATAGCAAGTTTCTGAAATGGAACGTTCTTCCTCCCAAGCGACGATATGTCCAAGCGTACGTACAAACCAGAATAATTAGTCAACTTGGGTCAAAATGTTATAGAGTATTGTATTCTAGAATATGATTTAGATCTGTACAATTGATGCTGAGAAGGTGTCAATACAATTATATTTTTGTGTTTCAACTGTGGCTTGGGGTACAGTTTATTAACATTAATATTGTTCTACTACAGTATTCAATTGGAAGTTTCTGTAAACAATTTCAATTAGTTCAGAATATCGAAAGAAAAGACCAAATAATTAAAACGAGTAGTATAAAGACAATTTGTATTTTAGTAGAAGTGGACAATCAAATGTTCATCTGCGCATTACCAAATCTGTTAATTTATTAGATCTGAAACCACGTTTGTTCTTTAATTTGTACACAATTAGTTTTAAGTCGATACCTTTCATGCCATACTAATTAGTTATAGAAGTTGACGTTATGAAGTATGCAGGGAATTGCTGTGAAATATAAATAAAATTTATTCAAATACTATTATATATCGCATATGTTTCTTCCCAATCAAACCATTCTCTAATTCCAATCTTCAATACTCTAACTTTTAACTACATGACGTTTTGGCCTGATAAATCACATGATAAATCACATGATAAATCACATGATTTATCATGTGATTAATCAGGTGACTTTTTCTAGTAGGGATTAGTTATAGAAGTTGATGTTATGAAGTATGCAGGGAATTGCTGTGAAATATAAATAAAATTTATTCAAATACTATTATATATTGCATATGTTTCTTCCCAATCAAACCATTCTCTAGTTCCAATTTTCAATACTTTAACTTTTAACTACATGACGTTTTGGCCTGATAAATCACATGATAAATCACATGATAAATCACATGATTTATCATGTGATTAATCAGGTGACTTTTTCCAGCAGGGGTATGATTATGTACAGTTTTGTACAGTTTCGTACAGTTTCGTACAGTTTCGTACGTTTTTGCACGTTTTTGTACGTTTTTGTACGTTTTATAGGAGATTAACATAGTGGAATTGAACTTGACATTCTCTGTTAATATAGAATGTATTTTGTAATATTAAGCACATACCCAGGTGGTAATAGCCTTTGGAAGAAAGAAAGAATTTTGTAATATCTCTCTATATTAAAAGCTGAACCGCCGCCGCCGCCGCCGCCGCCGCCGCCGTCGTCATTTTGCTCCCTCTGGTTGCTCCCTCCGGTTGCTCCCTCCGGTTGCTCCCTCTGGTTGCTCCCTCTCGTTGCTCCCTCCAGTTGCTCCCTCCGGTTGCTCCCTCTGGTTGCTCCCTCCGGTTGCTCCCTCCGGTTGCTCCCCCTGGTTGCTCCCTCCGGTTGCTTCCTCTGGTTGCTCCTTCTGGTTGCTCAGTTTCACCCTCTTTTTCCACCCATTTTTTCCCCCTTTTTTTCACCCCCCTTTTTTCACCCTTTTTTTATCTCTCTTTCCACCCCTTTTTTCCACCCTTTTTCCACGCTTTTTTCCACCTCTTTTTTCACCCCTTTTTTCACCTCTTTTTTCACCCCTTTCTCCACCTCTTTTTTCCATCTTCTTTTTCCACCCGTATCTTCGAATGAATTATTCATTTCCAATAAATATGCAATGGTCCGATCTCCTGGAAATTTTGCACACAGGTTAGTCGCGGCAAAATCTAGGCCGAGTTCAATTTTCAATAAAATCCGTTGTTTATTTGCCTAGCAACCGATGACCAAGAAAACTGAATTGTTATATTTGCTCCATAGCAACCGTTGTTTACCTCCCTAGCAACCATTGCGAAGGTTGGAAATGATGAATCTATGACCCATGTCCATAATTTTCGATTGCAAAGGACACACAAAATCTTCCCACTTAGCTCCTCAGTAACCGTTGTTGAACGCTCTAGCAACCGGTGCCAAGGGAAAGAAAAAGTAAGTTTCGTTTCCAGTATTTTCAACTGCACAGGATACAAAATCTCCGTTTTACCCATAGCAACCATTGTTTACGTGTTTAGAAACCGTTGCTGTAGTAGAAGGAAAGGACTAAATATTATTTTGGACAATTTTTTTTCAATATAAATCCACTTATTCGTCGAAACTACCGTTTATTTACATCCCTAGCAACCGTTGTTTTGGAAGCTGGGAAAACAGTTTTAAGTCACACTCGATGGCCAGAGGCACTGAATTGTTATATTTGTTCCATAGCAATCGTTTTTTACCTCCCTAGCAACCATTACGAAGGTTGGAAATTATCAATTTATGACCCATTTCCATAGTTCTCTACGGCAAAGGACACAAAATCTTCCCAATTAGCTTTTCAGTAACCGTTGTTTACCGCCCTAGCAACCGTTGCTAAGGGAAAGAAAAATTCACGTATGTTTCGTTTCCAGTATTTTCAACTGCACAGGACACAAAATCTCCGTTTTACCCATAGCAACTATTGTTTACGTGTCTAGCAACCATTGCAATCTTACTCAAAATCTGCTGCTGAAAATCTGAAATGGAACACGCGGAATACTCCAAACAAAAAAATATGATCTAGCACATGTCACTATTAACCTAAAGTTAAACCCACTATTAATCTAAAAAAAACAAACGTTTAACATGAATATAGCTGACATTAATCTTTTATTTTGATTCGAATCGTTCGTTCAGTATTCTGTCAATCGAACAAAATCGAAAGTTCAAGTTTAAAGTTTTATTGTTTTGAATGTAATTTTCTTTCAATTATTACTACACTTATTATTGAAATTATTGATTTCTAAAGAACACATGGGGGGTTGGCGAGCGAAGCGAGCAGGGGGGGTACCCCCCTAGTATTCAATAAATTCTGAAACAGGGAATCTACATAATAATAAGATGGATCCGTACATTTTCCTAGTCCACCTTTCTTGCTCTCGGAAACAATGATATGTCAGTTTCGAGGTACATTCAGTATGACGGATCGAAAGGTGGGATCGAGAGCTACATTTACATAGAAAAAAATTTTTGAAAAATTCAAGTTGCGGTGGGCGTATGGACAATTTAAAAAATTTTTTACCGATGTCCGGGTGGGACCCCCTTCAAAAACGTACAAAGGGTTGATTTTTCGAAAATTCGTTCAAGCAGATCGATAGAGGAGCCTGAGCGCTTCCATAATTCATATTGAAAAATTTGATAATATTGATGCGTGGGCGTATTCTATGTGAACGAAAATGGTGTGGTGAAAAAAAAAATTTTCATCAATTTTTCTTGCTGATGCAAAACCAAAATTATACAGTTTCGAGGTACATTCAGTATGACGGATCGAAAGGAGGGATCGAGGGCTACATTTACATAAAAAAAAAATTTTGAAAAATTCAAGTTGCGGTGGGCGTATGGACAATTTAAAAAATTTTTTACCGGTGTCCGGGTGGGACCCCCCTTCAAAAACGTACAAAGGGTTGATTTTTCGAAAATTCGTTCAAGTAGATCGATAGAGGAGCCTGAGCGCTTCCATAATTCATATTGAAAAATTTGAAAATATTGATGCGTGGGCGTATTCTATGTGAACGAAAATGGTGTGGTGAAAAAAAAAATTTTCGTCAATTTTCTTGATGATGCAAAACCAAAATTATACAGTTTCGAGGTATCTTTGGTATTGCGGATTGGAAGGTGGGATCGAGGACTACATTTACATAGAAGAAAAATTTTGAAAAATTCAATTTGTGGTGGGCGTATGGACAATTTAGAATATTTTTTACCGATGTCCGGGTGGGACCCCCCTTTAAAAACGTACAGAGGGTTGATTTTTCGAAAATTCGTTCGAGCATATCGATAGAGGAGCTTGAGTGCTTCCATAATTCGTATTGAAAAATTTGAAAATATTGATGCGTGGGCGTATTCTATGTGAACGAAAATGGTGTGGTGAAAAAAAAAATTTTCGTCAATTTTCTTGATGATGCAAAACTAAAATTATACAGTTTTGAAGTATCTTTTGTATTGCGGATCGGAAGGTGGGAACAAGGACTTCATTTCCATAGAAAAAAAAATTTGAAAAATTCAAGTTGTGGTGTGTGTAGAAAATTTGTTCGAGCAGATCGATAGAGGAGCTTGAGCGCTTGCATAATTCATGTTAAAACATTTTAAAATATTGGTGCGTGGGCGTATTCTATATGAATTCGTGGTTAAATAAATTGGTTATTTACTTTATTGGTTTATTCTATATAAATTGGTGGTTTACTTTGCGATTTTTATGCTTTCAGATAAATACGTGAGATTATGATTTGGTGAAATGTCGGGTATGTTTGATCGAAAGAACATCGGATGGGCTTGAATATCCATGGAGAGAATTTTGGAAAAAATGATGCGTGGGCGAGAAATATGGAAAAAACTGACTTTTGTCAACTTGTGCCGCATAAACCATTAAAAAAATATATGAAACAGCGTCGTGATGAAAATTCTGATTAGAGGTATCGATAGAGCTCATTGAGCGCTTCAATTATTCATCGTGAAAAATTCAAAAATATTGATGCGTGGGCGTGAAGTATGTGGTTGAAAATTGGTGGTTGACTTTGCGATTTTTATGCTTTCAGATAAATACGTGAGATTATGATTTGGTGAAATGTCGGGTATGTTCGAACGAAAGAACATCGGATGGGCTTGAATATCCATGGAGAGAATTTCGGAAAAAATGATGCGTGGGCGAGAAATATGGAAGAAACTGACTTTTGTCAACTTGTGCCGCATAAACCATTAGAAAAATATATGAAACAGCGTCGTGATGAAAATTCTGATTAGAGGTATCGATAGAGCTCATTGAGCGCTTCAATTATTCATCGTGAATAATTCAAAAATATTGATGCGTGGGCGTGAAGTATGTGATTGAAAATTGGTGGTTTACTTTGCGATTTTTATGCTTTCAGATAAATACGTGAGAGTATGATTTGGTGAAATGTCGGGTATGTTCGATCGAAAGAACATCGGATGGGCTTGAATATCCATGGAGAGAATTTTGGAAAAAATGATGCGTAGGCGAGAAATATGGAAAAAACTGACTTTTGTCAAGTTGTGCTGCATAAACCATTAAAAAAATATATGAAACAGCGTCGTGATGAAAATTCTGATTAGAGGTATCGATAGAGCTCATTGAGCGCTTCAATTATTCATCGTGAAAAATTCAAGAATATTGATGCGTGGGCGTGAATTATGTGATTGAAAATTGATGGTTTACTTTGCGATTTTTATGATTTGGTGAAATGTCGGGTATGTTCGATCGAAAGAACATCGGATGGGCTTGAATATCCATGGGGAGAATTTCGGAGAAATCGATGCGTGGGCGTGAAATATGGAAAAAACTGACTTTTGTCAAGTTGTGCTGCATAAACCGTTAGAAAAATGTATGAAACAGCGTCGTGATGAAAATTCTGATCAGAGGTATCGATAGAGCTCATTGAGCGCTTCAATTTTTCTTTGTTAAAAATCTAAAAAATGTCGATGCGTGTGCGTGGAGTATGTCATTGAAAATTGGTGGTTTACTATGTAATTTTTATGCATTCAGAAAAATACGTGAGATTAAAGTCTGGTTCGATTTTGAGTATGTTTGATCGAAAGAACATGGAATGGGCTTTCATATCCATGGCGAGAATTTTAGAGAAATTCTTGCGTGTGCATGAAATATGGAAAAAACTGACTTTTTTCAAGTTGTACCGCATGTTCCGTTAAAAAAATTTATGAAACAGCGTCTTGATGAAAATATCGATTAGAGGGATCGTTAGAGCTCATTGAGCGCTTCAATTTTTCATCGTGAAAAAATTGAAAATATTGATGCATGGGCGTGAAGTATGTACTCAAAATTCGGTGTTTCAATTTGTAAAAATTTAGAATTCGTTTGAAAAAAATACTTGATATTTGAAAGAAATGAAGAATTTTGGAAAAATCGATGCGTGTGCGAGAAATATGTGAAAATTGACTTTTAGCAAGTTGAGCAACATAAATCGTTAAAAAATCTACGAATCAGCGTCGTGACAGAAATTCTGATCTGACGAATAGATATAGCTGATTGAGCGCTCCCCGTTTCCATCGTTAAAAATGGAAAAATGTCGATGCGTGGTCGTTAATTTTATGAGAAATTTGCATGTTTCCATGGCGAAAGTTATTAAGTTGCAATATAGTAATAAGTTGCAATATAGTAGAAATTATATTTATTTCCATTGATATTTCTCGAGGTGTGACGAATATTCATGATCATAACAAAATCTATTTCTGATTATGTTATTTTACTCCCTCAAAGACAAAGCTTTGGAATGAGGTAAAAATTGACATCTCAAATCAGACATCGGGACCTTATTTTTGATAGCCTAGAGGTGAGATACATGTTGATGTAAAAGCGTCCGTAGATACTTTGAATTATTCACCAATAATTCCAATAAAAATTTCATTATTTTCCTTTATTCTTGATAGAGCAAATGAAAGACACGAGCGAGCGATAGCGAGTGAGTGATTCTGGCTAGTATATGAATATATGATATTACAATTAAAAATAATTCTATGAAATGGTCTGAATGATTATTGACAACAATTCTTGTGAACGAATTATGTTGATAATAAAGAATGATTGTTTACTAGAATATGTTCTTATATAATATAATTAATAAAAGAGGAAAGTAAAAAAATGCAGAGAAATATTTCAGCAAAAAAAATTGACCGAAATAACCCGAAGAACTTTCACAATTTCTAATACTTCGCAAAATCCTCACGTATTCCTCTTTGGAATCTAATGTTTGAGCTATTGTTACAACTCAAAATTAATCAAATAAAAAATACTGTATTGTGTTGCAAACTGATGCTGAGCTAAAAAATGCAGTTCGGAGACAATCGCATATAGAGATTAAACCGTACGGTCTATAATGTCATGACTGCATTGAATTAAGCTACTTGAACATGCGGAGAAAAAATGATTTTTATCCTAGTTTTGAATAATTTAAGCGTCGATTAATGCCGATAAGAAGAATATTCTGGAAATTTTGCAGTGGTCTGAACCTTTAAACTCATTCAATAAGCGCATAAAAAGATACAAATGCAGTGATTTTGATAATCAAGGCCATTGATTTTGATTGCAAGACTCATTGAATGTTACCCGAGACTCGTGTTTGATCAAGAAGTGAGAAGGGGGCTGAGGCGCAGTCAAAATACAGTACCACCAGTATTACTACGCAAGCGGTGGCCGATGTTCATTAACACTTGACCAATTCAGAAATTATTCTCTTACGGGATTCGAGGTTTTTCTTATTTCGATTTTGAAGATATCTGAATTTAAAAGTTGTGTTTTGTTTTAAGAATTCATCGACTCCAAAGTTCCAAATCTCTTGGGCGAACCACGAACTCAGGTAACTAAACAACATAAATTTGAGCGGAGTTTGATCGGGCGTTCAATCTGTGTTGATGATTCCACTGTTTTATAAATCAGTATCTTTTGGAATATGCTTGAAAAAATGGTAAAAGATGTGGAAACTATAATATTCAATGCCAAAAAAATTCGGAGGAGTACATTGCTATATATATGGAAAATGTATATGCTACACACTGATACTTATCACCATTAAATATCATTTTGAGAATTAATAACAATTTCGTGAACCATTAGCATTACCAAAATTATTGTAACAATGTTTTGTGGTAAGAATCAGACTGATATTAGATTTTAGCTTTAGAGAATGTACAGGATATGCAAGAGACAGGAGCGTAAAAATGTAAATATTCATGTATGTATATGGGACATTCCACGTCAAGTGGGCAGAATCAAAATTTTGTTTGTGATTGTGTTCGAACAGTTATTGACTCAAATCACATTGCAAGTTATTCATACATGAAATTGGCTAATATTAACCAGGAGTGCGATTTGAGACAACCCATCCATAGCTGTTCGAACCTTAGCCATACAGTTCACACAATATAAGTCAATTTCATGAGTTAATATTCATAAATAGTAGAAAGTGAAATACACCATATTCTTGATGATATTACAAAAATTATAGGAATTTCAGACAAATCAAGGCAGATAAGTATATCAATATATGGAAAGTCTTACGTCATATAAAGCTCTAGAGCAAGTAAGCCAGCGCTGGAATTTCAAACTCTACCGGTAGCTTGATCCAGTGTCAGAGGGAAGTAGAGTTTGGCTAAAATTGATAACCCGAAGGCATGATATCCTCACTGTAAGCCTCAACATGAATGTTATGTTGGAATGAACTCATTGTGAACTGTGAGGTGGCATATTGAAAAATATAATTGCAGGTAATATTGGAATTCCTTCAAAAAATGTATGAGACCATTTTCAAGTTATCGAACTGAGGTATATACGTTTATTTTGAAAGGTCAAAAATAAGTGAGCGAACAGAGCCAAACTGGTTCAAACATGTTTGATCATTAGAGTTGCCAATCAGGATGGAGGATCCTGGTGTCGAACAATTTTTTTCATTATTTTTGCGGTGTTCAGAAAAACTTTTGATTCCATCATTTTTTTCATTTTCACATACTTGTATAACAAGATTATTTGGGCTCTCAAAATTGAGAAAAAGGTCAAATTCTGAAGAATTCAGATTTTGAGTGCACGTAATAACTTCCACATACATGCATCTGAAAATTTGAAAAAAATGTCCAGTGTTCTTGTGGTGAACATCAATGATTTGTCCAAACAAAATCACAAACAAAATTTTGACTGTGCCTACTTGAAGTGGAACGTTCCATATGTATAATGCGATAGTGATATTCGATATTCTCTAAATAATGGTCTTATCTACCTAAATTTTGCACACAAGTCAGAAATGACGATGTTAACCGAGTTTTATCTTCCAGAGCAATCGTCGCTCATTTCCTCAGCTGTCGTTGTTTACAAACAACAAAAATATAAATTTGTCAATTATGGCACGATTCCATAATTACTTATTACAGCCTCTATACGCCTCTCTTTACATATGATAAAATTGACATTGAAATTATCTCTGAATTATGTTTCCATTGATACTTATTCAGAACTCTTGACATTCAACTCAAAAATATACATCTAAAACATCGTAACATGTTTATAAAAACGCAACGTTCATCTCTTAAATATTGATTCATTTAACTCAGTCTTTCAGTTCATAATCTAATATTGAGATCGATTAAATACCTTGGAATAGACGGTAATCTGGTATAAATCCTAGAATTGAAAATTGACAGGAGAATAGTTTATGACTAATAAAAATATGTTGAAAATGGAATAGCTTCAATGGCGTCATTATAGGCATATTCAGGCAATCAAAAATATATGAATCAGCATCTGTATTATCTTAATTTGAATTGCCATAGACAAGAACGGATCTATCTGTATGTGTACATAATAATAAACCAATTAAGATAGCTGTAAACTGGTTTCTCTCTATACTAAAAGCCAGACCGCCGCCGCTGCCGCCGCCGCCGCCGCCGCCGCCGCCGTCAAATTTCTCCACCCCTTTTTTGCACCCCTTTTCTCAACCCCTTTTCTCAACCCCTTTTCTGCACCCCTTTTCTCAACCCCATTTCTCCACCCCTTTTTTGCACCCCTTTTCTGCACCCCTTTTCTCAACCCCTTTTCTCAACCCCTTTTCTCAACCCCTTTTCTCAACCCCTTTTCTCCACCCCTTTTCTTAACCCCTTTTTTGCACCCCTTTTCTGCACCCCTTTTCTCAACCCCTTTTCTCAACCCCTTTTCTCAACCCCTTTTCTCAACCCCTTTTCTCAACCCCTTTTCTCAACCCCTTTTCTGCACCCCTTTTCTCCACCCTTTTTCTGCACCCCTTTTCTGCACCCATTCTCAGAGAATCGATGAGACATTTCCCATAGCAACCATTGTTGATATCCTTGGCAACCGTTTGTTTACAAGTTTCCCTAGCAACCTAGGAAAATCTCCGTTTTACCCATAGCAACCATTGTTTACATCCCTAGCAACCGTTGCTTCGGAAGCCGGAAAATCAGTTTTAAGTCACACTCCATGGCCAAGGACACTGAATTGTTGTATTTACTCTATAGCAATCGTTGTTTACCTCCTTAGCAACCGTTGGTAGGGGGTAGAAAAATTCACGTAGTTTCATTTCCAGTATTTTCAACTGTACAGGATGGAAAATCTCCGTTTTACCCATATCAACCATTGTTTACATCCCTAGCAACTGTTGACTTCGAAAGTCGGAAAATCAGTTTTAAGTCACACTCCTTGGCCAAGGACTCTGAATTGTTGTATTTGCTCCATAGCAACCGTTGTTTACCTCCTTAGCAACCGTTGGTAGGGGGTCGAAAAATTCACGTAGTTTTATTTCCAATATTTTCAACTGTACAGGATGGAAAATCTCCGTTTTACCCATAGCAACCATTGTTTACATCCCTAGCAACCGTTGCTTCGGAAGCCGGAAAATCAGTTTTAAGTCACACTCCATGGCCAAGGACACTGAATTGTTGTATTTGCTCCATAGCAACCGTTGTTTACCTCCTTAGCAACCGTTGGTAGGGGGTAGAAAAATTTACGTAGTTTCATTTCCAGTATTTTCAACTGTACAGGATGGAAAATCTCCGTTTTACCCATAGCAACCATTGTTTACATCCCTAGCAACCGTTGCTTCGGAAGCCGGAAAATCAGTTTTAAGTGTTTCTATATCTTTCGATTGCAAAACTAGCGCCTCAGAAACCCTTTTTTACCGCCCTAGCAATCGTTGCTAAGATGAAGATAACGTAGTTTCGTTTCCAGTATTTTCAACTGCACAGAATAGAATATCCGCGTTTTATTCATATCAAACATTACGGACCTTATCAAATTGCCCAGGCACTGTTTTGCCCGCCAATCAAAAACGGGTCACGTGCTTTTTGCCCGCCAATGAGCTGAGACGTATGTAGGGGTAAGATCGATAAGGTCGGTAAGGCAGTTTTAATTGAAATCATCATCGCGTTATGACCGAAGGAGAATATCAAAATGTCCTAAAGAGTTTTGAAAGCTCTCTGCAAAATATTGATTTAATTGAAGTTGCAGAACATGGATTTTTGGGTTATTTGGGTTATTTGGAAAAAATATGAAACTTCTTTATCGATCAAGTTCCAATAGCTGATTGACCTGGTATGCCCTCATTGGCGGGCAAAAAGCACGTGACCCGTTTTTGATTGGCGGGCAAAACAGTGCCTGGGCAATTTGATGGGGACTCTTATTTATGAGTCTAGCAACCGTTGCTGCAGAAGAAGAAATGGGTTAAATTTTATTTTGCATAAGTCTTCTTAATCCACTTATTCATTGAAACAACCGGTTATTTGCATCCCCAGCAACCGTTATTTTGTATTATATATCGTTTATATTATCCCCAGCAACTGGTTCATTATTTTGATTATGCTTTTTTGAAAAACAGTTATTAACATTAATGTTATATACAAAACTTATATTTATTAATGGGTTAGTATAAAAACATTTACCAGAAATATTTTCGAACCTTCCAATAACTTTTGTAAATCCATTGGATCTTCTTTTTTTAAAATTTTCAAATTTAATTTTTCTTTGACAATAAGAATATACGTTTTATCTGTTAATTGAAGATTTAATATTATTACTAATATATTATACTTTATGTAATAATATAATATTATTGTATATACCTGATTCTTGTAAATCTCCAATTATTTCTAATTTAAGTCCTCTATCTATTTGATTTTCTAATTGGAATAAAACAAGTACATCTAATTTATAAATTCCATCAGTGATTGTGCCGAAATATTCGGAATCATCATCTTCTCTTCTTTGAACAAATTGATTCCTCAAATATCCAGAAATTTCTTAAAAATATATTCATAGATTTATATCAAGAAAAAAGAATGAAAATTATTATACATATGAACATATAATACTTATGTATCCTTTTTGAGTTGGAATATCTGGAAAATTTATATCCAAAAGCTTTGATGTATTAACGAATTCTCCTAATTCGTTAATTATTGAAAATTTTCTTAGATTTAGTTCATATTTAACATTTCCTTTTGAATATGATTTTGCAAGCGATACGGTTACTGTTTCTAATAATATAATCTGCAAGGAAATTAGTTGAGTTTATTTTATTTTTCGTCTTAGCGGGAGCTAAGTCTCAATTGCGTCCCATGGCACTCGCTCATCTAGGTTATTCGAAAGTGGATTTTAAACAAATATTATTAAAATTACCTTGTTGAGATGTATTTGAGACTGGAATTTAGTAATATCCATATCATAAATGTTGCATTGAATTTTGATTCCGTCATTGTTATTCATGATGAATTTCATTATTTTAAATGAATTGTTTGTCGTACTGTTGGTAAAAGTACGTTCCGGTACAATCTCATCTATAAATCCTACAATACTTCTGTAAGTAACAGAGAATAAATGAGAATCATCACTATCAGTTATTCAGTTACGTATTGATTTATTATAACATACGCAGATTTATCCCCAATTTCTAATGATTTTAAATACGATGATGTAGAAAATTGTAGTGTTTTCATTTTTTTATGTACTTTTTCAATATTTTCTAATACTTGAAATCTATCAATCTAATTAAAACACAATTACAATATATTAACTGAATACAATACTGAAATTAAAATTTTTCGAAAAATTAACTCACCGTCACATCAGTCTCAATATTAAAACGCCCCAACAACGCTACAAGTATCTTTCGTAATATTGCGAACATTTTTTCTTCTTGATGATCTTCGCGCTAGGAAATTGAGTTTTCTTTAACCTAAAGTTAATCTAAAAAAACGAACGTTCAACATGAATATAGTTGACATTAATCTTTTATTTTAATTCCAATCGTTCAGATTCGAACAGATCAGTAGAAAATGTTCGGAATACTACGAAAGTTATTCGTAGCCTTGTTAGGGCGTTTTAGTATTGAGACTGATGTGACAGTGAGTTAATTTTTTGAAAAATTACTATTTTAATTTCAGTATTGCATTGAATATAATATTGTAATTCTGTTCTAATTAGATTTAAATTATTACCCACTTGCCACGTAGGGTGAGGAAAACTTAGGACACTGCTCCGCAGTGCATTGGTGGGTTGGCGAGCGAAGCGAGCAGGGGGGCTCGCTTGAATGTAATTTTCTTTTAATTATTGAAATTATTGATTTCTAAAGAACACACGGGGGGTTGGCGAGCGAAGCGAGCAGGGGGGTACCCCCCTAGTATTTATAATTTGATCTAAAAGTTCAACATCCAAGGGGTTAAGTAACCTAAATATCTCATGAGTAAACTAAAAAATGATGTCATCCTTCTATTGCGCTCAAAAATATGCTGTTGAAGTATTGATAAATTGAATTTGTTCAATATTTTAAGTTCTGCAAGTAGGATACGTGAGCATCGTTTGAAAAAATACTACTCGAATAGACTTTAATATCTAGATACAAGAAAGTCAACGATTCAAGTACCATATAAAATACTTGTTCTAGCAATAATACCTTGTATAAATTGTTATGAAAATTTACATTGTGAAGAACACAAGAAAGAATGATCATTGATCAAAAGTAGATAAGCTCAGGGGGTTCTGGGCCACTGGTTTACTTTTCTAGGCCAAAATCCTAAACCAGTGGCCCAGACCCCCCACCCGGTATTGTGACTTACTTCCCGAGCCAGGGAGGTAGGCCAGTCGCTCCGCGCGCCATCTCGGTTTCGAATATTTTTTTTCTTAACTTTGGTGTATAGGAGTAGAGGAAGCCCCCTCCTCGCTTCCTCTTGTGGGAGACTTCCCATGATTGAAAATTTTATGTGATGACATAAAATTTACAATCATTTTTTCTCCCTCCGTTTACTCCTTTTTTAATCTTTATTATATGCAAATATCAGTTATAATTATGTACAATCCATAGGTTCAAAATATGTAACTTTTGATGTTTCGATGATAAATTTTTTGAACAACCGAATGTTATGATGAGCTTGTATGCCCCATTGTGATGTGGGCAAACTGTTGCAAGTTTTATTCTGTCGAGTGGAGGGTAGCCCATTTCCAGGAGATAGTGAACTTTGAATTTGAAGCGTTCCAACCAACTCTTTTGAATTGAACTTGCTACATATATTTTCGTGGCATCACTCAAATTTTCCCTGAGGGTGAGTCCAATAGCGGTGTATGGACGATCCCCTGCATTCCTCGGTATTCCGTGATGATGCTGTTCGAGCCAAGTGTTTATACCCTTGTACTTCTCGGTGAGACGTTTCCAGGGGAATGGACTCTCGAACAAAAATACGATAGGATCAGCATTTTTGTTGAGTGGAAGAATCGCTAGTTCTTTGAGGATGTAGTCGTTGCCTGGCTGCTTGAAGCTTTGCATGTCTACTACGTAGTCCATCTCGAGAGTGAATAAACTCCGAGAACGAATGAGGTCCTCCTTTATACTTTTCTCACATCCCCACTCATTGGATTATATTCAACGATTCGATCGTGAATGATTAAACAATAAGCGGATGTGTTTTCAGGGAAATTATTTATAGCTTCGAATTCCAAACGAACATCTACTGGAGCGTTCTTAAGAGATTCGTTTTGCTTCAAACAATATGGCACAATCAATGGTATTTTCGTGATGAACTGCTCTCTACTCAAGATCGGTTCTGAATCCTTACCGTAATATGAACTTTGGAAATTGCAAAACATGTCGTAGAGCACGGTATATTGATTACGATCGATGTCCACATTGAGATTACCGTACGGATAGAATTGAGAATTAAGGAATAGCTTCACATTTCTAATTTGACAATGATCGAAGTGACTTGCGTTAGTATCCCTACGGTTTTTTCGATTCGTTTGAAAACCAAGAATGATGAATCGAGGTTTCTCCAATTGATTCGAAGTTTTCACTGTCCACACATGATTCCTAGCTGCGGGAAGAGCTGGGTACTCGTGAAGCTCCCATGATCGAAAACTCATGGCAATAGATTTACCTCTTTGTAACTGTCCAAGCAGACGAATTTTATACTCGTTCGATAGATGCACGTATGGCATGAGCCATTCAATTTTTGTTAAATAAAATTTCCCCGTTTCCCATTTATCTTCAGTTTTACCTGTTTTTTTGTAAGATGTTTGTATTATAGCGTTGAGATCAGTGTTTGATCTTCGGAGTACCAACTCATGTTTGGCGTTGACTACAATCTTGTGATAATCCTCAGAAAATCCAAGTATCATGCTTACTAGGAGACCGCTTGGGATTCGGGACACCAATCTTGACCAAAATTTTTTTCATGTTTCTTGGTGTCCATACTAGAGAGAATCCATAATTTTAGGGTCCAACGCTAAAATGCTAACTGTTGACACTTGAACATCGCATCACATTCTATCCTAGAAAACATATAAAAGGAGTAAATCATGTGTATGCTCAACAAATCTTACTTCCATGCCCTGTCGAAAATAACGAGCCTGGATTCCAGGTGGATTTGGACTAGATTCCAGGTGGATTTAAGCTGGATTCCAGGTAGATTCCGCCTGGATTCCAAGTGGATTTGGGCTGGGTTCCAGGTGGATTTCGAGATTCAACCAGAGAGGTCCTGAGGATAATATCCGGGTGGATTTTGGGAAAAATCCCAAAAATCCCAAAATCCACCCGGATATTATCCCCAGGACCTCTCTGGTTGAATCTCAAAATCCACCTGGAACCCAGCCCAAATCCACTTGGAATCCAGGCGGAATCTACCTGGAATCCAGGCTGAATCCACCTGGAATCCAGCTTAAATCCACCTGGAATCTAGTCCAAATCCACCTGGAATCTAGGCTCGTTATTTTCGACAGGGTGTCTTACTCACATAGAGTAAAACATGAAACATATAGAAAAATCAACGATTATCGCCTTTTCACTCTGTGCTTGGATACTGAAGCAATAATAACATGTATCCAAGCACAAAGACAACTAATATAGTATAATTGGATGACAATTCAGTGTCAGAATTGATTTTCACTCATGAAAACTTTAATTCTGAGCATGTGTCGACCAATATCATACAATAACCAATAATATTAAAACTTATCTACTCACAGTTTTTTTCTCACTTCAATGCAACTTCTGGCCCTGTACAGCATACCTGTAACACAAAAATTATCACAAAGAAACATCTTTCAAAAATATATAAAGAAAGGCAAAGGTTAAGTTCACTTATCTGAATTCCCTTGCATCTTCAATAAAAATCATCCTCATCAGCTGCACACGATCAAGCTTCAAACTTGCAGGAGAACACTGTGGCGGAAATTAATTTGGAAACTTTTCTTACAATTACTCAAACTGTAGTGAGTAAGCAATGTACTTGATGAGTATACATCACATGTCTAACTGACTGTGTTTACAAATGATTCTTATGGTAACCTGCAGCGCAGTACCTGTGTTACCGACTCCGCGCTGCAGGTTACCATAAGCGTCGTTTGTAAACACAGTCAGTTTTGACAGATTTGTTGAGCATACACATGATTTACTCCTTTTATATGTTTTCTAGGATAGAATGTGATGTGGTGTTCAAGTGTCAATAGTGAAAGTGCAGTGCAATGAGGGAAATACGTCTCTGATGACATATTGTCATTTGGGACGAGAACAACGTTTCAACCCAGGATACATAAATTAATATCTGGGAAGTTTGGGAGCGTTGGACCCTAAAATTCTGGATTCTCTCTACTATGGCCACCAGGAAACATGAAAAAAATTTTGGTCAAGATTGGTGACCCGAATCCCAAGCGGTCTCCTAGTTAGTGGAATGTATAGATCAAAATAGCCTTGAGCATTGATGAAACTGTTGGTTTCATCAACGTCAAGCCAATCAGCATTCTCCATGTTCTGTTTGGGATTGAAAGAAACCCATCCTTTCATGAAAGTGATTAGACCGACATTTTTACAACGATCAATCTCTATGGCATTCAATTCATATCGAATTTCTTCGAAAAAATAGCTCATACCATTGTTGACGAATTTTGTATGCTCTAAAGCAGCACCATCTTGCTTGCATATTCTACCACAAATATGTAGTGAGCTCCTCGATGGTAGGAGGCACAAATCTTGATGCTGGATAGATATACGTATCTCATCGTTGTTGTTGTAGTTGGATCCAGTATATGGTTGATGAGCATGTACCTCATAGTGTGAGATACTCTCATCAAATGCGATTGGAGCTTGAATGTTTAGAATGTCTTCCATCTTTCTTGAAGCAACAAAAGAATATACAAGTTATTTTCCACCAGGGCCGACCTTGAAGCCGAGACTTCTTAGGAACTGAATATTTTGACGTATTAATGCTTCGAGAGCTCGATGACGACTGATGCTTGGTTGGCATGATGCGCTGCTTTTATACCTTTGTCCGTGATAGACGATCCCCATTATCAAACTGATTTTATGTGCAATCTGACTGTGATATTTTCTCCACGTAAATTGACGAGACGTCCGTCCTGGTCGACTATTCGCACTTGAATGTGGTCTATGTAGTTGACGTTGATTGGTAAGTATATGAATGGTGATGGAACTTCAATAATCTTGTATCCAGGTTCTACAGCGGGGAAGAACTCGTGGATAATGTGCGCTCGCTGTCCGTTTATATATGCACCCACAGTAATGTTACATTCGATTCTCAACGAATTGATATGTAGAATTTTCACTGGCAAATCTGCGTGGTGAATCTGTTCAGGTTTCAATGTGCGCTGAGTGAATCCTAGCAAGCGTCCAATTGAATCTTTTGGTCTGAAATCGATCTGTTCACTACACTTGATCTCACTACGAAGTGTATTGTTGTTAGCTTTCAAGCTCAACAATATATCACTTCCAGAAAGTTTCTCTTGAATATGTTTCTCGATATCTTCAATCTCGTAACTCCCTGTTGGTAAACTAATTTTTCTCTTACCAACGTGAAATTTATTATTTCCTTCGTCAACGTTTGGAATCGAATTAAAGGTCAAAAACTCCATCAAACCGAGAGCGTAATTTTTATTTGATGAGAGTTTGATTGGTGGAAAGAACTGGGCTTCAATAATGGACGAATCACCAGATAAAGTCAGAACTGTTGAATCCATGATGGTTCAAAATATAATGAATCAATGATGTGTTGACTGCTCCTTATATACTTTTTCCAACTTTCCAGCCAAGAACTGTAAGCATAAGTGACCACAGTTGTATGTACCAAAGTCTTGATATCTTTGTGGATTATACTTCACTCAATCAACACCTAAATACAGCATTAAATCGAGGGGAGGTTGTAGATCCCCAAAACTATCGAAATAAACAACATCATTCCCTCGTTTTCGATATGCTACCCAATGAGTCCCCGGTCCACTAGCGTCGTCTAGATTAACTATTGCTGATTCACGATATTGCGGGCTGCTAGATGGTAGAGCATTTCTCATGAATACACCTCGAAAATTCGGTATTTTCAGCTTATGAGCGTAATCTAGTATATCGAAGTTAGATAATGCTCGTTTAGGCAAACTCACGTCGAGCTTTTTTTTCGTAATCCACTACCTTTGTATGGTCTTAAGTAGAGACCATAGCCTTTTTTATATGGTTTCAAGTAGAGACCTTTACCTAGAGCAATAGCTTCCATGCTTCTATTATGTCTCTGACTCTCTTCTAGCTGATGTTTAGCAGCTTTAGCTTCGTTAATTGCTTTTATAATTCCTGCAGCTCCACTCGCTAATGCACCAGTGGCACTCAAACCTGCGAATATTGGAATGAGTGGTAAAATTCCACCGATGTTTGAAGAAACAGGTAAAATACGTGGAACTGTTATGCTACTTTTACCTCCAGCTTCCTTCATAGCTGCTCAAGCACCTTTGAGAGCTGAGTTTATAACTGTTTTAGCACATCTACCAGGAACTACTGATTTTGAAGCAGCCCTGATTATAGTGCTTAACGAAGTTTTTTCTTCTTGATGACATCTTCCTTAGGAGATATCTTCCTTTTGAGCCCCATTCTTAATTTACTTTTCAATTTCATCGCGTTAGTAACAGCCCAAGCTGCGGTCTTTTCACGAAAACCTGTGTCACTTGATCGAAATCTATCCCAAGCTTTATTAGCGAGAACTCTGTCTGCCAGATTCCTAGCTTCGATATTTTCTCGATTCTGTGATTAAGCAATATCGTGCTCTTTGCAGGCTGCGTCAAGAGGATTAATTTCAGGATCTCCACGAGCTAAACGTTTAGCTAGTTTAGTTCCAGGTCCACAATACTGATATCCAGGTAAATGAAGCTCAAACGGAAGTTTATTTATTGCCCCGTTTAACAGACCACAACCTTGTTTCTTTCTGTAGACGATCATCACTCTTCGAGGAACAATACATAACTGAGCTCGAGAGTATAAAAGCGCTCTATTTGTACCCACAGCCTCAGTTTCGATTGAGATCTCAACCAGTAAGGATGGATTTCACACAACACACGTCTGAACTTCCTGTAGCTAATTTTGATGCTATAGTAGAGAAGGAAAAGAAGACAAGAAGACATGGTGATCTGCTTCCAGATAGTATAAGAGCAATATTCTGTGGTCCATCCAATTGTGGAAAAACTAACAGTCTACTAACTCTCATCACTCATCCAAATGGATTGAGATTCAAAAACGTTTATCTGTACTCCAAGTCGCTCAATCAACCGGAATATAAATTTTTAAAAGAACTTTTAGAATTGACAGATGCTATAAAATACTTTCCATTCAGTGAGCATGAGAATGTAATAGCACCGAGTGATGCGCTTCCAAATTCATTAATGATATTCGATGATGTAGCTTGTGAAAGGCAAGACAACGTTAGAGCTTTTTTCTGTATGGGTCGACATAAAAATGTGGATTCTGTAAGGGCAACTCAAGCCCTTAGCATGTTTAATGACGCTAAATAATTATTGGTTGAAAGGAGTATGAAAGTATTAGTTATAAGATCGCGTACGACTATGCGCCTGCACGCGCATGACGCGGTATACATGAATTGTCGGGTAGATTCAAAATGTATATATATATAGATATATCGAACCATATGCGAAAAATATGAAAATGTGAATGATACTGAAATGATGCGTAGAACCATGAAAAATCGAATTATGCGGACATACGGCTCGAGACACCATTATTACGGGCTCAGTAGAAAAAGAGCGAACTATCCAGACATACTAGATACACTGTACTACGAGTCAACAAATTACGCGATCTGTTAACTGCATTTGTGGCGTAGTTTATTATGCAAAAATATAATTCAAGCTAAATTCGAGACTCCCTAAGTAATACTAAGATCCTTATGTGGAGATATGCGAACGAATCGTAACTCATCATGTAATAACGCAATTTGTTTATTGTTAATTATTTTTACATTATATTTTTCACAAAAGCGTTACAATAGACATTCGTACGTGATCTCCAGAATCGAATACAAGTTGAAATATGAAAGTCGAATTATTACATCGCGAATAAATAATGTCAACAGCTTATTGATTAATTATGTTAACACGAATTGTGAAGTGGATTTATTATGAAATTCAAAACGGTTTGCGAAAACATGATGATAACTAATGTCTCGATTGTCTTATGTTGAGTTTTTGGTAAATATAGATGAAGACACCAAGATGTTATAAACAATTAGTTGATTGTTATAAATTATCGAACTTAACAAAAACATCTCGACATTAGGCAATTGGCATTATTTTCAGGCTTTGATAGACGGGGAATACACTTATGTAACGACAATAGTTATTGCATAATTAGAGTCAATAAATTATCAAAATTAGTGAACCGCGTAAAAAACGAACTATGAGAGCAACTGTAAATATCTCGATTATAGACACATAAGGAACCAGTATGCGACTTCACACTGTAACGTTTATCGGCATTTATCAAATAAGTAAGCTAAAAAACGAGTCAACGCGATACCCTGCGATGGTGCGTTAGACTATATACAGGGCCGCCCGTCCTCAAACGGGGTCATTCTTTCGCGAGCATCGGTAGAGCGCGTATCGGAATACGATCGTCTCCGCGCGCCTATAACATCATGTATTGCGAGCGACCGCCAATCTTATACTTGCGCGATAATTGTAATATCTTTGTAAATAATTTTCGTAGTTTTCAATAAACGAGTCACTTTATTTTTAATCAATTTTCTTCGTAATCTTTTACCAAGTCCGAACCATATTAAAATCACAGGCGCTTAACCACATGTTGGCAGTAGCGTTTTACAATCACTCACTTGCGAAGCATCTAACCTCTCGTAGGAAGTGATGCTGCATTTGAGTGCATTACACATGCATATTAGCCGGCTGGCCTAACCACACGTTGGAAGGGGCCAAGCTAGGTGACACGGCTGTTAAACCAAGCGTTGTGGTTCATTGCCTAATGCTGGTGTTTTCATGCCAAATACATTCTTTTTACACTTACAAATCTTAACACACACACACAATCTATGTAAGTGGGTGTCCTGTACGAAATCCTGCAACTTTAATTTGATGAAACCGATACATGGCAATTTCTTTAAAAGATGACGTTTCATGATAAAGTATAATAAAATATTTGATATACCGCGAGTATATCTGGCGACCGTGAAAAAGCGCCCAAACGTACCTAAAAACCAATAGGTACGTTACAATTGTTTCTATCTTTGTCAGTCATATGCCCAAGTACCAAAACATCTCGTTCGAAATAATGTCAATCTGCTTGTATTATTTAGACAAGATAATGTGAATTTGAAACACGTGTATGATGATCATGTAAACACAGATATGGCTTACACAAACTTTAGAAATTTGTGTTCGACATGTTGGAAAGATAGATATGGTTTCGTTGTGATCGACAAGGACAAACCAATCAACAATGGTCGATATCGTAAAGGGTTTGACAGTTTTGCTATAAATATAGCACGTTATTAATTACAATGATCAGTTTATCTCTGGACGTTGAAGCATCAACATGTCTGATTTAGCAAGAGAGAAAAATATGCTTGAGCAACTCGTCAAAGCACGAGAAGCTGTCAAACGTAAATATAACTTATTGAAGTTCGAGAAAGCTGAAGCTGAGAAGAGATTGGGTGATGCATTCAAACCCATCATTGAACCACTGGAGAAAATTATTTCCCAGAACAAGCAGAGAACCATACCTCAGTATGATGAAAAAATTATTCCTAAGAAAGAAATTCAATACACTTCTTCTCTGACACCTCCTCGGAGAAAGAGAGCGAGAGCAGCATCACCAATATCTGTACCAGATACTGTAATAGAACCTCAAACAATCAACGTACGTGAAAAGAAGGAAGACAAATCTGATGCAGGGGATAAGTTGTATGGAATACGACAAGAATATTCTGGTGCATATAAGCTTGGTAATAGTTGAATTATCTTTGAAGATGATAAAATAGTTGTAAATGGTTTGGCGTATGTTGCTACACCAGGATTGATGGAATTAATACACAAAAAACATCCTAGTCGTGACTTGTATAATCAAAAAGACTTGCGGACTTATCGTGAAATTCTAGAAGTCACGAGTGCTCACAGAAAAGGTTATGACCCGAATGCTTCACTTCGAACTTCTAACAGTATTGAATTCAAAAAAATTATTGGTCTTTTATTTAATTCATCTACTGGATCTGGACTTATACCGAAGTATAAGTATGCTCGACCCGGTATGAGAATGAACTACGTTTACTGGGATGATCCAAGGGAGCTAGTTGATCGTCTTCGTCTTCTGATCGCTGAAAGATCAGCAGGGAACAATAATCAATAATTATATAATAAGAGATCGTTTATTACATACTTATCGATAATTTAACAATAGCCAACATTATTCGAATTATATCTTGAAAATATAAAATATTCAAATATTGATAAAATATTTATCACATTAATTAATTATTAATTATTGATTATTGTTCTTATTTCAACATATTAATTTATAGTTACATATAACCATAATTAAAAAAAATATTGTAGCTATTGTTGAATTATCGAAATAATTAAATAATTATTAATTAATAATTAAAAAAAATGATATTATTAATATCCAACTCACTCTAATATTGAATCGCTTTTTCCAAATAATTTGATAAAAAATTATATAAAAAGCAGCAAAAGTAGTACAAATCCATATATTGCATGTAAAGTTGCAGCATTTGAATTTCACACCAGATCACAGCTGACTGGCATCTCACAACAGTCAGTGATAACTTGTTGCGCCAACGGATGGCCGACACTTATCCTGTTGTTCTGGTTTGGCACATGTGGGGCTGTGTAACTCTGTGTACAACTATGGATAGTGCTGTGGAAGTGAAACTCTTTCTAAAATTTGGGTCTGGGAAAATTCTCCTACCGGATCATGAAGGAACGCTGATTGCTGCAGAAAGGATCATCAATCATCAGATAAGTACATAGTGTAACCTAACCTTTGATTTTGGGTGTCTAATTTCTACTCCAGTTGAATTTATGTAGCTCTGAAACTCTCTTTCTCTGTTAGTTTAACTAGATTTTTCCTACTTTTAACCTTTAAATTCAAAGAAAATGATTCTTTGTGTTTTCATTTTCAGGTACTTCAAGAGTACAATCATGAATGGATGAGGCTTGGAGTGTTATTTTTCTCCCTTTATAGGACATTATTTCTGTGAATGCAGGAGGCTACACATTCAGTGGGAGCTGGTGAACGATCACGAAAGATGAACGAAGTCATCTTGCGATTCAAGAAAAAGGAACAAGTTTGCGCAAAAACTAATCCCCAACAAACTTGCAGTGTTGTCAACATGCATGTAAGGGATAGGTTATTTTGCAGCATCATATCTATGTGCGCACATATTACTTGAGGTGAGTAGGTACATTTTTTCTATCTCATGTACCCATCAGTCCCATAGGCTTAAGAAATATCCACACGTATGAGGATATTGTAAGTCCAGACACGGTTTTGAATAGATACGACTGTTTAACGTCAAAAATTCAAGTGTTCTGGACTGTAGGGAAGAAAGAAGTAGTGTTGACCGTATTTCCTTTCTTTTTCAAGTGTAGAATATATATTCTGATATATATTCATGGGTGGGCTCAAGATAAATGCGTGTTTTGTTGGGTGAGAAGTGGTATAACATGTTTCCCATGATAACCTGGTTAGCGCTTGAGACCCTTATACATCCTATAAGTGAAGTATGCCTAAAACCAGTGGAAATTTGTCAAGATAGTTTTAGAGTTTATCTTTGAGTCAAAAAATTGATTGGTACATATGGTTGGCGGGTATTGATATGCATTCAAATAGCATATGCAATGTTATGCCCTATACCGCCAATAATTGAAAAATCTCATAATATGTTTTATTTTTTTTCTCAGGAATGGCTGAGCGTTAGACCCTGTGGCTTTCAGGGATCTCTGGTGATAGTATCAGGAGAGATCCCTCAAATTTTTGTCAAGATTGGTGATCCGAAGGGTGTGCACTCTCCTAGTCAGTGTCTTTTGGTATCAAAAGTACTCGAAATAAACTTTAATTTATTTTTCAATTTCTTGCTAGGGACGCAAATGATCGTTGCTCTTGAAAATTGAACGCGGTTCACTTTACCACTTATGGAATGTGAAAAATTTTGGGAAGATCGAACAATTCCTTCGTGAGTTATCGCGTACGAAAAATATCGTTCCGCATTTGCTCAAACACACATTTTTGAAACTCATAGATTACGCAAAATAAAGTTCTGAAATAACGATTCAAGAGGTTGATTCTTAATTCGTCACAAAGTTTTCTCTCCGAGAAAGAAAATTCACTATATATACGTATTTTCATATGAGCACGCAAACATTTTTGCGATTCAACGCTTTTCCGTAAATGCTTATTGATCCTCAAACTGATTTGAATAGTAAATAAAATTAATATGGAAATTAAATAACTTACTCTATGTAATAAAGGTCACATGAGAAATTGGCATGAGAAATCACCTGAGAAATCACCTGAGAAATCACCTGAGAAATCACCTGATTTCTCAGGTGATTTCTCAGGTGATTTTTTGCAGTAGGGAGGCTATATATTGAACTGATTGTGAGAAATCGCGTCATTACCAAAATGAGTGTTGACGTGTTTGGACGTACTTTGAAGAGGAATTTGAATCAGAAGATACCGTTAATTTGCAGACTTTGAAGCAACTAATTGAATTAGAAGTTCGAAGTTTGTATGAGATAACAACGAGATTGAGAAACGAGATTGATAATTTTGATACACCTGAAAGCGCAGAAAATAGAGTCGGAGAAAAATATCAACGATTTCACTGGATTTGTTGAGGCTCACAGAGACGAGATAGACAAGCAAATCTTTGATTCCAACACCAAAGTTCAACAACTGAAAGAAAATTTGGATTTCATATATAGTGGACGTGTCCGCGATTGAGATGAATCGAAAGCGTGCAGTAGTCGAAGAGCTGCATAAGCCTGCCCGGCGCAATTATCCACGTCGGAAATTCGACATTCGTGGCTTGGATGAAACTTGGCAAGCTGATTTAGTAGAGATGCAACCTTATGCTCGAGAGAACAAAGGTCATCGCTACCTGCTCACTGTAATCGACATTTTTTCCAAATATGCTTGGGCCATTCCTATAAAGTCGAAAAATGCTGAAAATGTTACAGCAGCCATGAAGTCCATTCTTCGTCAGGGTCGTGTACCCAAACATGTGTACGTTGATTTTGTGAGAGAATTCTACAATAAGAGCTTTCAAAATCTCATGGAGAAATATAAAATTAACTTGTACTCAACATACAGTAATTTCAAAGCATCAATATGTGAGCGATTTAATCGTACGCTGAAAAACAGAATGTGGAAGCAATTCAGTTTGCAAGGGAATTATAAATGGCTCGATATTTTAGCAGATCTAATAAAAAGCTATAATAACACGAAACATCGAACAATTGGTATGAAGCCAAAACATGTTACATCTATCAATGGAGCTGAAGTTCTGAAACGATTCTCTCCAACGACAAATGCTATGAAAAAACCAAAATTTAAGATGAAAGATGATGATAATTCGCACAATAGTTGGTTAAATAAAACAGAAATTAGAAATTTATAAAGAGAGAAAGGGTAGAGCTCCCCCCCCCGCTTCATACCACTTTCATCCCACATTCATACCACATTCATACCACATTCATACCACATTCATACCACTTTCATACCACATTCATACCACTTTCATACCACATTCATACCACTTTTATACCACTTTCATACCACATTCATACCACTTTCATCCCACATTCATACCACTTTCATACCACATTCATAACACATTCATACCACATTCATCCCGATTCATCCCGATTCATACCACATACATACCACATTCATTCCGATTCATACCACATTCATACCACATTCATACCACATTCATACCCAAATTCATCCCGATTCATCATAATTCATACACAATTCATCACAATTTATATCTAGTTTATGATACACTCAGAATCTAGTATAAAATGGTTACCAATGCAATCAGAAGTCATTCAGTCGTCAACTCCAAAAGAGTTAACAACAAGAGAGACTGGAGTTAGTCAAAAGTAAAAGAGGCCAAGATAAGTTGAACTTTAATGGATACTCTTATGTCATACATAGACGAGCCCAAACTACAGGTAATATTTCTTGGAGATGTATTAATTTCCAGAAGAAATGTCCAGGTAGAATGGTGACTAGTGACAAGAACATCATAACAGTTAAAAAACATAATCACAGTCCAATGATGGAAAATATCAGAAAACCTCAATTAACTTCTGAGCTTGATAGTCATCGAGATGATCATCAGATAAATCCTCGGCAAGATGTAACTAATCACGATCAAACCATCAAATCTATTGATTGTAAAACTGATTTGTCAATGAATGGTATGAAAGAAAAAGACCGTCTTTTTATGGAGCCCATGAGAAATGGAATAGTCAATAAAATGTTGAAACTGAAAGTGATGCAAAACTCTGAATCTCAAGAATGCTTGGAAAATAATATGCATGAAAAGACTATTACTAGTTCTCTATACTCTAATGATGAATCTAAAAATTCTCAATTTGGAGAATTTTTTGATGATAGTAGTCATGGTACTAATGAGAGAAAAAATGATTATTTAATGGTTAATGACAGTCTGGATAAACATAGCTCTGATCTGTCTACCAATCAATCAGGTATATCCGATATTATCAGCAGTGATGAGTCTACTGATAATGATCATGATGATTTCAAATGTCCCAAAAGAATATCTCCAAAGAAGTTTGTTATGAATAAAAACTCCAATAGGAAACGCTTTTATCAATCATCAGAGAGAATATCTGGAAATCAAGATATTTCTGAGAGGAGGAAATTGACGTATTTGAATCCTGATTTGGATTCACCACCGTTAAGATGTCCAACTCCAGATTATTCAGACTGGAATAATCCAAATGATTTGGTTGATCGACTTCGATTCCTTAAAACTAGAGGAATAGGATATCTGAAGGAAGAAGAAGTTATTATTGATCAACTTCGTAAAGCTGGATATATACTGAATTGAGAAATATTGGAAGAATTAAGTGAACATATACACTACAGTTGCAAGCAGCATCTAACTGAAATATCATCAATGAATACTTGGTATATACCTAGAAGAAAAAGTTACAAAATTGAAAATTGTAATATGATAGTATACAGATGGACCAGACCAATGTGATAGCAAGTTCCGCATAGAATGAGAGAATCAATGGCTACTCTAGATTATTGTATGTAAGTTGAGCCGCCTCGTTTTTCAGGGCATTCCGTTTGCACTGCCCTCCCCCCTCCATCAACACTACATTGTTGTATTAAGTCATGTGTATAATTATAAGGGATTCATTCATCATCATGTCATCTAATTCGATTGTCGGGAGAAGTTTGCCTCTTTTACCCGAAACAAGAGAAAAATGGAAACCGATTCCATTTAAAACTTGCAGAAGAATGAGAAAAATCGTTCAATTGCAAGAAGAACCCTGGATTAGAAAAAGAACAAGACCGTGTAGAGTAATCACAACTCAATCTACTCCACCATTTTACCCTTAATTGAAATGATTATATACACTCGGGGAGAAAATACGAGCAATAGTATGTATGCGAAATATCATGTGTGGGAAAAAAAAATGAATTGTATAGGTTTGCTAAGCCGTGTATAACAGAGACATTGCGATAGCAAGTCGCCACCTGCGCTCTCTCTCTCTCTCTCTCTCTCTCTCTCTCTCTCGCATTCTTTGATAGTAGCATGATTTATATTTCCTCAAAACTGTGTACGGCGAGTCACGAGCTCTCTGGCGCGTATTAACCTCTCTGCAGTACGCGCTTTCTCGTGCGCATATATAAGTTGCGTAACGTACCTCTTCTATTCATTTACTTTCTGTCTATGCAATAGTGACAGAATCAGAGTTCGTCTGGGTACACTCGTTTCGACGTGAAGGATAAAAATGTATCCTCACAGAAGAAACAGTACTTAGAGAAACATAATTATCCAAAGGATGAAAAAAGTTATGTAGAATTAAAAAATAATAAGAGCTAGAAATCGATCGCATGTTAGCGATCGAATCAGATCAGGAATATGTCGATCAGCTTGCAAATACCTGGACATTGTTCGGTTTCCAGAGTCGGCTTCTCCAAGCAAAACTACCAGGAGCGCACCCTTGGAAAACCGTCATCGGCGACCCTGACTACCTGGACATCGTTTGGGTCCAGGGTCAGCTTCTCCAAGCGAAACTACCAGGAGCGCACCTTCGGAACACCGCCATCGGCGACCCTGACTACCTGGACATCGTTTGGGTCCAGGGTCAGCTTCTCCAAGCAAAACTACCAGGAGCGCACCTTCGGAACACGGCCATCGGCGACTCTGACTACCTGGACATCGTTTGGGTCCAGGGTCAGCTTCTCCAAGCAAAACTACCAGGAGCGCACCTTTGGAACACCGTCATCGGTGACCCTGACTACCTGGACATCGTTTGGGTCCAGGGTCAGCTTTTCCAAGCAAAACTACCAGGAGCGCACCTTTGGAACACCGTCATCGGCGACCCTGACTACCAAAAAGGTATGGGGCTACTGGACCATGGGGGCTATCACCCCACATTAGGGTAGAAATACTACGAGTAGTACAACCACAAAATGCTACGAGGCTATCACCCCACTTGGGTTGATAGCCCCATAGCTATACTACTCATAGTAACAGCATGCGCAGTACTCAAATACCAGCTCGCCACGTGCACTCTTACATATTGCATTAAAAACGGGTTTAGTATAAAAAAGTTGGTTGGAACGCTTCCGATTCAACGTTAACGATCTAGCTGAAATGGGCTATCCGCCATAGAATAGGATAAAACTTGCAACAGTTTGCCCACATCACAACGGGGCTTACAAGAGAAGCTGCGCTCATCACAACGTTAGGCTATTCAAAAAATTCATTATCCAAACATCTATGATTGTAGAACCTATGGACTGTTCATAAATAAAAAAAAGAAATAGGAGTAAACGTAGGGAGAAAAAGTGACTGTAAATTTCATGTCATCACGTAAAATTTACAATCATGGGAAGTCTCCCACAAGTGGAAGCGGGTGGGGCTTCCACTACTCCTACAATCCAAAATAATTTCACATATATTTTGAGCGAGATCGCGCAACGTGAAAAAATGACTCAATATAGCAAAGCCAATCCTAGACCAGGGGTGGTCCAGGATCGGCTTTGCTCATCTACTAATAGTCATGAGTATGTTTAGTATTCGAGGTTATGTATAAATATATAATTAAACGATAAATATTCATTTTTTCTCTTGCACTCTCACTTTTCACTTTTGAAATGGTCCACTAAGCCTTATAAAAGAATATTTATCGTTTAAAATTTGTGGATGTGAAAAATTATCAATAATACATAATTGTCAGTAACTAATGATACACAAATTCTTTCTAGATGTCTATGGAAACTAGTAAAACTCGCTTACAAGACAATTACCCGTATCATATTGTTGAATTTATTTGCAGAGGGAGAAAACCTCAGAAACAGAAGCTCGATATCGTTGCCACAAAGAGGCTCATATAAGATCATGGAAAAAAAGTTTTTGGTCTCATACCCCTCAACTCCATTTCCTTACTCTTCTTCAGAACAATATGATGAATTTTTAGACAAACTCCAAGACCCACCAAGTGGATGGATTCTTTGTACTGTTGCAATTGTTGGGTGAGCTGGTGAGATGAATATTCAATATTTTAAACATAATTCAGTCATAGAAACTGAACAGCTTTTCCAACTTTTGTTATAATATCACTCGAAGAAGCTTTAATCAAGTTCCAGAAACTAAATGAAAGTCATTCAGTGTTGACAATGAGCAGCAATGAAAGTGATACAGAGGCAAGAAAAAAAACTGCTTGTCTTGTGAGACAAGATCAGTTAAAAGAAATGTCAAATAAAATGAAACGTGCACACGAAAGTTCATTAGAAGAAAGGAAAAGTATTTATTCAATAACTTGAAAGTTGCAAAATTCTTCATCTGGTTGATGCTTGTTCTTTGCTGATATGAAACATGCTCATTTTTTAGGAAAAACAGACCCAAGCTCACAGTACATTTCTAAAACTGTAGAAAGCGCGCCACTTTCAAGATCATATATCCACCAAAAATCAACAGCTTAGCGTATCAAGATCCAGAGAAACACTCCAAAGGTGCAATGACACAGGGAGGTAAGTACTTTACTCAACACTTTGAACTTAGAATAATTATCATTCAATGAAAAAAACATGACTCTATAATTAAATAATCATTATATGATCATAATGTTTGTAATTCTTTACTGTATAATACTACAGTTTTGAATACGGTCAACTGATATGTTCTTTTTCATCAGGTAATTTGATAAAGTTTCAATAAAGAAAATTAGATATGTCGAGTAGTCCCAGCACCTCTATGGCAAGTGAGACACCTCTACATCTGCGCAGAACGTTTTCAGATTTGAGTAATGTAAATACGAAAACTGCTCGAAAACTGTTCCATCAAGCTACTCATGCTAACGGTAAACCTTCCACTGTCAGTCCACTGGTAAGTCAGTTATCTGCATTTTTCACGGATTCTACAAATTTACTCTCTAAATTCTGATAAAGAATATTTTATGTTAATCAGTAATGGAATTTTTACTGGAGCGTACTTGATATTATTGTTTCAGGTACTAATGATACTTTGAAAGAAACTGCTTATGAAACTAATAGCAAGCTTATCGAGAATGATTATTCCAATAACGTGTCTTATTTATTGTTTGATCGATAATTTAATTAATAATTTACTTAATGGATTTCTCCTCGACAGAAATGTTGTTAACAATTCAAAATGACGTAAGAGAGATGAAGAAAGACATGAAGATTATGAATTCTGATATACAGGCTATTGAAAATAGTTGTTTAGGAAAAGCTGGAACACGATTTATAGGTAGAGTTCAACAAATTATAGATAAGTATACGATAGATATCCCATTCAAAATAAAAGAAGAGTTTCTAGAGTTTGATAATAGAATTAGTACCGATGACAGTTTTCGTGAAAATGTAGTGAGTATACGAAAATCTTAGTCAATATCAAATAAAAATTATAATTATCAAATTATACTTATGATTTTCTCTTCATATTCTGACAGTCCTGTATGCTAGAAACAGTCATGGATCCAGCTCTCTCTATCTCAAAAAGTACCGTTCGAATGATAAAGATCTTCCTTACTAAAGCAGTTGCCGTACAATATGTGGCTATTGAAGAGTCGAGAATGAAGGAATCATGAAAAACATTAGGTTTTTCAAGCTAAACGAAAGTATGTTGGCAGAATTTTCAATGTAATATTTTCTGCGATAAAAAGATACAAAAGTAGATCATTTCTATGTGACATTATTTTCCAGTAATTATCAAGGAGCGAAAAAAGTTATCACAACTCAGTACAACTGATAAAGAAATTTCAACTGCTTTAAGTAATGTCTTGAGCAATCCAGTCGCATGGCACAACGAAAAAAGTCAAGTATCAAAAGAAAAATCGAACAAGAGTAGTAAGAATGGCCACGAATTCAATACTGTTCATGCAGCTGGAGTAAAGTTGAGAGTGTTGAAACAGAGCAAGAGGAAAATATCGAAGGAATCTATACGGTACTTGTTGATAATATTAACTTCGATGAGCCTCCCACGAAAGTGTTACGTAAAGATCATAATCTTGGTATTCCCTACTAGAAATTCTCAGGTGAGATCTCATGCCAATTTCTCAGGTGAGATTTTTTTTCATAATTTTTTTTTCTTGGCAACATGTGAAAATTAGGGTCAAGATCTCAGGTGAGATCTCAGGTGAGATCTCAGGTGATAATTCAGGGATCATTCTTTTTTCTTAATTCTTTTCTCTTTTTTTCTCATTAATTGTTGGCAACATGTGAAAATTAGGGTCGATGTAGAATTTTGATGAATTGACGAGTTATATCATCACTTGGTATCTACACTACTCAAAATTCTTGGGTACATGTCAGGTGAGATCTCAGGTGAGAACTCAGGTGACTTTTCATAGATCATTTTTTCTCTCAAATGCATCAGATTGTACATTCCAATGTACAGGACTGACATTGAACATTGAAATTTGGTAACATATACAAGTTGGGGTCGATATAGTATTTGGATAAATTGACGAATTGTATCATCACTTGGATCAATCATCACCTCTGCATGGATTTTCAGATATATCAGTCGAACATTGTCAAGTGCGTACACGTGAAATCTTATGTTGAATCACCAGAATTTATAACATGCATTTTACCTGGATTTCCCCTATTAACTTATCTGAATGTCTGGGTATTCAAGAAGTTTCTCATGTATTTCCTCCCCGTGGTGCAGCCAATGCACCACCCTGCTAGAAAAAATCACCTGATTAATCACATGATAAATCATGTGATTTATCATGTGATTTATCAGGCCAAAACGTCATGTAGTTAAAAGTTAAAGTATTGAAAATTGGAACTAGAGAATGGTTTGATTGGGAAGAAGCATATGCAATATATAATAGTATTTGAATAAATTTTATTTATATTTCACAGCAATTCCCTGCATACTTCATAACATCAACTTCTATAACTAATTAGTATGGCATGGAAGGTATCGACTTAAAACTAATTGTTTTAATTATTTGGTCTTTTCTTTCGATATTTTGAACTAATTTGAATTGTTTACAGAAACTTCCAATTGAATACTGTAGTAGAACAATATTAAAGTTAATAAACTGTACCCCAAGCCACAGACGAAATACAAAAATATAATTGTATTGACACCTTCTCAGCATCAATTGTACAGATCTAAATTATATTCTAGAATACAATACTTTATAACATTTTGACCCGCAGTTGACTAATTATTCTGGTTTGTACGTGCATTTACATATAGGCTTTGATGTTATAATTTTTTCAATCTTACTAGGAGAGTGCATATCTTTGAGTCACCAAATGGCACCAAAATTTAAGGGGTCTCTCCTGATACTATCACCAAAGATCCCAGAAAGCCACAGGGTCTAACGCTCAGCCATTCTAGAGAAAAAAAATAAAACATAACATGATTAGTTTTCCATTATTGGCGGTACAGGGCATAACATGGTATACGGTACCCCAATACATATCAATACTTGTCAACCACATATATACCAATGAACTTTTCATTAATTAGATTCAAAACTGAACTCAAAAGCTACCCTGTCAAATTATCATCGGCTTATCCTGCTCTCTTTATAGGATATATGAGGGTCTCAACATGTTAACCAAGATATCGTGGGAAAACATGTTGAACCGCTTCCCACCCAACAAAACACGCATCCCATCCATGAATATATATCAGAATATATATTCTATAGTTATTTGAAGAAGGAAAGTACCTATAATATTACCTCATTCTTTTCTACAGTCCAGAACAGTTGAATTTTGGACGTCAAACAGTCATATCCATTCAAAACAATATCTGGACATATACTAACTTCCTAGCTAAAATATCCTTATGGATGCGGATATTTCTCCAAGTCTATGGAATTATGGGCACATGAAACAGAAAAAATGTACTCACTTACCTAAAGTAACATGCGCTTCATTGATATGATGTTGCATCCGTCACATGCATGTTATCCAACACTGCAAGTTTGTTGAGGATCAGTTTTTGCGCAAATCTGTCACTTTTACTTGAGTCTCTATGGTCCACCAGCTTCCATTGAATTTGTTGCCTTCAGCACAGGAATGATGTTCTAGAGGATGAAAAATAATACTCCAAGCCACGTCCATTCATGATTGTACTCTTGAAGTACCTGAAAATAAAAAAAACAAAGAATCATTTTCTTCGAATTGAGAGATTGAAAGTAGAAAAAATCTAGTTCAACTCATAGAGAAAGAGAGTTTAAGAGCTACGTCAATCTAATTTGAATAGAAAATAGAAACACAAAATCAAAGCCCTGTTGCAAAAGATGAGGTGGATTTCCTAGCTACGATTCCACGTGGACTGAACATGAATCATAGTTGGATTTAACTATGATTCTACTTGGATTTTATATGAAATTGTCTACGTGGATTCTTAAACTAATCCACGTGGATTTTCGTATCGCGAATTTTCGGGACATTCCAAGTGGATTTTTAGAAGAATCCACGTGGATTTTCGTACCGGATTTTCAGGACATTCCACGTGGATTTTTAGAATATTCCACGAGGATTTCTCAACTAATCCACATGGATTTTCGTATCGGGAATTCTCGGAAAAATTCACAGGGAATTTTCAAAGAATCCACATGGATTTTCGTATCGGGAAGTTTCGGGAAAATCCACATGGAATTTTCGAAGAACCCACATGGATTTTTGGAATATTCCACAAGGATTTTTGGAATATTCCACGTAGATTTTTGGAATATTCCACGTAGATTTTTGGAAGAAATCACGTGGATTTCTTAACTACGCCACAAGGATTTTCGTATTGGAAATCTTTGGAAAAATCCACATGGGTTTTTGGAAGAATCCACGTGGATTTTTGGTAGTATCCACGTGGATTTTCGTACCGCGAATTTTCGGGACATTTCACGTGGATTTTTGGGAGTATCCACGTGGATTTTCGTATCGGGTATTTTCGGAAATATCCACATGGAATTTTAGAAGAATCCACATGGATTTTTGGAAGAATTCTCGTGTATTTTTCGGAGAATCCGCGTAGATTTCTCAACTTTTCTGCGTGGATTTTCGTATTGGGATTTTCGGAAGATTCCACATGGATTTCTGGAAGAATCCACGTGGATCCTTCAACTAATCCACGTGGATTTTCGTAATGGGGATTTTCAGCATAATCCACATGGATTTTGGGGAGAATCCGCGTGGATTCTTCGACTATCCACGTGGATTGCCGTACCGCAAATTTTCGGGATGATCCACGTGGATTTTCGGAAGTATCCACGTGGATTTTCGGAAGTATCCACGTGGATTTTCGGAAGTATCCACGCGGATTTTCGTATCGGAAATTTTCGGGAAAATCCACATGGATTTTTGGAAGGATTCACGTGGATTTTTTGAAGAATGCACGTGGATTACAACGTTGATTTTCGAACCGGGAAATTTTCGGGAAAATCTACATGGTTTTTTGGAAGAATCCACGTGGATTCCTCAACTAATCAACGTGGATTTATGTATTGGGGATTTTCAGAATAATCCACATGGATTTTTGGTAGAATCCACGTGGATTTCTCAAGTAATCCACGTGGATTTCCATACCGCGAATTTTTGGGCAAGTGCATTATTGTATCGGGAATTTCCGGGAAAATGCACATGGATTTTTGGAAGGATTCACGTGGATTTTTTGAAGAATCCACGTGGATTACCACGTGGATTTTCGAACCGGGAAATTTCGGGAAAATCTACGTGGATTCTTCCAAAAATCCACGTTAATTCTTCCAAAAATCCACGTGGAACATTCCAAAAATCCATGTGGATTCTTCGAAAGTTCCATGTGGATTTTCCCGAATATTTCCGATACGAAAACCTATGTGGATAAGTTGAGAAATCCACGTAGATTCTTCCAAAAATCTACGTGGATTCTTCCAAAAATCCATGTCGATTTTCCCGAATTTCCCCGATACGAAAATCCACGTGGATTCTTCCAAAAATCCATGTGGATTTTTCCAACGATTCCCAATACGAAAATCCACGTGGCGTAGTTAAGAAATCCACGTGGATTCTTCCAAAAATCCACGTGGAATATTCCAAAAATCCTTGCGGATTCTTCCAAAAAACCATGTGGATTCTTCCTAAAATCTACGTGGAATGTCCCGAAAATTCGCGTTACGAAAATCCACGTGGATTCTTCCAAAAATCCATGCGGATTTTTTCAAAGATTCTCAATACGACAATCCACATGAAATGTTCCAAGAATCCATGTGGAATATTCCAAAAATCCATGTGGATTAGTTGAGAAAAATCCACGTGGAAGGTCCTGAAAATTCGCGGTACGAAAATCCACGTGGATTCTTCCAAAAATCCATGTGGATTATCCCGAAATTTCGCGATATGAAAATCCTTGTGGATACTTCCAAAACTCCATGTGGATTTTTCCAAAAATTCCCAATACGAAAATCCATGTGGAATAGTTGAGAAATCCACGTGGAATATTCCAGAAATCCACGTGGAATGTCCTGAAAATTCGCGTTACGAAAATCCACGTGGATTCTTCCAAAAATCCATGTGGATTTTTCCAAACATTCCCAATACGAAAATCCATGTGGAATAGTTGATTCAATGTGCGGTTACTCCAGAATTTCACATTGGGATGCTCTGCAGTTCGGATGTTTGTTAATCCCCAGTTTTCTTCATCCGTCCAATTTCTTCTGGCTAATAGATTCAAGTCCAAGAAGTGATTTCGGACGGCCGTATCTGTGATATTTGCTAAAATTGTGTCTCTTATGGTTCAAATATAGAATTGAATAATTATTGAAATAAACGCGAGAATTCAGAGTATGTGTGTTGACGAATGTGGTGCATTGCTTTAGAAACTCATACAGCGCTTGATCATTTTATGTCTAGCAAATTATTGAAAATAAAATCATGCTTGGTAATAAGCATACGCGAATATATTATACATTCTCAAGCACGAGTGAGTAACAAGATATTGAAAAATGTCAAATGGCATATTTGAATGTTAGTATATATTGACGTTGACATTCATTTTCCACGTGTAAAGTACTCACAACCGTACTCTGAATTGTCCAAACCATAGTGTCATGTAGTGAGATCGTTTTCATTTATTGTATAATTATTCGCAAGTAATTTCAATCGTGGCATCAATGTAACACCGGTAAAATGTTCATTATTCGTATGAAAGTTGATGAAAAACTGACACTCGAGGTGTAGCATACAATATTTTTATTATTTTGATTGACTCCAAGCTTCCATTCATTAAGAGGAATTTTTCGCAAAATTGTCACTTTCATTGAATTTCGCACTGAGCGTCGTACATTTAAAAAGATAACATTATCGAAGCGCCGACAAAAAGTGCGGAAATAATTCGAACGGGTCCGTAAAAAGTGTTGATATCTCGAGGTCATCGTGGGCAAACTTCACCGGTAATCTGATAATCATTCCGATTAATTATTTTTCTCCATTATGTATAAAACTGATCGTTTCGGCACGTGACCCATGAAATACCCAAGCGATGCATACATCCGAAAGCTATTCCGGCCGAAGCATGTATTTCTCCGGTGCTGAAGTACAGGAAAATCGAGGAAGAAAAAGCAAACGAGGCGGATATAATGGCCGAGGATTATGGGGCGAGCGGCAGCTCGTTATGCTCGGTGCGCGGCGGGCACGGGGGACGGGGGGTGAAAATGCACCTGTACGTATATGTATCGAGCGCGATCGTCTGGCGGAGCGAAGGTAAAGGACGCGGCTCCTCCGCTTCGCGGTCTAGGCTCGCTCGCATATGTCACCCGAGAGCCGTGTGTGCACACACGGACACACGTGTATGACGTCGCGCGGATCGATGCACCCCGCGAGCGAGCGACTCTTCCTCCTTCCGACCCGGAAAAACATGTTTAGCGTCGCTGGCACGCAACCGTACACTGGCCCACGATTCGACGCGTCTTTTTTTTTTCGAAGTACGCAAGTGTCTCGTCGAGCGAGGGGCTGACAATTTTTAATGAGAAACGGACAATTCCGTCTCCCGAGCGATTTGCCTTGGACGTCACGATGAACTAGCCAAGACGTATGGCTCACTCGGTTGATTGTCTGGCGACGCGATTCGCGTGTATTCATCGAGTGACGGATGTCTCGCGTACACTTGTTTCGCGAAAAACCGAGAAATTTACATCGTTTTTGTTCTCTTTATATGCTACATTGAGTTGGCCCTCGATTTTTTGAAAAATTCACAACCGCATTGGTTGAGCTGGAGAATTGTAATCTTTATGATTTACAATGGAATCGCACATGTAATGGGAAGATCGAAACGTAGATATACATCGTTGAACCATTGCAATCAGTCTTGTTCAAGCCCAATGAAGTTTTAATAAACTTCACGTGCTGATTAATTCGAATATTTCGTATTTTATATAAGAGAACGGCTCACATCAAGCGTATATCTCACTTTTAGTAGGGAAACGAAATACTAATGAGCTCTTAAAAAGCCCTAAAAAAATTATCTTCCGATACTCGAGATCGTTTCCCTCGCAGGAGAACAAATCCATTCGGAATAATATTATGATAGTTTGGTGAATCAACGAGGATAATGCGGAAACTTTATATGAAATGAAGCTGAAAACGAATTCTGTGACACACTTAAGCATCATACAAACAACAGAACTGTTTAGTTGGTCTTGTACTTTGCTCATCGTATGGCTCGTTCATTTCAGTACATTACGTCGAGCAGCGCATAGATATGTACGACTGATATTCATATCGATTGGATTTTGATACACTCCCAAGGGGAAGTATTTTGTATCGGTAATAATCGTAGCATTCAATTACTTAGAGATTAAATTGTTAAATTAACCCTTTCTTTTCTCTTTCTCAATCGTTGACAACACTATACCGACCTATATTGTCACACATACCGTAAATGCGCATTTGACACACCCCTAGAGCTAATCGGATTCAGATAACTCTTGAAAGATTATATATAATAATTATTATATATAATACTATAGTCACAACGCATTGATCGTTATTTTTCGAAAATTCTTGCATGCATAAAAACTCTTTACATTATTTACAAATTTCCTTGTTTTAAGCATCATGCTACTCATAAATTTGCTTGATGATTACAATGGAAAAATTGTGAACGATAACTTCATTTTGTTCATCAATAAAATATCTAGATCAAGCTCGATTTCAGACGTAATTGTAAACGTTTTATATTCTATCAAATTATCGTAAATATTTGCGACCAATTTGATCTGCGGTGATGGCTCATTTTGAGAGACAATATTTCTAGATTTCCCCAATACTCCCACTATACACATGAGATATTGCATGATTGGAGAAGCCTCGAAAAAGTTTCACGGGAGTTCGAATTTTTACGGTGAATACCTACTGCACAAAAATTAACAAACGATACATAATTAAGAATGATTCGTGTGAAGGGGGTCATTATACCAAGGACTCGCGCGATCCATGAAAAACACACGAGTAGTGTAATTTTTTAGAGAATATTTCTCATTTATAATTCATGTATTACACGTTTCATGAATAACGAATGTGCCGCAAGTTTTCATGTTTACTATTTAAATAATTAAAAACTCTTCATGGATTGTGAAACATCTGAAAGCTACTACGTACTATTAAGTTTCATAAAACAGCCTTGATCGGGCCTTGGTAAAGGCTTTTGGATAAAAAAAATTTCTCATCCGAATATGTGTGTGCGTGAGTGTGTGGGAGAGGGAGGTAGTGTAGACGTGAACGCGGTTATGGTTTCGCGCGTTACTTTTTAATCTAAAGTGATGTGCTAATAAATATCCAAGTAATTGGGTTTGACTATTCTTCTTGTTTCTTCTTCATTGGTGTTATAAACTTTCTCTGCATTACCCCCTGCGGTATGCATACTCCGTGTGGAATACATAAGTATTGGAATAAATCAAAGATATATAGGTATATTTTTTTAGAAAAGCGAAACAAGACATTGCAATATATGCGGAACGAGAATATTTGATATTTTGATATCAATTAAAAGAATACTTCTAGCTGCGCGGAAAGGCTTCCCAATACGAAAATCCATGTGGAATAGTTGAGAAATCCACGTGGAATATTCCAGAAATCCACGTGGAATGTCCTGAAAATTCGCGTTACGAAAATCCACGTGGATTCTTCCAAAAATCCATGTGGATTTTTCCAAAAATTCCCAATACGAAAATCCATGTGGAATAGTTGAGAAATCCACGTGGAATATTCCAGAAATCCACGTGGAATGTCCTGAAAATTCGCGTTACGAAAATCCACGTGGATTCTTCCAAAAATCCATGTGGATTATCCCGAAATTTTGCATTATGAAAATCCACGTAGATACTTTCAAAAATCCACGTGGAATGTCCCGAAAATTCACGGTACGACAATCCACGTGGATTAGTTTAAGAATCCACGTAGACAATTTCATAAAAAATCCAAGTAGGATCATAGTTAAATCCAACTCTGATCCATGTTCAGTCCACGTGGAATCCTAGCTAGGAAATCCACCTTATTTTTTTCAACAGGGAGGTTAGGTTACATTATTTACTTATCTGATGATTGATGAAGTGATTGATCCTTTCTGCAGCAATCAGCATTCCTGATCCAGTGGAATAATTTTTCTCAACCCTAGAAAGAATTTTACTTTCTCAGCTCTATTCATAGGAGTATACAGTAGTGTAAAGTATTTGAATTTCCAACTGATCACAGCCGCGGTCACTGGCATCTCACAACAATCAGTGATAACTTGTTGCGCCAACAGATGGCCTAGTTATCCTTTGTTTCGGGATGAGTCAGGATGAGTTAGATGAATATATATACCAGGGAGGCTCTAGTGATATACCATGGAGTATACGTGAGTGCTATGTAGTGTACTGTATACTACTATGAATAGAGCTGAGATAGTAAAATTCTTTCTAGGGTTGAGAAAAATTCTCCCACTGGATCAGGAATGCTGATTGCTGCAGAAAGGATCAATCACTTCATCAATCATCATATAAGTAAATAATGTAACCTAACCTTTGATTTTGTGTTTCTATTTTCTATTCAAATTAGATTGACGTAGCTGTTAAACTCTCTTTCTCTATGAGTTGAACTAGATTTTTTCTACTTTCAATCTCTCAATTCGAAGAAAATGATTCTTTGTTTTTTTTATTTTCAGGTACTTCAAGAGTACAATCATGAATGGACGTGGCTAATTGGAGTGTTATTTTTCATCCTCTAGAACATCATTCCTGTGCTGAAGGCAACAAATTCAATGGAGCTGGTGGACCATAGAGACTCAAGTAAAAGTGACAGATTTGCGCAAAAACTAATCCCCAACAAACTTGCAGTGTTGGATAACATGCATGTGACGGATGCAACATCATATCAATGAAGCGCATGTTACTTTAGGTAAGTGAGTACATTTTTTCTGTTTCATGTGCCCATAATTCCATAGACTTGGAGAAATATCCGCATCCATAAGGATATTTTAGCTAGGAAGTTAGTATATGTCCAGATACAGTTGTGAATGGATATGACTGTTTGACGTCAAAAATTCAACTGTTCTGGATTGTAGAAAAGAATGAGGTAATATTATAGGTACTTCCCTTCTTCAAATAACTACAGAATATATATTCTGATATATATTCATGGGTGGGATGCGTGTTTTGTTGGGTGGGAAGCGGTTCAACATGTTTTCCCACGATATCTTGGTTAACATGTTGAGACCCTCATATGTCCTATAAAGAGAGCAGGATAAGCCGATGATAATTTGACAGGGTAGCTTTTGAGTTCAGTTTTGAATCTAATTAATGAAAAGTTCATTGGTATATGTGGTTGACAAGTATTGATATGTATTGGGGAACCGTATACCATGTTATGCCCTGTACCGCCAATAATGGAAAACTGATCATGTTATGTTTTATTTTTTTTCTCTAGAATGGCTGAGCGTTAGACCCTGTGGCTTTCTGGGATCTTTGGTGATAGTATCAGGAGAGACCCCTTAAATTTTGGTGCCATTTGGTGACCCAAAGGGTATGCACTCTCCTAGTAAGATTGAAAAAATTATAACATCAAAGCCTATATGTAAATGCACGTACAAACCAGAATAATTAGTCAACTGCGGGTCAAAATGTTATAAAGTATTGTATTCTAGAATATAATTTAGATCTGTACAATTGATGCTGAGAAGGTGTCAATACAATTATATTTTTGTATTTCGGCTGTGGCTTGGGGTACAGTTTATTAACTTCAATATTGTTCTACTACAGTATTCAATTGAAAGTTTCTGTAAACAATTTAAATTAGTTCAAAATATCGTAAGAAAAGACCAAATAATTAAAACAATTAGTTTTAAGTCGATACCTTTCATGCCATACTAATTAGTTATAGAAGTTGATGTTATGAAGTATGCAGGGAATTGCTGTGAAATATAAATAAAATTTATTCAAATACTATTATATATTGCATATGTTTCTTCCCAATCAAACCATTCTCTAGTTCCAATTTTCAATACTTTAACTTTTAACTACATGACGTTTTGGCCTGATAAATCACATGATTTATCATGTGATTAATCAGGTGACTTTTTCTAGCAGGGCAGACAGTCAGTTTATTTTACTATTATATGAAGTGGAAACGTTTGTTTGTACGTTCGCAAGAATCTCAAAAACTACTGGACCAATCGCTTCCAAATTTTGACAGTAGCTTTAGTATGTACGCTGAAGTGTCATAGGCTATTAGGATTGATCATTAATCAACTAGGAACGTTTCCATGCAAAATATGAAAATAAAATGTGAATAAGCTCCGGCTCCTCTCATTAGCCACTAGGTGGCGAGACGCAGTTTTAGCCGTTCACGTGGCTAAAGTGGCGCGGTCTGGCCCATGAGTATAAGGCAATTGATGTTGAAGTCCTCGAATTTCTTATGGAAAACTTCAAATTGGTCGTCCTATTGTGACTCCCGATATCGTAGCAGTGTCATCGATTGCCTCAATGATCGAACTCGCATATATTTCTCTGAAGAATTATTTTTAAGGGCTGAATTATGTCTTAATTTGAAGCTCCGGCTTCTCGCTTCGACCATTATGTGACGAATTGCTGTACGAGCCGTTCACGCGGTTTATTTTGCTATTACAATAAACAAGGCTCAAGGTCAGACATAAAATATGTCGAAATTGATTCACACGGGCAGTTATATATTGGATTTCCTAGGACGGGAAAATCGGAAAACCAATTCGTCCTAATGCCGCATGGTAAAGAAAAAACCAAAAATGTTGTTTATTCTGAATTACTATAAATACTATAATCACTCATACATTCACTGTCTTTTGTGATATCTTACCCTTTTATCCTGAAAGGATCGTACAAGCGGTTTTCTTTCACGATATACTCATTCTCTAACACTTTCTCTCTGTAATGACCAGCAGTAATCAGCTATCATATTCACATCCCATCGGCCCTAGTATCTATTTTCCATCGTCTTCATATCTTGATGGAATCTTTCTCCTTGTTCCTCACTAAAATCCCCTAGATTCACTGGGAAATGATCTACGTGTCAGTGCAAATAGTGCAACTTGGTGCTCATCAAACACCCTAGTTGCTTATAATTTGTAATTGACCCACTATTTTTTTCGTAGTTTTCACTCTTATGATTTCCAAGAAAATTTCCAACAACTTCTTTGAAACTCATCCAGGCTGCTTTTTCCTTCTGAGTCATTGTAGATACAATGTCAAGATCTTTCATGATTTTTCGTATCTGTGGTTCATCAGAGACGCCTCCAGCTATTCTTTGGTCACTGAGTAGAGGAAATTTTGCTCTCAGATATTTGTAGCATTCTTCTTCTTTATCTAAAGCTTTCACGAATTGCTTCATCGAACAACCAAGTTTAATGTGGAGAGTTGGAAGCAGTACCTTATTGCGATCAATCAGAGGTTCGTGGACAATGTTTGCAGAACTTTGCAGGAGAGAAGTTCTGTCCGGCCAATTTTTTTTTATTTAATGATTGACGCGATCTCTGCTGTCCCATAAATACAAAAAACAAGGATATTTCGTGTTTCCAGCTTGTTGTCCTAGTGTTACGTCGGGATATTTGACGCGGCGCGCCTGCTTAGAGAATCGCGAAATTCTGAGCCAAGCTTTCGCTTATAGCTCGGGTTTTACCGAAAAAATCAAATGATTAGTTTACGCGGGTGACTCGTTTCTCGTAAAACAAAGAATATACATACACCAGAAGAGAAAAACGATAGAAAAAGACAAAGAAATGAATTTACAAGCGCGAACCGTGATTTTAATGCTAAAGACCTGCTTAATATCCTCTGAACGACCGTGTCCTACACATTCTCGAAGCACGAGAGGTGTAAAACCCGTCCAGGGTTGAGGAAAGGAAATAGCTCAAGGGGGCGATGAAATCGTGGTGGTGATTTCACCGCGAAAGAACCAATACCGACAGGTGCGAACACTTGAGGGTGTGGTTTCTTTCAAAGAATAAAAAGAGAAAGAAAAGCAAGAAAATCAAAGACAAAACTCACTATTATAATTTTAGATTTATTGGAAGAAAATAAATCTACAACTTCTGCTTGATCCTGGAGGAAAGCGTGTCTGCCGAAAACAAAAGGGGACTTGGCCCTGTGGGAACTGAGCCCAAATCTATATGCTCCAAGAGCAAGCAATTGACCGCGACTTGGCGGTTTGAGAGAGAATCTCGGAATGACGCTCTCCTCCGGCGACCGTATACGAATTTTCTCGGTGATTTTCGACTCAAGGGCGGAGTTTTGAGGACAGGCCCTCTAACTCCTCCCTTGAACCAATCAAAATTAAATTTATCAAAATAAGGTTAATTGTTTAAACTAAGGTTGGATTTGGATAGATATTGATATTTACGATGAAACGCACATTTCGCGCCATCCGCATAAGTGAAATTCGCGCGCTGAACAGCGTTTGAATTCGGAAATTCGCGCGTTCTTGAATAATGCGCGAATTATACTTTGAATCTAGTAACTGAAGGTCTTTCTTACGAGTAAAATATTATATCTAATGATTGCCGAAGTTTTATTCCATTCGAATAACCGAAAGTTATGATAATTCGCGAGTGAAAATAAAATGCATTTTTTTATGATGCTCGGTCGATTGCGAGTGAACAGATCAACAATTCTGAATTCTGGAAACGCCAGAAGTTTCGTAAAAAGATAAGAAACAAAAAGTTATTCAGGTGTAAGACCGTCACTATTGTTTAAACATACGTAATCAACGATGCGCGGGGAAATTTTACACAAAAGCGCGGATTACCCGCTTATCGGTTCGTTCGATCGAATCGAAACTTTGGCAACCTAATTAATAGCTAAAGGCGCTTAAAGCTATGTATAGTTAATAACAATATTTGTTGAACAATAAGAGAATCTTCTAGGGAAATGGGAATATTGAGATAAAATTTATATCCTCTGAAAGTTCAGGGATTTTTAGGCAGATTGCCGCATTGAATAAAAATGAAAATTAATAACTATTAACAACAAAGGGCATAGCATCCTTTTTCAAGGTGACGAGCAGGAAAATTTGTATCGCGGGGAAGTGCGCGTCATGGGCGTGTTCAAACTTAGCGTCATCTAAAGGGGAGCAATTTCGCGGAAAAGCAATAAAAAATTCGGCACGTACGCCAGTTCGGTCGGTGGTCATTGGTGACCGCTTTTCCGAGGCGCGTGCGGGAGAGGCAAGGTGTATTTAGTCAGTCGTCATTGGCGCTCTGATTTTGAGGAGGCTTACCGAACTGACTTCTCGGCTTCAGGCGGATGCATAAATTGCATTTTGACGGGCGGCCATCGATGCTCGGCGGAAAAACCTATTGTCTAACCGTCCGTAGCGCATCATCTAAGGCGCTTCGAGATGCGGTATCGGTGACGCGGTCACTGTTGCACTTAGGCGGCGGCTTAATTTACGACGCGGGGGTCGCGGTCAATTCGGCCGAAACAGCGCTGCTGTAGGCGGCGATTGACATAGCGAGGCCCGCTTTCCCTTTCCAGGTCTTCGTATCGGTACGCGAGATGCGCGTTCTATTATTTTGATCGCGGTCGCGTGAGTTTACGTATGATTTGAATTATTGAAACGCAAAAAATTTTTATTTCATTTAAGGATCAATTTGATACCAAACACGTAATGGTACGTATGACGTCACTCTAGCAATATAGTCAAAATTTTGAAATCACTGCAAATCAATCAGTTGTGCTCAGAATACTTTATCGTTTCTAACACGAATTTCAATATATTATATTCTTCTTTCAATACGGTTGAATGCGCTATTGGTAATGAAGCAAATACGTTGGTGTTGTGGATTAATACTGCCTTGAGACTTTGCTTTGAGGAGTCTATAAAAAGTCTCCAATCTGATTTTTCATAGATTCCTGCAGTTCATTCATTAACCGTCCCACATCATGGCAATATACCAATGAAGGTTCCTGTACCATTGTAAAAAATTTCTTGTAATTTTCTTCTCTCTTTCTATAATATGAGATTCTTGTTTTTCCCGTTATCCAGTTATGGTGCTTCATAAATGAAGCTGAATACTCTGCTTTATCCTTTGGGTAAACCTAAATTTCTGACAAGGTCATTCATTTCTCCTTGATTTATGATCGTCAGGGATTGACATATTCTCTATTAAACTTGCTAGTTCATCATCAATGTCAATATTTTTTTCTACGGCATTTATTAACGTTGGAACGTCAGGATATTGAAGACTCTTGATTTTTTCCTTGTTAATACCTCTTATATTCGTCATACAATTATAACAATCTTCTTTGCATGATAGTTCTTGCCAACAGGCAGGTTTTATATACTTCAAATTTCCAAATTTTTTTTCGGTATATTTTGTCATCATAATGTAACAGGCAATGCAGATACAGATTTTTTTGACGAGCTTCAGAAAGCTTTCTAAGGGAAAACTTGAATTGATTTGGCAGAGTCACTCACGTAGATATGCACACTATTTCGATTTTATCGATTTATAGCAATGAATCATAAATCAGGTTTGAAAATGAACATGTGCATCAATTAGGAGGTGTGACAGCGCCTCCCCCAAAAATGTATGAAACCATTGTTCTTTTCTGATTTGATAGTTTTCTCTAAATTTGATCTTCAATTGACCTTGAACCTGAGCTGATTGGACCAAACGGACACCGGATTCGGAATCAGTGACCCCAGAACACCACCCAGAGTGTGGTGAGAAACCCCGGGGTACATCAAAACTTTTTTTTGTGGGGCTGTGTTATCATTCGAATTCTATTAACTCGGAGAGCGGGCGAAGCCGCGACGGGGGATGCTAGTACAATATAAGTAGATATCAGGAGTAGATATTCATGAATAATACTCGAGGAAGTGAACCTTAACATTTTCTTGTTAATATTAGGAAACTTATGGAGAATTCTTCTACCACCTACTGTATGTATAAATGGTAAATCTTGATAAATAATCATTTTTTAACGTCCACATGTTTCAAACGACGAATAAATTCGGGCTGATATCGCAACTGACTGGAGATCAGGAGGTCGCTGGTTCAAATCCAGCCTGGGGAGCGTGGAATTTTTTTCTCGCAATATCACCTTGGGATAGTCCACCAAGCCCGAATTTATTCGTCGGTAAATCTTGATATTTACCAATTTTCTTGCATGTATTGGCTCACCATGGGCAATTGAAGAATCTGACACTCTGTGACTACTCTGGGATACTTTGGTAATATAAAGAGCTAGTTTTTTGAGAGTATGAGATCCTGCGTGCGTGCGTGCGCGCGCGCGCGCGCGCGTGTGTGTGTGTGTGTGTGTGTGTGTCTGTGTGTGTGTGTGTGTATGTGTTTGCACATCTGAATATAATATGTCAAGTTAACTATTTACATTGAAAGAGTTTTTAACAAAATGGTTTCTTATAGAAATTGGTATGCATAGATATAATCTAGAATATGATTTTTATAATTCAAATTAGATCAAATCTTTAGGATGGCCGACCGAAAAGTTAAAAAGATACTCGATTCAAATGGAAATTGTTATGCATGGGTTCTAGGGGTCGCTGATTACACTTGATGTGTAATCAGATTAAGATTAGGCTAAACTTTCAACATCGTCGATCGTAACAAAGAAGCATCCATTCCGATGGCTACTTAGATAATCAATCTCCTATTCTCAAATATAACCAGAGCAATTTCGCTAAAACTGTTTCGACCAAACAAATCGTAAGTGACTGCAGTTCTTGCTTATAGCGATGGCAAAACTGCGGGCCAGTGGTAGAACGGAAATTATTGAAAGTGTGAGGTTAAATACGACATTGAGCTGTATATAATGGGTAGTCGCGTCCCCACGCACGCTTGCTGCGCATACTTGATTATGCGTTTATGCACACAAGAATGTGAGATTTATAAATGTATTTCGACAAACATATTGTACAAAAAAGGTTGCAGATTTAATTTTAATTCAGATGCGATTGAAACTTCTTCTCATTCAATTTTATACAGGTACATGTAAACCCTCTCACAATGTTATGGTATCATAAAAGAAGTGTGTAGTAGCATCATTTTGAACAGGTATAAAAAGATTGATGATTGCTGTACGAATGATTGTAATTGATGATGAATAAAGAGTATGATCTCTGACTAATGTTATCGCTATAATTACTTGTAACTTCATATTACTTATTCATATGAAATGAAAATTAATATTCACTTCAGTGGATGAAAATACGATGCAATAAGTGAACCGAATCATTATTGTTGAATGAAATTTGTGTTTAGCAGCTTCTACTAATGATAGTACCCTAGTAAAAATAATTTTTGTACATAATTGTACAAAAACGTACAAAAACGTACAAAAATGTTTGTAAGTGTCCCATTTGGAACTACTTTGAAAAACTGTTCACATACTCACTACACTTTTGTACAATTTTGTACACTTTTCTAAAATTCTATACGTTTTCGTACGTTTCCGTACATTTTTATACGGTTTTGTACGTTTTTGTACGTTTTTACATGGTTATGTATGTTTTTGTACATTTTTGTACGTTTGTATACGTTTTTGTACGTTTTTGTACATTTTTGTATATTTTTGTACATTTTTGTACGTTTTTATATGCTTATGTATACTATTGTACATTTTTGTGCGATTTTGTACGTTTTTGTATATTTATATACATACGTATACGTTTTTTCACTTTTTTTGCATTTTTATAATCATATATGTGATTATATACTGATTTATGTATAGGTCTTTTATACGTTAGAAAAACCCTTTCAGTAACTCAATCTTTATTACATATTTATATATAATTACATTCATTTGATCATTTTTACAAAACAAAAATTGGACAAATTATTTTTGTAATCAAAATTTGATCTGAACAGTTTATAATACTACAAATAACATGTACATTAATTTAATTTTTTACCCATGGCATCGCAATGCATGAGTAAACTCGGTCTACTTTTATCATTACACCGTATAAAAGTAAAATCACTGAGCTGTCCATTTGAAATTTTTACATGATTCACATTCGCATTAAAGCACTCATCTTTTACATTTAGTACATTCATGAAAATTATTACAATATCGGTATCGACGTACTTCATTTTGTATATATTTCTTTTTAATCCGAATACAGAATTTTTGTCACAATGATAGAATAGTTGTTTCCTTTAGATTTTACATAAGAGCAACTACTATATCGGCAACCTTTACAAATAAATTTCATGTATCTATGACATTCTCTCAGCTTTGTCACATCAAAAATTTTCCTGGGGCACATAATTTCATTTCCTTTGAGTCTAAAATTTTTTTTTTCTTCCAAAGGCTATCACCACTTGGGTATATGATTAAAAATAAGATCAAAGACTAAATATCAAAGAATAAAATAATATAGGCGTACACAGAGGTTGTGATTCGATTAAGTCATTCAGACAGCATATATATATATATAAAACAAAACATAATACTTAAATGTTTTATTCTCATATTAAAATAATTTTCAATTGATATTTCAAATACATTGTTTAAGGGATGTGATTTAGAAATACTTTTTTCAATATTTCGTTAATATTCTTCAATTATTTTCAATTGATATTTCAAATACATTGTTTAAGGGATGTGATTTAGAAATACTTTTTTCAATATTTCGTTAATATTCTTCAATTATTTTGTAAGACAAATGTGTGCTCAATAAATAAGATTATTTTGTAAGACAAATGTGTGCTCAATAAATAAGATTAAGTGAACACTTCCCTGTTTCAGAATTTATTGAATATATTAAAAATTTTTTTTTCTTCCGAAGGCCACCTGGGTATGTGCCTAATATTACAAAATACATTCTATATTGACAGAGAATGTCAAGTTGAATTCCACTATGTTAATCTCCTATAAAAAGTACAAAAACGTACGAAAACGTACAAAAACGTACAAAACCATACAAAAACATGGTAAAATATACGTTTCCTATAATTACTTTCCTTTTGAAAAAATGTACAAAAACATCTAAAAGTGTACAAAAATGTACACAAGTGTACATAATCATACGAAAACGTACAAAAACGTACAAAAACGTACAAAACGTACAAAAACGTACGAAACTGTACGAAATCGTACAAAACTGTACATAAGCATATGAAAACGTACAAAAACGTACAAAAACGTAAAAAACTGTACGAAACTGTACAAAACTGTATATAAGCGTATGAAAACGTATAAAAATGTACAAAAACGTACAAAACCATACAAAAACATGGTGAAATATACGTTTTCTATAATTACTTTCCTTTTGAAAAAATGTATAAAAACATCTAAAATGTACAAAAATGTACACAAGTGTACATAATCATACGAAAACGTACAAAAACGTACAAGAACGTACAAAAGCGTACAAAAACATACAAAAACGTACAAAAACGTACAAAAACGTACAGAAACGTTCAAATGTACAAAAATGGATATAAATGTATTTTTTGCAGTTCCAAATGGGACGCTTATAAACGGTTTTGTACGTTTTTGTACGTTTTTTACATTTTTGTACGTTTTTGTGAGGAAGTTATTTTTACTAGGGTATGGATAGTGATAAAAACTTAACAGTGGAAACGCGTAAGTCCAGTAGAGAAAAGTAATAGAAACTTATTTCAAAGTTCGGAATTGAGGCTAGGCTCACGAGACTGTTCCTTTTTTTCTCATACAGACACTACATCTCACTCATGAGCCATGAACTAGAGAGCCCGAACTTATCATTCACATTGTATTCTTTATTTGTTAATCCACAACGAATTGAATACGGTAACTGAAAACATGACATTTCAACAACCGATACTCTAATTGTAAAATAGGAAGAATTCTGTGAGAATAAAGACATTCATGGTAAAGAAAGGATTTCTCCCAGTGCAACACTCATTATGTTACGATGCGAAAGATTTAGAGATCATAGCTTATTTATAAAAGCGTAGCCACCGAGATATTTTCTGAAGAATAAGCACCGTAGTCTTATGGGAATTCAGTATAAAAGATATTTACTCTGATTACAAATCATAGAACTTCGTTCGTAATTCCAGCCACCGTAGACAAACTGTATCCATTCGCCAGGCCGTTCGATCGGGAATAGTGCCCGTTCGCCAGGTAAAAATGTCAACCAGCCGGAGAGTTGGAGCAATATTAAAAGCCATTACTGGACGGAGAGGAAAATAATAGTTCAAAGCTATCGGCACTACCGCTAGATTAAGTGCTGCCAACTCTGGCTGCAATATTGGTATGCTCGGATGCGTTTAACGTAGCACCATGCGTATATTGCATCTGAATGGAAGGTTGCACAAAGCCGCCGGCTCAGGGAGGCTATAGTAAAGGAGGTTCCACTCCATGTATAAGAAATCTCCACGATTGAGGGACCAAAGTTGAATATCATGGGGGCGCTGGAGTAGCGGACGTTTGAAATTTTCCAAAGTAATATAGTATATGCGGTCGCTCGGGGCTCGGGCAGCAGCCAGCACGACTCGCGAGTGCCAGGTAAGACGCAGGCGTTTACTCACCGAACGTGCGCGTGGCTGTGACGCTGTATTAATTTTTTCCACATAGATTTGAGGGGGCTGTGGAAGAGTATTTATACCTGTCTCTAGTCCCAAGGGCCAAGGAGCGACCCCTGCTGCGCCGAGCACAAGACCTCATTTTATTGCTTGCAGCGCATCAAAATCAAAAAAGTGCTAAAACACTCACATATCAATTTTATAGATTGATCGATCAATGACCATTTTTCATCATCAAAACGTTCTTTGAACGACAAAAATCCGACAATATCTTCTTTTTTATTGTTTTGAACACCAACTTCCCACTTCTCGCACTAGTGAAGGTTTACCATTGTTAATCGGCCAATACAAGATGAGAAAAATAGCTGACTTGATCATTATATTATTACTGATGGAAACTTGAACCTTCAAATTTCAATGTTTAATCATGCTTGTTGGGGGAGTTATGAAGCAAAAATATATGAAGAGTGGAAAATTTTTGTATCTCGAATTTTGGATTCTGCTCGATCAGAGTCGATGAATTTTAATTTACATTAAATATAGAGAAATGATTTCATAGCAATTTGATTACCATTGAATACACGGATCGTTGCATAGTTTTTCGATGTTCAATCGTGATTCTTTGAGCAATTATCAACTGAAAATGTATGAAAAACGGCCAATCTTCGAACCTCGAATTCCCGATTCAACTCGATCAAACTCGCTAAATTTTTAGCCTTTACAGTCTCTGTAGATATATGGTCACCATGAACCATTGTCGGTGCCCGGTAGAGATTCATTGCACATATTGGGCCAGTTGGTTGATGCGGCTTAGAGGAAAGTGGGTGGGCAATCTCAAATTTTATTGAGGACTAGCACCTTGTCCACGCTTCTTACCTTGTACATGCTTCTCTTTTCCACACCTATACAATTTGGAACTAAACTGCTATATGACATGAAAAACGTGAATAATGATCAAGAGATTGTTAGATTCGATGAAACCGATTTCAAATTAATTTCATCATTGAGCATTAGTTTGAGGCAGGTAAATTGTAATTGTAGTGCATATGAGTTGTAGTAAATCTTTACTTATGTGACAAGTGTAAAGTTGGCGGTTCAACATGATCGAAAGAGAAAATATTGTCGGATTTTTACCGTTCAAAGTACGTTCTGATGAGGAAAAATTGTCGTGAATTGATCAATCTAAAGAATTGAGTCATCTGTATTTTAGCACTTTTCGATTACAATGTGCTAAAAGCAATGAAAAAAGGTCTGGGGCTCGGCGCAGCGAGGGTTGTCCCTCAGCTCTCGAAATTGGCGAGAGGTAAAGTCCCTTCCACATTCACCCCATCTAAAGTCTATACGAAAAAAATTAACACGGCCGGGAGTTATGTCCGTTTCAAACGCTGCTCCTGGCATCCGTGCCCGTCGAACGACGAACAGACAGCATGTACTATTGCTCTTTTCAAACGTCCAATGCCCCAGCGCCACCATGATTTTCATTTCGGTACTATTCTCTTGCTCCCGAATTTTGGAAGAATTTATCCCATTTAAACTGCTCGGAGTGGGACCTCCTTCACTAGAGCCTCCCTGCGCCGGCTACAGAAACTCCATCAACAGACACAGCGCATGCGCATCGGCAGATGTATATCACAAGCGAGGTCTGACGAGTGCAGTCGAACGGCCCGGCCGAAGTTATATTGAAGCACGGTGAATGCAACTTTCAAAACCGGAAATTGCTTTATCTCAGCTGCTATTGCTTAGAATCGCTTGAAAATTTTTGAGCATATGCGAGACACCCAAGCAATGCTGAAGTAAATACCTCTGCCAAAAATTCTGATTTTTTGTGAGAAAAAAATTAATTGACCAAATCATCGGTTTTTCAACTTTGACGAAAAAAACTGTGTGAGAAAAGTCAAACCATGGATCGAAAACTTCTCGGGACAAAGTGGTTATTCATGCTTAAGGGGGTAGCCTACCTAAATTTTAACATGGTTAAAAAAATCGTACGAGGCTGTAAATTTATATTCTAATTCATTTTTCTACGGCGGTTTCAATGACGTATCGACCACCACGAAAAAGAATTTTTTTTACTTTAAAAAATTTTTTCAATTTTTTAGAACGTATTTGGGATTTTTTTTTTCTCGGCTTCTAGAAGTCCAATCGCAACGCGATACATACGTTTGTGGACATTGTATTGAGGAACCCTCAAAAAAAATTTTCAGCCTAAACCACTAAAAATAAGTCTCAATTATTCATCTCCTCCTGCATCACATTTCCACCTTCATTCTTGCAACGTCATAAAAACATCCATTTGATTCACACGAAGTAATTAGCATACATGCGATGTGTGCGTGGGAGGATGTGGGGATGTGTGTGTGTGTGTGTATGCACACACACACATCCACCCACCCACCCACACACACACACACACACACACACACACACACACACACCCACACACACACACACACACACACACACACACACACACACCCACACACACACATACACACACACACATCCTTTCACTATACATCGCATATATGCTGAGTGCTCAGTCTGAATCAAATGGATGTTTTTATGACGTTGCAGAATGAAGGTGGAAACGTGATGCAGGAGGAGATGAATAATTCAGACTTATTTTCAGTGATTTGGACTGAAAATTTTTTTGAGGGTTCCTCAATACAATGTCCACAAACGTACGTATCGGTTTTGCGATTCGTCTTCTAGGAGCCGAGAGAAAAAATCCCAAGTACGTTCTAAAAAATTGAAAAAAATTTTTTCCGGGGTGGTCGATACGTCATTGAAACCGCCGTAAAAGAATGAATTAGAATATAAATTTCCGGCCTCGTACGATTTTCTTTTAACCATGTTAAAATTTAAGTAGGCTACCCTCTTAAAGAATTCGTAAACCAAATTTCAGATCAATCGGACCAAAACTACTAGTTATGGTGGAAAGAAAAAAATATGTCGCGGCGCAAAGTGTGCATTTCCGTGGGCGTTTCCAGTGCGATCGCTTATCTCTGCCGCTCCCTTCTGATCCCTTCCTGTAGGGAGTGTTGATCCAGGAGGCTACGAACCTCGTCGAAGGTTCGACTCCTCGGCTTTAATTTCCTGGATCTCTGGCTGCGCCCTTCACTCTGCTGACCCCGGTTGCGTGCGGGGCAAAAAGGTTTTGGGGTTCGGTGAGGCCCAAAGGCTCGCTCCACCCCTCATCTCCATCTGCGCCCCCTACCGCACCACCCCTGGTGCTGAACGCCACCACCAACGCATGGCACACCACTTGGGGACGCTCATGCATACCATGGGCACCCAATGTTCTTCAATATGGTTCGTCGCCTCAAGGAGAACATCGATTTCCTCGATAACGTTCTCTTCGAAGGCCAGTCGGATTTTCTTTTCGAACATTCACTCGAACCGCGGGTGCTGGAAGTTGCCCGTAATCTACTGCGCCGAGAGGCCAATGTCGACCATCTTTTGTTGCATTATCTGCTTCAATTCTCCGACCTTCTCGGCCGACAAACCCTCCATGAATTGGCGGCGGGCTGTCAACCGCTCGCGGCCCACCTCGTCGGTCCAGTATCTCATCGTGACTGGGCTCGATGAGGGGGAACTGCTCGTCCACCTACATAAGGTTATGTACCCCGCCGTTCGCGCTGTTCCCGTGGTAGCTCATACTATCGGAAGCTGCAAAAAACAACAAAAAACAAAGAAAAAACGGGTTTGGTCGTTTTTGGGAATACTCGCATTAGCTCACTTACGGGGACCTGTGTCCCATGTCTTTAAATTTCTATTCATTCGACCGTTCCACACTCAAGCAACGTGTCTCTATTTTTGAACCCAGTTATCAAACAATCAAACCACCGATTCATCACTCATTCTAATTCCTCATAATACATAGTTAATCAACCAACTTAAATTATATGGTTAGTGACTCATCTCGTAAGTGTGATGATTGAACTTTTTCGATGGATAGATTAACTCTATCTACTCCGGTTCAAACATCTGAATTGCGCACATTGTCAGTATTGACGGGCACCCCAATCAACGCTTACTCCAGTGTAATCGCATTCAGTTTACACTTTGTCCATTCGAAGAGAATGAGCGGTAAGAACGTTTTCTAACTAAGCCACCAATGACTTATACTCCCGTTCATTACAAGACAGACACCTTTATCAGTGATGGCGGGAACCCCGACCATTACCTACTCTAGTGTTGGATCTGTCTGGGACTTAGGATTTTAGGATGGGTAACTCATTTATACCTTAAGCCTTTTCCGTCTGTCGTTTGCCGGATAACCCTTCTGCTAGACTCGTGCTTCGGCTGCTCTCGACTGTCCTGAATTCCTTTGCTGTATAGGTCCTTCTGCATGGCTGGTACTGGAACAAGTGGCCGAGCTCTTCTCCGCATCCCTTATTTATACCGGCTAGTCGGAGTGGGGATTCATTGGAGAGGGAATCTCCCACTCTCCTTTTTGCTTAGGAAGGTATCCGCACGCCCTCTATCCCTTTTGTGTCCTTTAAATACCAACTCGCGATAATCCACGATTTCTAAATCCTATAGCGGTAATTTTGAAATTTGTATCTCCTTCGAATTTATAATCCGCTTTCAACGGCCTCTTTTCCAATCTCACTCATTTCTTGTAATTAAGCAATTTCCGTGTACCGATAACGTAGAACTACCGCTGTTCTCGAAAAAAAATATTTCCCCAATACGGGAATCGAACCCGATCCGCCAGTGTTGGGTACAGTGTTGGGTGCCGCCAGAATTTGAAAACACAGGTGATACTTTCGTCTAATCGTTCCTCGCCGTGTTATACGTAAGCCGTAACTTGCATAGATACTTATCTCACTCCCGCGCGATGGTCCTTGCCCAGAAACATAGCCAACATAGTCTTGATCGTTCTATTGCAGCGTTCCACTAGGTTAGTTTGAGGATGGTAGGGTGCCGTTGTTACTTGCATGATGTCAAATTTAGCTCAATTTTCATTTATAATACAATTTTTGTATTATTTTTCGTTGTCACTCAAGAAATCCTCTGGCGTTCTCCATCTATTTAAGACTAACTTGCTGAGTGCTTGCCATACTGGATTTCCGCTGATTTTGCGTACCTATTTGATTTCTATGTATAGTCAGAATGGATCTAGAGAATTTATTTCGTATTTGTACAGGAAATTACTTCTGGTCTATCTTATCGGCCGCGACCACGTTCTATACTTTATTCATCGGCTCACCGATCAGGCCTTGACGCGGCTGCTACGATGTTTTATACTGCTCACATATTTTACAAGATTTAACGTGATTGTACACGTTGTGGTAGTTGCCTGTCCATTCTATCATTTCTCGGTGCCCATGTGGCCTAACGATGGTTCTTCATGAGCATGTGGTAGTTCGCGTTCTCGCCACTCCTCTGACATCACTAACTTCCAATTTTCCTCTCTAATCTTTACTGAACAATTTATCCCCACGGTATACGTAAAGAAATTCATTTTCCACCTTTCCATTGCCGAATTTCTAAAGGAGGGTTTTAACCTTCTCCCGTCGTTCATTGTACCATCTGTCACTTATCATGCTCAACGAAGCCACTTCCGCCTCGTCTCTAAATGCTCCTGACAGTGCATTGGGTACTTTGTTGAGCTCACCCTTACTGTGGTCGTGGAATCCCACTGCTGTAGTTCGATAATCCATCTCGCCAACCTGTTCAAATTGCTACTGAAGCACCGAGTGGTACGTTATTACACGAAATTCCGTTCCTTCGATGTAAGGTCTCAGCTTTTGAATCGCCCATATGATTGCTAGACATTCCTTTACCCCATTGTCATGTAATTCTATTCTGCGAGGGTAAGCACGTGGCTGTTAAACATGATCGGGTGATCGTCATCCTCGTGCTCCTGAGATAACACTTCGCCCAACGCGTAATAACTTGCATCACACTGAATTGTGAAGAGTTTGGAAGAATTTGGTCTGACTCCAATTTCAATGGTTTGAGCAAGGGCATTTCTCGTTCTGGATCAAACGCGCGTTAAACCATCGCGATAAACCATCTAATCATGCCTGAAAATCGTCTCAATTGTTTCACGTTCTTCGGTGCTGGGTACTCTAGGACCGGTGCAACCTTCACCGGGTGAGGCCGTAGACTTTCCACTTTGAGCAAATATCCCAAATATTCAACTTACTTAAAACAAAACTAACATTTCTCTTGGTTCACCGTCAGATTTGCTATATGCAGCCTCTTCAATGCCATCTCGAACCAGAATAAGTGCTTTACGGATGTTTCTGTAGCGATAATCAAGTCGTCTAAATAACCATATATGTGGATCGAATTCTGTCCCAAAGAGCGAGTCGAATAGGCGCTGAAAGGTTCATTCTCTCCCTGTCTGCGTTGAGGACCGCCTGTGTTGTCGGTATCAACCTAGATCAACCTAGACCGAGAGAGAGAGAGAGAGAGAGAGAGAGAGAGAGAGAGAGAGAGAGAGAGAGAGAGAGAGAGAGAGAGAGAGAGAGAGAGAGAGAGAGAGAGAGAGAGAGAGAGAGAGAGAGAGAGAGAGAGAGAGAGAGAGAGAGAGAGAGAGAGAGAGAGAGAGAGAGAGAGAGAGAGAGAGAGAGAGAGGAGAGAGAGAGAGAGAGAGAGAGAGAGAGAGAGAATCGCGCCTAAATCACGTGACCACGTGCGGCCCTATATACACGAGCCCCGCGAGCGAGCCGTCAGCTGGCACATCGGTAGTTCACGCTGAGCGTTCGCCCGACTCGAACGCGGCAACCTACGCACTTCGATTATTCGTGCCCCTACGCCGAGACTTCGACCCCGGTGATTGCGCGACCCCGATATTGCCGTCCTCACCGACGACTGCCGCAGGCCGACGCAAAGCCGTACACCAGCCGACCCGCACCGCCGAGGCCGCCCGGTTCCCACGTGCGTCGCCGCACGTGCGGTGCGGACCCGACGTGCATTACATACTGTATGCTGTCGACCTTCAAATATACGTTCACTGCTACATTGACGACTTACTACGCGCACTAAATCTGCTGAGTGAAACGGCTGCGGGGATCGCCAGATGGGCGCGAGCTAAGAGGCTGCTTCTCAATGCCTCCAAGACCAGAATATCATCTTTGGTAGCGAGCCCTTTGTTGCTCGTATCCCTGCTGAAGCATCCCATTGGCTGGTTATCGAAGGCTCCCCATCTTCACTGGAGTCCTCGGTGAAGAGCTTGGGAGTGATCCTTGACTCCACCTTCTCCTGGAGGGAGCATGTTGCCTCTATTTACAGCAGATCCCATTCTCTCATGTACCGCCTACCAATTCCGCAGGAGTACCAATCAGCAGCTCAGGTCCCATCTCATTAAATCGCTCCTATTCCCCATCATTGACTACTGTTCTGTTGTTTAGAGCGCAACCTTGTCCTCCAACGACTTATCAACACTGGGATAAGATACGTCCATGGTGTGGCTGGTTGTCCCCAGTTTTCGTAAGGAATTTCTCTGTAGATCGTTTCATGTCAGTGCATCGTATCTCTGGAACTCTCTGCCCCATGTTGTAACTAATGCGTCGTCTTTTTCGGTCTTTAAGAAACTTCTTTTTATCCACCTCCTTGCTTGCGACCGTGAGGAGAGCTAGCACTGCTCTTAATATTTATTCATCGGTAACTTTATAAGTACTGACATTCATGTATTACTTCAATTTTACTAATATACAATAATTAAAATAATCGCTTTCATACAATAAAACCTCAAATGAAAATTGTACAACATAATATACAGGGTAATAAATAAATCTAAATCTAAATCTAAATCTCTCCTCGCACCCTCGACGTGCCTTTCCTCTCGGGCCCGCGAGCCCCGCGTCCCACAGCACGTACTTGTGTACGTTCTCCTTCATTTCAATAAACATCATAGAATTAACGTCCCGTCCTCGAGAAACTGACGGCATTGCTTTTTGCCGTCGGAGTGACTGTCTCTCAAGCAGGGCATATTTATGCAAACCTGGACTGTCGCAATCCAAAGAAGAAAACAATAAATTCGAACTGAATTAATTGTTCAATTGTAACAACGTTCATTGTGTGACGGGGAAGCTGGTCACTGATGGACGGAGCCGCGGCGCACCGCGAGTTCCGCCGGGGTGAGGCCGGGAACGAGCGGGAGAGCACCGGTCATTATCGTCCGAGCCACTTGGCAGTTCACACACCGAAAACCCAAGTGAGAGATCGCGACGATTTCCCGAGAGTAAGCGAGTATCCAGGACAGAGCACCGCCACCGCCGCCGCCACCTATACGAGCCGAGCGAGGAAGAGCGAGAGTGCAGATTGAGTCGACATTAAGATACCACGTTGCTTATTGGGAAAAATTGATGAAAATGATGAAATTAGTTTACATACGTTTTGCGATGCCAGTAAGCACGCGTATGCCGCAGTCACATTTATACGAGTTGAACGTTGCGGCAATGTTGAAGTGAATTTTGTACAAGCAAAATCAAGAGTTGCACCGGCAAATAAAGATAGCGATGCGCGTCGTAGTATCCCTAGATTAGAGTTATTAGCCGCTACAATCGGGACTAGATTAACATCATCGATTTTAAAAGCACTGGATTTGGAGGACATAAAAGTGCATTATTGGTCCGACTCATCGACAGTGTTAGCTTGGATACATCGTCAGAATAATTGGGGAATCTTTGTTTATAATCGAGTGAAAGAAATAAGAGAGTTTTCCAGTCCAGAACAATGGAAACACGTTCCAGGGCATTTAAATCCTGCTGACCTTCCGTCAAGAGGTTGTACTGCAGGTCAATTATTGTCCTTCAAATGGTGGGAGGGTCCTGAGAGGCTAAGAAAATCACCCGATTATTGGCCTAGTGTTGCTGACAATTTTGATGAGACAGAGATCAATAAAGAAATACGAAAGACTGCGATTAAACCGACGTCACAGAGCGGGATAACGTTACTTGCAGGTGGTCAAGGAGAGAAATTATTTTTCGAAAATTATTCCAATTATATTAAACTGTTACGAGTAACGGCGTGGATGAAACGATTTTGTGAAAATAGTAGGAAAACGGATAGTGTGCGTAGAAAAAGTGAATTAACAGTTGATGAAATAAAAGATGCGGAGATGTTGCTTATTAAAATCATTCAAGCTGAGAATTTATCGAATGAGAATATTGAACATTTTAAACCGTTTAAAGATGAAAATGGAGTAATCCGTTTGAAATCAAAAATTCTCTTAAGGGATGACACGTATAACTTTAGATGTCCTATTATTTTACCTAGTAAACATCATATAGTAACATTGATTATAAAAGAGGCTCACGAAAAACTCAATCATGCGGGAGTTCAAATTACATTGACTGTTTTAAGGGAAAATTTTTGGATTTTAGGCGGTAGAAAATCGATTAGATCTGTAATTCATAAGTGTATAGATTGCCGTAAACATGATTCGAAACCGTTAGAATCGGTTCCAGTTCCCTTGCCTCTAAACCGTGTTAGAGACGCAGCCGTATTTGAAGTCATAGGAGTAGACTGCGCCGGACCCGTATACTTGAAATCCGGAAAGAAGGCTTGGATTTGTATTTTTACGTGCGCGATCTTTAGAGCAATACATTTGGAGCTACTGAGATCCATGAGCGAGGCATCGTTTCTAATGGCTCTCAGACGCTTTATTGGGCGCCGAGGGAGACCTAGTATAATATACAGTGATAACGGTAGTAACTATATAGGTTTAAATAACTCATTCAAGAAACTAGATTTTGATAAGATAAGTAGAGTATCGGCTACTAAGAAAATACAGTGGATCTTCAATCCACCTACTGCAGCTTGGTGGGGTGGGTTTTGGGAGCGATTAATACGAATTTTAAAAAGGCTATTGAGGCTTACATTGAAAAGATCATGTCTTGAATATGAAGAAATGACGACAGTCTTAATCGATTGTGAGGCAGTTATTAATTCACGGCCGATAACTTTTCTATCGGATGGTAAAGACGAATTTGAGCCTCTGACTCCGTCCAATTTTTTGGTAGAAATAAAAGAAATTGGAGTATTAGATTTAGATCAGATAGAAAAATCCGACTTGTGTAAGCGTTTTGCGTATCGAGCTAAAATTAAACAAGACTTAAGGAAAAGATTCAGAAGCGAATATTTAGGAGCCCTGGCGCATTATAAGCGAAAGCGTAGGAATGATCATAGTGTAAAGGTTGGTGATATTGTATTAGTCGGATCGGACAATGTAAAACGAATGGATTGGCCACTAGCGCGAGTAAAAGATGTAATACCAGGAAAAGATGGCCATGTCCGCGTTGTAAGATTAATCACCGCGACGGGTGAGCTTCTAAGACCGATCCAAAGGATTTATCCGTTGGAATTGGATTGTGAGGCCGCTGATTGTAGCGACAATGAGATAATCAAAGGAAAATTCAAATCAACATTTGCACAAAACAAGAGTAAGGACGAGAGTGAAACTTTGTTGGGTGATAAATATAACGAGCAGTATTCAATAGATTTTGATGAGAATGAGAAGCAGCTTGAGAATGTTATTACAAAAAGGAGACGAGTTGTTAAAAAACCTGACAGATCAATGTATTTTTAAACCTAGTTCATGAAGAAGATTGATGATTACTATTGTTTATATATAACTATATATTTTGATCAGTATTTTCTTAATGTATTCCTTCTGAACTCTTTTATATTTTGCAGTTTGTGTAATTCCTTTTCAACCAACGAAATAACACAATACATTATAAACAATAATACTCGCCCCTCGCCGCACTCATTCTCTATCTTGCGCTTGATGTTTTACTAGTGGTGTACAGCCACGCATATACTAGGACAGGGAAAGAGTGTGGGTAAATGAATTACTGAGTAGTGATCACTGATTTATTACTACTATAGCGCGAGAGGTTACGACTGCTCACGACAACGGTCGTGGCACAACTGAGTATATAAACTTATACGTATGCATGATGAACAGTGAGAGCTCTCATAACTAGACGCGGGAATTGTACATTCGTAATTGACTATTACAACACGCCCCCTTCAATTTAGAATGTTACCGAAAAACATATAAATGATAACATAACATATTTACAATATTTACATTGGTGCATTCATGTACACATAAGTTTCATAACAATAAATCCAATCATTTATATGTACACTGCACTTATTCATTCAGTCTTAACAGTCCAATATCTTGACAAAATTCTTCTATCTTCACACTTGGAGTAGCCTTGGTTAGACTATCCGCAATATTATATTGGGAACTGGTAAACCTGATGTCCACCTCTTCTTCATCGACATACTGTTTGAGGGCATGATGTTTTATGCAGATGTGTCTGATATGCTTAGAGAATTGACCGTTCTTGGCTAGGTTTATAGCTCCCTTATTGTCACAGTATATAGGCGTTGGAGAATCAAACTCGAAACTCAATTCAGTCATTAGATACCTCAGAGTTACAGCTTCATTTACAGCTTCTGATAGAGCGTGGTATTCAGCCTCTGTACTTGACTGTGGTATTTTGCTTTGTCGCTTTGAGTTCCAGCTTATTGCTCCACCTTGCATTATGAATACATAGCCTGTAACTGACCTTGGGTCCTGCAAATCCTTTGCCTATGAAGCGTCAGCCAATCCAACCAATGTGCAGTCTGCTCTGTGTGAATAAACAAGCTTGTAGTTTTGAGTACTTTTTAGATACCTTATGATCCTTTTTACAGCTGTCCAGTGCGTATTATCATAGTTTCTGTTGAATCTGCTGACATTACTGACAGCATAAGCAATATCTGGTCTGGTGCACTGGTATAGGTACATAAGTGAACCGACTGCACTCTGGTATGGTATGTTCTTCAAAATTTCCATAGCTGCATGCTCATCCAAGTCTACATGTTTGAGTTCAAGTCCAACTTCCATTGGGGTTGCTGCATCATTACAGTCTTCCATATTGAACTGCTTCAAAATCTGTTGTATATAATCACTTTGATCAAGATGAATCGACTTGGTATGTGTATCTTGTCTTATGTTGATACCCAAAAATCTTTTCACTGGTCCTAGATTTTTTACAGTGAAGTTTGACTCCAATTTTCGCTAAAAATAGACCAACCAGTTTTTATTATTTGATAATACCAACATATCATCAACAAAGATTGCGACAATTATTATGTTTCCATCTTGCACAGTAAAATAAACACATAAGTCATGTGTTGAACGTCCCAGATTCAGACTCAAGAAAAACTTATGGATTCTCTCATTCCAGGCTCGGCTGCCTTGATTGAGACCGTAGAGCGCCTTCCCAAGTTTACAAAAAAGATTCTCCTTTCCTGGTACTTGAAAACCTTCTGGCTGTTGTAGAAAAATTTCCTCGTCTAACTGACCATGCAGAAAAGCTGTCTCAACATCAAAATGGATCATTTCCAATTTTAGTTGAGCTGCGATGGCGATGAGTAATCTCAAGGAAGAAAGTCTTACCACGGGTACAAAAGTTTCATTGTAATCCTGACCTGGTATTTGGCTGAACCCTCTTGCAACTAACCTTGCCTTGTAACGTGTGGTCCCATCTGCTTCCTGCTTACGCTTGAAAACCCATTTCGTACCTACCACATTTTTGTCTGCAGGTAGTTCGCATAACTCCCAAACATTATTTTTGCGTATTGACTCTAATTCCCGCTTCATGGCTAACTTCCACTGAGCTGCTTCAGGTCCATTTACAGCTTCTTCATAACTTGAAGGTTCAGAGTTAGGTGTCACTGCACTGTATAACACATGGTCATTGAATCTACTTGGAATTTTGTGTTGACGTTTGGGTCTTTCATTTGACAATGGATCTAGTGAAACTTCACTGGTTTCATTCTGTGATTTACTTTCATATAGAGATGAATTCGTTGAAGTTGTTGAATTTTCAGAGCTTGATGTATCAGCCTTTGACGGCTGATTATTTATTTCCGTTTCTTGGATATCCAGGGGCAAATTTACTGTGTCTAGACTTTTTCTTTGAGCACAATGAATGAAAATACAACATCTCTACTTATAATCACCTTTTGAATGTTGGAGTCCCATAGTCTGTAACCCTTTTGATTTGAGGCATATCCAAGAAATATAAATTGTTTTGGAATTGCATCCATCTTTCCTCTGAGTTGATTTGGTATATATGATAAGGCTTTACATCCAAAAACTCTCATGTGAGCTAAATCTGGCTTGGAGCCTGACCATACATGTTCTGGTGTTTTTCCATCAAGGCTTTTCTTGGGCGAACGATTCGCTATATAAGCTGCTGTGGCGATCGCTTCAGCCCAGAATTTGTTTGGTAAAGTGGATTGAAGCATCATACATCTAGCTTTCTCTAGTAATGTTCTGTTGAGCCTTTCCGCTCAACCATTTTGTTGTGGGTTTCTAGGTATAGTTAATTGATGCACAATGCCTCTTTTTGTAATCATCTCCTTTAATTTTTCATTGACATACTCCCCGCCATTATCACTTCTGATAGTTTTAATGCATTTGCCAGTCTGAGTTTGAGCGTAATTTATAAAAGTTTCGAACACTGACTCTACTTGATCTTTCGTTTTAATAAAATACACAAATGTCTTTCTCGAATGGTCATCTAAGAAGGTTACAAAATACCTTGCTTTGCTGAGAGATAATTCTGACATTTCACAAACATCTGTGTGAATTAAGTCGAGTATACCTGCTGCTCGGCTTTTACTAACATGAAATGGCTTCTTGACGTGCTTACCGAAAACACAACCTTCACATTGGGGCAATACACTTTATTTTGAAAAACCGACGCCTGTAGCTGCGTTGTCTCTTAGTTGCTTGAGGTATTGTTGGTTGAGGTGAGCCATGCGTCGGTGCCAGAGCTGGATATCGAGATCAGCTGTTTTTGCTAACGAGGCTACTTCTTGATTTTGAGTTTCACATATATATATATATATATATATATATATATATATATATACTGGCTGGCTCTTTAAATTTGTATAAACCGTTACTCGATTTAACTGTCCTTAAAATCACTTTATTGTTAGTGTCTAATATTCGGCATTATGCGCCTGTACTTTGTTGCGACTCGGTGATGGGCATTGACTGGCAAAATGTCCGTATTGGTTACAATCGTAACAACGAACATTTGCATTCGAAGTTTGTGTGTGTGCTCCCCTACCTCGCTTCCCTCGACCACGTCCTCGGGTAAAGTTCGAATTATTTGTATTCTTCGAATAACTGAAGAATCCTTCGGTGTCTTGCTGGGAATTGTTTTCATTTAGCTTTACTTGCTCGATTATTTTGGTTTTGACGAGGTAGGTTGTTATGTTTCGCGCGGAACTTTCCAGGCCCATTATCATAGGCTGATATTTCTGTGGCAATCCGGCGAGTAGAAGTGCTGCGATGAAATCGTCCGGAATCTTCATACCGATTGCTGCGAGTTTGCTAGTGTTTGTTATGATTTTGTTCGAGTATTCTTCCACAGATGAACATGCTGCTAGCTTTGTCGTAGTCAACTGAATTATAAGACTGACCTTTCTCGTCAAACCTTTATCATCGTAGGCCTTTTGTAATTTTTCCCATATCTCCGCTGCGGTTGAAGTTGTAGGATTGAAATGCATGTATGCTACTTCATCGACACTGAGTATCAATTTTGACTGCGCCTTTCTTTGTTTGTTGGCGTCTGTTGAGATCGAGCCGCCTTGTGGGGCTTCGATCGTATCACATAAATCCTCATGATTTAAGTAGGCTCTCATAGCCACTGACCAGCCATGGTAGTTTTCTCTACCTTTCAATTTTTGTACTGACTGGTGTACACTTGTTGCCATGTTAACACTCTGCGCGACTGATTTACCTTGAACTGACACTTAGCACTCCGTGACCTTGACTGCGGCCTAAACGTGGTCCTGTACTATTCTAAGAGTTACTGTGCGTGCTGGGCATGCTGGGAGACTGGGCCCATAACCTGATATTTTACTAGTGTCGCACAGCCACGCATATACTAGGACAGGGATAGAGTGTGGGTAAATGAATTACTGAGTAGTGATCACTGATTCATTACTACTATAGCGCGAGAGGTTACGACTGCTCACGACAACGGTCGTGGCACAACTGAGTATACAAAATTATACGTATGATGAACAGTGAGAGCTCTCATAACTATACGCGGGAATTATACATTCGTAATTGACTATTACAACAGCGCTTACCTCAACTCGCTCAAATCTTTGTCCCACAGGTAACTGTGGGAAATAGGGGATCGATAATTTTCTCCAACGGAATCTGTTGATATGGAACTATTCATCATATTTCTTGATTGTCGGCTGTTTCACCTATAATAATTATAATATATGGATATAAAATATTTGATTGTCAATGTAGGTACTGTGCAGTGAAGATGAACTGAGTTCAGAGCTTTCCCGTATCATAAATCAGTGTTAAGGTAAGACGGCAATAAATTATTCACTAATTTTCATGCTTGTCGGTCATATTTTCCAATTTTGCTAGTTATAAGATGTGATCTATTAAGATTTGATGATTATCAGGTACCAACAATGCTTTTTCCTGTAAGAAAAATGAACAAATGAAATGTTCAAGTGTAATGTGTAAGAAAGAATACTAAACATCAACCAGAAAATAAATTTACAGTCAAAAAGGTAATTATTGAGTCATTGTAAGTTGCATATTTCCAGAATAATTGAGCGTTCGATCCTAAGATAATGTAATTTGTTGATCACAGATGCATAGGAAGTTAATCTCTGAGATTGATGACGGGACTCTGAGATCGGTCAAGATTGGACACCCGGAGGTAGTGTCCTCTCCTTGTTAGCCACACAGAGAATGGCTAAGGATGTATTCTGTATACAATCAACCGAACCCAGACCCTACTGAAAATTCTCAGGTGAGATCTCAGGTGAGATCTCATGCCAAATTCTTGGGTAAGATTTTATTTCTTGAATTTTTTTTTCTCAGAATGTACAGGACTAACATTAATTGTTGGCAACATGTGAAAATTAGGGTTGATATAGAATTTTGATGAATTGACGAATTATATCAGCGCTTGGTATCAACACTACTAAAAATTTTTAGATTCATGTCAGGTGAGATCTCAGGTGAGATCTCAGGTGAGATCTCAGGTGAGAATTCAGGGATTATTTTTCTTAATTTTTTTCTAAAATTTTTAGGTTCATGTCAGGTGAGATCTCAGGTGAGAATTCAGGGATTATTTTTCTTAATTTTTTTCTAAAATTTTTAGGTTCATGTCAGGTGAGATCTCAGGTGAGAACTCAGGTGAGATCTCAGGTGAGAATTCAGGGATCAATTGTTTTTCTTAATTTTTTTCTAAGAATTTTTAGGTTCATGTCAGGTGACATCTCAGGTGAGATCTCGGGTGAGAATTCAGGGATCATTTTTTTTTCTTAATTTTTTTTCTCTTTCTTCTCAGAACGTACAGGACTAACGTTAATTGTTGACATCATGTGAAACTTAGGGTCGAAATAGAATTTTGATGAATTGATGAATTATATCATCACGTGGTATCAACACTACTAAAAATTTTTAGATTCATGTCAGGTGAGATCTCAGGTGAGATCTCAGGTGAGATCTCAGGTGAGAATTCAGGAATTATTTTTCTTAATTTTTTTCTAAAATTTTTAGGTTCATGTCAGGTGAGATCTCAGGTGAGAACTCAGGTGAGATCTCAGGTGAGAATTCAGGGATCAATTTTTTTTCTTAATTTTTTTCTAAAAATTTTTAGGTCCATGTCAGGTGAGATCTCAGGTGAGATCTCGGGTGAGAATTCAGGGATCATTTTTTTTTCTTAATTTTTTTTCTTTTTCTTCTCAGAACGTACAGGACTAACGTTAATTGTTGACAACATGTGAAAATTAGGGTCGAAATAGAATTTTGATGAATTGATGAATTATATCATCACTTGGTGTCAACACTACTAAAAATGTTTAGATTCATGTCAGGTGAGATCTCACCTGAGATCTTACCTGAGTTCTCACCTGATTTCACCTTGTTTGGTACTATGAATGAATATTAACTTATGGTTTCACTTATATTGTGTCAACAGCTATTGACGGGTAGTCTCGAATCACATTGCAAGTTATTTACACATGAAATTGGCTAACATTAACCAGGAATGTGATTTGAGACAACCCGTCAGTAGCTTTTCCAACCTTAGCTTTGCAGTTCACACAATATAAGTCAATTACATGAGTTAATATTTATTCATATAGTACCAAACAAAGTGAAATTTATCATTTTCTTGATGAAAGTATGAAAATTATGTGGATTTCGGACAAATCAAGGCAGATATGCATATCGATATATAGCTGCCTCAGTCTAAAGTCATAAAAAGCTCTATAACAAGGCAGGGTTGGAACTCCAAACTCTACTGGTAGCTTGATCCAGTGTCAGGCAACATATCTGTAGAGTTTCGCTGAGATTGATGACCCTCGGGCATGATATCCTCACTGTGAGCTTCATCGTGAACCTGATATGTTGAAACTAACAACAAGGGGATTCTGATATTGCAGATTCAAATAATTCATTGCAGGAGATATTGGAATTTCTTCAAAAAATGTATGAGACCATTTCCAAGCTTTTGAACGAAGGTTTGTACGTATAACTTGAAAGGTCAAAAATAAGTGGGCGAACATAGCCAAACTGGTTGAAACATGTTTAATTGATAGAGTAGCCTATCGGGATGGAGGATTCTGGTGTCAAACAATTTTTTTTTATAATCTTTGTAGTATTCAGCATAATTTTTGTTCTCAACTTTTTTTTTATTTTCACACATATACAAGATTATTTCGTCGCCTGGCGGGAAAAAGCAACGATCTCAGAAACGCGCTAAAGAAAGATCTATTTCGAATTGAGCGAAATAAAAAGATCTATCTCGAATCGAGCGGAATAAAAAGATCTATTTCGAATCGAGGGGAATAAAAAGATCTATTCCGAATCGAGCAGTATAGAAAGATCGTTCTCAAATCGACTTTTAAAGAAAGATCTAACTCAGATTTTACTTTATAGAAAGAAGATCTATCTCAGGTTTAATTATATTTTGCGGCGTTTTTCCGAGTTCGGAGTTGATGCGGTACGTGCGCACTTGAGTGCGATTGCTTGTGTGCGTGTGTGTGTGTATGTACATATGTGTGCATGTGTGTGTGTAAGGACACATCTGTAATGTAATATGCCAAGTTAACTATTTACGTTAAACAGTTCTCGCCTCGATGGTTTCTCGTAAAAATTGGTATACATGTGTTTTTGAGGTCGCTGATAACGAATCCGGCCTCAAATTTTAAAAATTCAAATTAGAGCCTCTAAGATCATCTGACAAAAATTTGGATAAAAATTGAATTTTTTTAAAAATTGGTATTTATGGGTTTTTGAGGTCGCTGATCACGGATCCAGCCTCAGATTTTGGAAATTCAAATTAGAGCCTCTAAGATCACTTGTCAAAAATTTGGAAAAAAATTGAATTTTTTAAAAATTGGTATTTATGGGTGTTTGAGGTCGATGATTACGGATCTGGCCTGAGATTTTGAAAATTCAAATTAGAGCCTCTAAGATCACCTGACAAAAATTTGGAAAAAAATTTAATTTTGTTGAAAATTGGTATACATGGGTTTTTGAGGCCGGATTCGTGATCAGCGACCTCAAAAACCCATAAATACCAATTTTTAAAAAAATTCAATTTTTTCCAAATTTTTGTCAGGTGACCTTAGAGGCTCTAATTTGAATTTTTTAAATTTGAGGCCGGATTCGTTATCAGCGACCTCAAAAACACATGTATACCAATTTTTACGAGAAACCATCGAGGCAAAAACTGTTTAACGTAAATAGTTAACTTGGCATATTTCATTCAGATGTGTCCTTACACACACACACACACACACACACACACACACATACACACATATTTACATACACACACACGCACACAAGCAATCGAACTCAAGTGCGCACGTACCGTATCAACTCCGAACTCGAAAAAACGCCGCAAAATAAAATTAAACCTGAGATAGATCTTTCTATAAAGTAAAATCTGAGTTAGATCTTTCTTCAAAAGTTGATTTGAGAACGATCTTTCTATACTGCTCGATTCGGAATAGATCTTTTTATTCCGCTCGATTCGAGATAGATCTTTTTATTCCGCTCGATTCGAGATAGATCTTTTTATTTCGCTCAATTCGAAATAGATCTTTTTATTTCGCTTAAATCGAAATAGATCTTTCTTTAGCGCGTTTCTGAGATCGTTGCTTTTTCCCCCCAGGCGACGATTTGTGCTCTCAAAATTGAGAAAAAAGTCACATTTCGAATAATTCAGGTTTTGAGTGCATAGACTAACTTCCACATACATGCACCTAAAAATCTGAAAAAATTTTTGAGTATTCTGGGGATGGATGCCAATCAATTTGTCAATGCAGAATTGCGAACAAAATTTTGACCATGCTCACTTGACGTGGAACGTCCCATATTTATATATCAAAAAAACCTTTTTTAGAAAAAGTAAAAATGTTGCGTCAAGCATGTGGCAGAACTAGTTTATCTCTTATATTGCTTAAAAAAAAAATGAAATCCATAATAGACACATGAGTCAATCTATTATTTCATCAGTATTCATTCAGATTAATTCTCATATAGTTGGAGTATTACGTATTCTTATTACAGTTTACATACTATAGAAGACGTTGTCAACTTTAACTAACCAATTACGAAAAAACTTACCAGAATGCTCTTAGGTACCTCAGCAATTATTTGAAGAACTAATGACGAACCAAATTGACGCCACTTGGTAGGATCGAATATCTTTGAATGCCTTATTAAACTGACATATAATATTCTTCATTACCTATTTATTTCATTACCTATTTATTTTTAGTTAAACGGTTTCACAACCTCTCCTCAATCGTTTGATTCATTTCAAACATATATTTGTATCGTGATTGCAATGCAGTTAATCCTATAAGTCAGATAGACTTTATATATTCTTCTATTATCAATACTTTCATTGTCTTTCAAAGAGACAAATATTAATAATTCAAACTATTGATCATATGTCTCAGTAAATTATGAATATTTCTATAATATTTCTATGATAATTTTTACATCCAGTGATTTAGTGAAATATTATTATTCTTAAGACGTTAAAAATGCCTACCAAGTGGCGTCAATTTGGTTCGTCATTAGTTCTTCAAATAATTGCTGAGGTACCTAAGAGCATTCTGGTAAGTTTTTTCGTAATTGGTTAGTTAAAGTTGACAACGTCTTCTATAGTATGTAAACTGTAATAAGAATACGTAATACTCCAACTATATGAGAATTAATCTGAATGAATACTGATGAAATAATAGATTGACTCATGTGTCTATTATGGATTTCATTTTTTTTTTCAAGCAATATAAGAGATAAACTAGTTCTGCCACATGCTTGACGCAACATTTTTACTTTTTCTAAAAAAGGTTTTTTTGAGGATTTCAATTCTTTTTGCGGAGTATAATATATTATAAAAATAATAATCAATAAAATGTATATGCATTAGCGTCAGTAATAAAATTAAATAGATATTTTTCCAAAATGCAAATATTTATATGGATGAGCGATACACAAAAAAAATATATGTAATCAGTAGAAAATAATTAATCTATTATCTGAATTTAAGACAAGGCATCAAAATTTATCACATGTTTTTTTATAACTATTTTTACATAGGCAAATGGTGGTTTAGGGTTTAGGATGATGATGTCGGCATGTCGACTAAATATTTGAACAAGGATATAACCTGATACCCGATAATGTCCAGGTGGCTAGGGTCGCTGATGACAGTGTCCTGAGGGTGCGCTTCTGGTATTTTTGTTTGAGGAAGCTGACTACTTTGACTACCTGGACATCATTAAGGTCTAGAGTCAGCTACTTGGAACACTGTCATCGGGTACCCTGGCTACCTGGACATCGTTCGGGTCCAGGGTAAGCTACTTCAATCAAAAATACCAGGAGCGCACCCTTGGAACACCGTCAAGGGGTACCCTGACTACCTGGACATCGTTCGGGTCCAGAGTCAGCTGCTTTAAGCGAAAATTTCAGGAGCGCACCCTTGGAACACCGTCATCGGGTACCCTGACTACCTGGAAGTCGTTCGGGTCCAGGGTCAGCTGCTTCGAGCGAAAATTCCAGGAACGCACCCTTGGAACACCGTCATCGGGAACCCTGACTATCTGGACTTCGTTCGGGTCCAGGGTCAGGCACTCCAATCAAAAATACCAGGAGCGCACCCTTGGAACACCGTCATCGGGTACCCTGGCTACCTGGACATCGTTCGGGTCCAGGGTCAGGCACTCCAACCAAAAATACCAGGAGCGCACCCTTGGAACACCGTCATCGGGTACCCAGACTACCTGGACCTCGTTTGAGCCCAGGGTAAGCTACTCCAACCAAAAATACCAGGAGCGCACCCTTGGAACACCGTCAACCGGTACCCTGACTACCTGGACATCGTTTGGGTCCAAGGTCAGCTGCTTTAAGCGAAAATTCCAGGAGTGCACCCTTGGAACACCGTCATCGGGTACCCTGACTACCTGGACCTCGTTTGAGCCCAGGGTAAGCTACTTCAACCAAAAATACCAGGAGCGCACCCTTGGAACACCGTCAACGGGTACCCTGACTACCTGGACATCGTTCGGGTCCAGGGTCAGCTGCTTTAAGCAAAAATTCCAGGAGCGCACCCTTGGAACACCGTCATTGGGTACCCTGACTACCTGGACATCGTTCGGGTCCAGGGTCAGCTGCTTCAAGCGAAAATTCCAGGAGTGCACTCTTGGAAACCGTCATCGGGTACCCTGACTACCTGGACCTCGTTTGAGCCCAGGGTAAGCTACTTCAACCAAAAATACCAGGAGCGCACCCTTGGAATACCGTCAACGGGTACCCTGACTACCTGGACATCGTTCGGGTCCAGGGTCAGCTGCTTCAAGCGAAAATTCCAGGAGCGCACCCTTGGAACACCGTCAACGGGTACCCTGACTACCTGGACATCGTTCGGGTCCAGGGTCAGCTGCTTTAAGCGAAAATTCCAGGAGCGCACCCTTGGAACAGCGTCATTGGGTACCCTGACTATCTGCACATCGTTCGGGTCCAGGGTCAGCTTTTCCAAGTCAGAATACGAGGAGCGCACCCTCGGGACGCTGCCATCGGCGACACTAGCTACCTGGACATTATCGGGTATTAGGGTATATGCTTATTCAAATAAAACTCAAGTTGACACGCTGACATCGGCATCCTAAACTACCATTTGCCCGTGTAAAATCAATTATAAAAAAAAACATGGAATGAATTCTGATATGTCTTGTCTTATCTTCTGTAAGTTTGAAAAAATCTGCAGTACTTTTCGTTGAATCTATGGGACACGGCCAATAGTTTTGCCATATTCTTTCTAACTATAATACATTAATAATTTACTTTCAATCCCATGGTTTCAAATCTACGCGGGAAGCAAGAGCATGTAAACGTGTTATGTACTATGCGTGAACATAGCTGCTTTATCAGGCTACCGCGGCTAACTTCATGGTAATAAGAAAAAATGATCTGAACAAAAATCTGGTCGGGAGAAAAAAGTAGTGGATCGTTTGACACGGTACTCCAAACTCATTATTGCGAACGAGTTTTTGAGTATTTCTTTTTGTCAATTGCTAAATTGGAATGCTAGATGATCATGAAATCCTGTTTCGCATCCAAAAAAAGTCGTTTTGGCTAAATTAAAGCCAATGTAAAAGTCGAGCGTGCAATCTCAAACATTATATAGTTGCGGTGTCTTCTGCTTGACGCATGGAACACTACCGCGTTCCGTGATATATATATATATATATGTGGGATTCGAGGTGGGTGGCTTCCACAAGCCACTTGGCTGGGGTGATTGAGCTAAGTCTGTAATCAGTTTAGAAACGTTTATTCAAGGTTAACAGCTCTCGCCTGTTCCACAGGCTGACCGCTCGCTCGGTGGGCTCGAGCGTAACTGCCGCTGCACGCTGCCTTCACTGGCTCGGAAGCCTCGACCGCTTGTCACGCATGCGCCGTGAGGGGTAACCAGGAGTGTACCCCTACATATATATATATATATATATATATATTTCTATACATTCTCTGTGAAATCGAACATCGAAAAATTTCATTCGGCTTAACATTTTACGTTCTAAGGCATGCTATCTCCAGAATTTTTTCCAGATTTTCTAAAACACTTGTGAAATATTTGAATTTATACGTAGCTTCCTGGTTCTGGGAATGGCACAGGTAATTGGTTGGAGGATAGGGAAATGAATAAATACGTTCAAGTTTACTTAGACCACTCTCGCTTCATTCTTTATACTTATACAGGCTAACTTAACTCTTGGATATCACTTATCTTCACCCGTACAATCACACCTTTCTTGTTAGCTCGCAGTTATCACTGCCCCACTCTCACAAACACGTTGCGCAAGCTCGAGATAACGCAACCTCTCTCTCTCACTCTCAGGCCAGTACACGGGCCCCAAACAAACCCCGTCCGCGTCCGCGTGATTTCAAACCACCTACCTGTTTTAAATGATATACACAAGAATCTCCTTCATTAGGCGATAACCGCAACTGCTGTCACTGCAATTCCTGCCTGGGACGTCCTAGTCCTTCCCAACGAAGGCTGGGTTTGTCGGTTCACTCCCACGCCACTCCGCGCACATTCCTCGTGTGACACCCACCAATCACGAAGTCCCCAGGAGTACACATACGAAGGGATCGACTAGCGTTGTGGTTCTGTTTATGCACTCACTGGATGCTGGCATTCAACTTACTCCCCAATGGCCGCCGGCCATGCACACCTGTTGCACGTCGCTTCCGGCCCTGCGTCCAGTACGTGGCGCCCTCCACCCGACCATAAGGTGTTGCGTGGTATTTTCCTTGAATATCCGCGCGCGGCAGATTTCAAAATAGAGTTTGGGAAAATGATTTTTGTAGAAATAAAACTAGTTGAAATTTATTTAAAGATTTTACTCTCGTGTATTTAGATGAAAAAAATACAAGTTCTGCTTTTGGCTAGCGCGCTCGAGTGCCAAACAGAGAGTGTCGCTTCCCTCCTCTCTTTTCTCAGTTGAACCTCCACTTCTTACAAATTTCCGCTAGGGCGGAGTTTTCATACGAGAGAGGGTCGCATCCCTCCAATCACGTTCGTTTGCATATATACTCTAATGGCTAGCTTAATCTTATAGTTTCGATACGACGCAGCGCTCGATGTTTGTTTATGGCGTCGTAATATGTGCGCCGTTGACCGGGAATTCCCAGTTCCCGTAATAAATCCTCGTAGATCGGGACTCCCCAATTCCCGCAATAAACTATCTTTGCGGATCAGGGATCCCCAATCCTAGCAGTAAAGTAATCTTAATTTATGTTTCTCTAGTTACCATTTCTTACATATATCCCTTAAGGCTAATAAACTTTCACTTATTTACTATCGCACGCTCTATTCTAAATTTGAATCGTTTTCCATTCCGCGGCATTGCTGTGATGCGACACCTATCGCCCTTATTGAAAAAAATCGTAGCCGATAGGAAACGATTTTTTTTTGTATATTTGTGATTAAAGAATAAATCTATAAAATCTGAATTTTTCGCTTAGTTTATATGTTTTTGTACATTTTATTTACTTATATCTTAGGTGCATATACTCATTGCATTTCGCTGTTACATTGTTAGAACACTTTATTATTGTTTTTATAAGTTTGAGAGTAAACATATTTTATTCGAGTTTTTATCCGTTCCGTATTTGCTTTTGAAATTAGGTGAGTTTGTAAATAGTTGATTAGTTTTGTGAATTAGGATCAGGAAGTGTCTCTGGACGGATGTAAGCTAGTTTAAGTTTATTCGCATGAACTATTTTTGATTTATTATCTTTAATTTGTATCATTATGTTTGGATGGTTCAGCATTTGTATAATTTTATACGGACCTTCCCAATCGACATCGAATTTAGATTTCTTCGGTTCTTTCAGAAGGTACACGTAATCATTTTCTTCAAAATGTTTTGGGTTTATATTTTTATCGTAATGGTATTTAACTTTCTCTTTGCATTTTTCTAGATTTTGTGCGGCTTGTGCTTGAGTGGTCGTTATACGCGTAAATAAATTATCGAAATAGCTAATGAAAGTATGAGGTACTTGCTCGTTCGTAAATTCTGATGGAATACATGCTTTGACCCCGAATACAAGTTCGTGCGGTGTGAAGTTTGTCGATTCTCGAACAGAGGTATTATATGAGAATATCGCGTATCTTATCCAATTATCCCAATCTCTTTCCCCAACATAATGTTTTAAATATTCAACGAAAACTCTGTGTGCTCTTTCCAATGAACCTAACGATTGAGGATGATATGCAGTAGAATTTATTTGTTGTATTTTAAATATTCTACAGAAAGTTTGAAAAACATTACTCATAAAATTTGAACCCATGTCATGGTGAATTACTTTTGGACATCCGAATCTAGAAATAAATTGTTCTGCTAAAGTTAAAGCAACGGTTATTGAATCTATGGATGGTATTGGAATAGCATCAGAATACTTTGTTAGGTTGCATTGGATAGTTAACAAATATCTGTTTTTCTTTTCAGTTATGGGAAGTGGGCCTACAATATCAATTTGAATTTTTTCAAAAGCTGTTTTGGGAGTATCTGTGATACGCATGGGCATTTTTGTTTTGGGATGTGAAGTTTTCATTTTTTGACAACTAGGGCATGTTTGTACAAACTCTTTCACGACTTCCATCAATTTTTTCCAATAAAAATCATTTCTTAATCGTTTGTAAAGTTTATTCACGCCCGAATGACCTCCTACTGCCGAATCGTGATATTCTTTGATTATATTGTGCCTTTCAAATTCTACCGGTTTTATAATTTCACCTGTACATACTGTTATTATATAACCTGGGTCATTAAAAACCGTTTTAAATTGATGCTCTATAAAATTCCAGTCAACTGAGTCTAGGTCATTGTCGATCATTGATACACTGATTGTTTTCAAATTCAAATAGTCCATTATAATTTTCAAGTCTTTTACAGTTTTTTCTATGTTATTGAGGTTAATATCCTCATTATGTATTTCTCTAACGAATAAATGGAATACGTGATATTTGTCTGTCGGTACTGTAGTAGCTTCTCCCATATTTGTATCTGAATTTTTCATGTTAACTATAGAGAATTTATGAGCATGAAGTAATTTATTCCCTACTCGAGACGTTATTTTACAGTCTAATGATGCAAAATGAATAAGATTATCTTTTCTCATATACAGTTCGTCTTTGTTATAGAATATGGTCGGTGTCGTTATTTTGAAAACTTTTTGTGTTGTAATTTCGTCTATTTTCGTGATACGAGTCGGATTATGATTTTTCTTATTTTTTATTCGACCTTCACCCAACCCCAAGGGCTGACCTATCGCTGGACGCACTTGTCCAGTCACCGGAGGACTTGATTTATTTTGTTTTTGTGCCTCACGACTTGTCGGCTCAACAACGGCTGAATTTGGCATCTCTGAATAATCAGTATGGTGAGACGTTAGCTTTTCGCCTCTGATACCGAAACTCTCTACCCCCTGCGAGCTGATAGTCGCTGGACTCACCGCGGCTTGTCCACTAACCGGAGGACTTACTGTTTTTCTGGTGCCTCCCGACAGTGTCGGCTCAGTGACGTCGGGTTCAAATCGATCTATTGAGTTTATTTCCACATCCATATCTTCGTCGGCTGTCTCGTAATTACTACTGTTGTCCGAGTCGCGATCATTTTCACATTTTTCGTCCTCTCGCACATCTAGGCTTTCAAACTCTGTCGTTAGATGGAATATTTTTGAAATTAAGTTTTCGTTTTCGAAATCGTCGGGTCCTGTCTTGTCCAATTCACTCGGTATGAGATTTGTAGGAGATGATTCAACTGCGCAGTCAAAGATCTCTTGCACTTCTCTCGAATAAGTTTGATCGTCCTCGTCCATTTCGTCCGAATCCCAAAATGTTTTAGATTGTTTACTAGAGCAAATATATACTGGGTTCCGTGAAAGACTGTCGGCGTTCGAATTGATTTTACCCGGCTTGTACTTAATATCGTAGTCGTATTCATTCAGTTTTATCCGCCAACGCATTAATTTAGATGTAGGGTCTTTAACTGAATTTAGCCAGACCAATGGGCGATGGTCTGTAACGAGTGTAAATTTACGTCCATACAGATATGGGCGGAATTGTTTCACGGCAAATATTATGGCTAGTAGTTCTTTTTCTATTGTAGACAGAGATATTTCAGTGTCAGTTAAGGAACGAGATGCGTATGCTAATGGTTTATCACTATTTATGGGACCTTGGCTGAGGACGGCGCCAATTGCATAATTTGATGCATCGCACGTGACGATGAAGGGTTGTGAGAAATCTGGTAGGCTTAATAAGGGTTCGGAACATAAAATATTTTTTAACTCGTCAAATGATTTTTGGGCTTTATTATTCCAATCAAATGGCACTTTTTTCTTTAAAAGGTAAGTTAATGGTCTAGCTATAAGAGCCATATTTTTAATAAATTTTCTATAATAGCCAGCGAGACCCAGAAATTGCTTTATGTTTTTTCTATTTTTTGGAATTGGAAATTTTTTGACGGCTTCAATCTTTTGTGGGTCTGGACGAACACCCTCTTGACTTATTTTATGTCCTAAATAATTGATTTCGCGACGCAAAAAATGACATTTTTCTGGTTGAAGGGTCAAGCCTGCTGTTTTAAGTCGGCCAAGTAAGTTTCTAAGTTTTCTAGTATGTTCCGATAGTGAATTTGCAAATATTACTATGTCGTCCATGAAAATCATAAGTTCAATATTATTTAAGCCAGAAAGAACTTTATCCATGCATCTTTGAAAGGTCGGTGGGCCATTACATAAGCCAAAACTTAACCTTTTAAATTGATAGTGACCATTGGGAGTTGAAAATGCTGTTTTATCTCTCGAATCGGCGTCTATTGGTATTTGGTGAAACCCTTGTGACAAATCTAATATGCTAAAATATTTTGCCCCCCCCCAGCTGATCCAAAATGTCTGTAATATTGGGAAGTGGATATGAATCTTTTACAGTTTTGTTATTTAAATTTCTGTAATCTATTACCATCCTATATTTTTGTTCTCCTGAAGAAGAAATTTTCTTTGGAATGATGAAAATTGGAGAATTCCACGCAGAAAATGAGGGCTCGATTATATCATTATCTAAATAGTTTTTAATTTGTTTATCTACTTCTAATTTATGGGCATGGGGGATTCTGAATTGTTTAGTTTTTATTGGCACTTCATCCGTAGTGACTATTTTATGGGATGTAACATTAGTATGTCCTAATTTATCACCAGGAATATAAAATTGAAAAGGAAATTCGTAAATCGTGGATAAAATTGATTCTATTTCTTCCGTATTCAATTCGCTCAATTTCATGATCTCTGCTAATTTTTTTACTCTAAGTGATGCTATTTTTTCGGGATCGGATCCAGGTAGTGCGGTTTTTGCTGTTCGAGGAGGTGGGGTAACTGTTTCAAATTCTGCCAGTTCTACTGGTGGTAAAGAAAATGTGATTTTTTCTGATGTTGTGTTAATTGCGAAAATTTTTGCGAATCCGTTTTCTTGTGTAACTATTGCCTCTCCGAGATAAACACCCTGTCCTGAATGGATTCTTTCCAAGTAGCCATTTTTTATTTCTCTATTTTTTACAGGTAATGAAATGAGTTTCCTCGTTCTAGGTGGCAAATCGAAAATGTAATTTTCGTCTAACGTGATTTCTCCATTTTTCAGAAAAAAGGAACTGGGTAGTTTATCTCTGAATTTTATTACAGCTTCTTGGCTTTTTAAAAAAGATACGCCCAATATTCCCATTTGATCTATTGGAAAATTATTATCTACTACTTGAAATTTAATATTGATATCGTTAATTACACTGTTAATTTCGCCGTAAGTGCGTTTCATTCCTTTCCCGATCCCTACGAGATTATAAATTTTATCTGTATCTACTATTGTATCTTGAGCTAATGCGTTTTCCTTGATTAAATTCAATTGACATCCTGTATCGATTAGAAACTGAGCTAAATTTTCGCGGAAAATGTCATTTTCTAGAGTCACTGTGGGTAAAGTTGCCATATTTTTTAAACTATAGTTTATTCGGTAGCAAGATTTCGACCGGTTATAACATTGTTCCTGCTCTGCGGTTGGTCCTGTCGCGGAGCATTCTTCCAGTTTAAATGGTTGCTATTGCTTGATTCTTGTTGTTTAGTAGTTTGTTTAGTTTTTAGTCTGCATTCAGCATCGATATGCCCTGCTTTTTCACAAAAATTGCAATGTTTATAATTCTTTGAATTCACGTTGAATTTACAATCTCTTTCGTTATGTCCTCTATATTTACATACCGAGCAGTGCTCTTTCCTGTATGGTTCTGACGATTTTTTGTAATTAGATCTTGCATTGGGACAATTATTTTTTAAATGACCTACTTCATTACAATTATAGCAGCGGCGTTGATCTTGATCAATTTTATGGATTTTAGAGGTAGTTAAGTAAGTTTGCATTCCGGGTTCGTGTGATGTTAATAGTTTATTGAAGTTACATACTGAATTCTGATCTAAGCGCGTGGCCATGTTAATTGCATCTTCTAGATTGTTTAAATTATCCTTCATAATTATCGTACTAATCACTTTATCGCGTAGCCCACTTACAAATCCCGAAACTGCGGCATGTTTGAGCATAACTTGTACTCCGACTTTTTGAGTAGCATCAAAGTGTTCCGCGGCAGATTCTAATGCCCGATTCAATATTTCACTAATTCGAGCACCGAAAGCTCCCGCGGTTTCATTGTCTTTCTGACTTTGCGTAACTATTTCAGTATGTGCTTTATTAGTATCAAAAGCCGGCGCGAATGTTTTTCTTAGGATGCTTATCAACTCGTTTAAGTCTTTTGGTCTTCCGTGTTGAGACATCAATGTATCCGCGTATCCCGAAATTTTACTACGGATTAGAGCTAGCATGCTTGCTTTGTCTTTTGACTTAACCAGGTCGTAAGCTTCCCGACTTTTTCTAATAAAAGTAAATAATGACGATGTTTCTCCCGAAAAATGTGGGACCATTCCTATCGCAAGTTTTAACGAGATACATCCTTCGTCATTTTGTTCTTTTTCTGAAGGATTTGAAGTAGGTGGCGTGAAGGTTGAATAATTGCTATAGTTTTGAGGATAATAATTTCGCATCAATTGATTTTGTGGAGATTGCTCCGTTGCATTTATACAGGGAATTAATTGATTTTCGTTTTCGCCTGGGTAGTTATCTACCATGGACGGGTAAAAATTTAATGGGTTACTATTAACGTTTTCATAGTGATCTGCAAATCTATTATGATCCATTTTTAATAACTTTAAATCGCGAACGTTTCTACGATTTTATCACGATTTTATTCTTGTTTTTATAATTGTTTTAATATCTCAATTTGTTAACTCTCAAACCAATATCACTAGATATAATACTTTTTTACGATACAATACCTAATTATTTGCGCTACTAATTTAAATTTGAATAATCCTACGTGGTCACTAGAGAAACTTACATCTTTTGTAGAAGTCGCAGTGTGGAACACATTAAACACTTAACTATTCACTCAACTGTCACAATTTTCACTATTGTTCCTAATATTTTCACTTCGGTGAGAAATAACAGCACTTTAGTTTTATTTCAGACGCCTCGTCCAAATGTGACTGCAAATTTTTTTTCGTTTGTCCAAGTGCTGCTCGATCAAACTGTTGCTTGGTTTCTCCTGTTGATTTTCACGTCACCACCATCCCTCTTTTTTGTGATGATGGTTTTCTTCTTCGGGTCTCTGAAACAGAAGCCTTTAGAGGCTCTATCTCCTCAATTGGGAAAAAGAGTCTAGAAAAGCAAAAAATAGTTTTTCTTCGGGTAGTTTTAATACCGCTTGTCACCAATGTTGCGTGGTATTTTCCTTGAATATCCGCGCGCGGCAGATTTCAAAATAGAGTTTGGGAAAATGATTTTTGTAGAAATAAAACTAGCTGAAATTTATTTAAAGATTTTACTTTCGTGTATTTAGATGAAAAAAATACAAGTTCTGCTTTTGGCTAGCGCGCTCGAGTGCCAAACAGAGAGTGTCGCTTCCCTCCTCTCTTTTCTCAGTTGAACCTCCACTTCTTACAAATTTCCGCTAGGGCGGAGTTTTCATACGAGAGAGGGTCGCATCCCTCCAATCACGTTCGTTTGCATATATACTCTAATGGCTAGCTTAATCTTATAGTTTCGATACGACGCAGCGCTCGATGTTTGTTTATGGCGTCGTAATATGTGCGCCGTTGACCGGGAATTCCCAGTTCCCGTAATAAATCCTCGTAGATCGGGACTCCCCAATTCCCGCAATAAACTATCTTTGCGGATCAGGGATCCCCAATCCTAGCAGTAAAGTAATCTTAATTTATGTTTCTCTAGTTACCATTTCTTACATATATCCCTTAAGGCTAATAAACTTTCACTTATTTACTATCGCACGCTCTATTCTAAATTTGAATCGTTTTCCATTCCGCGGCATTGCTGTGATGCGACAAAGGATCTCTCGAGCGCGCGGTATATTCGAATGCGCTGTAGATTGCCTTTCGCTTGCGCACGCGCCCATTATACTCTCGCCCGAAGAATCTCGAATGAATATATTAACTTATGTTTTCACTTATAATATGTGAAGAGCTGTTGACGGGTGGTCTCAAATCACATTGGAAGTTATTTACATATGAAATTGGCTAACATTAACCAGGAATGTGAATGGTGACCACCCGTCAACAGCTTTTCGAACCTTAGCCTTGCAGGTCCCACAATATAAGTCAATTACATGAGTTAATATTTATTCGTAGTACCAAAGAAAGTGAAATACATCATTTTTTTTATGAATTCATGGAAATTATGTGAATTTTAGACGAATCAATGTAGATATGGGCAATTCTCTGTGGGATCGAATATGAAAAAATTTGTTTTGGCTCAAAATTTTTTTTTGAGTTCTAAGGCATCATGTCGTATTCCCAGAATTTTTTCAGATTTTTCCGAGCTCTTTAACCCTGTTTAATAAATAGGCAAAGTTGCTGATTTTGCTGGTTTTGCATTTTCAGAGGCATTTTTAACCTTAATTTATACCCTGAAAATGATCTCTCGGGCAAAAAATGAATGAGACACTTTTGTCTGAAAATTGCCTGAATTTTATAGAAAAATTATCTCCAAGGTCATTGCAGCACATTAAGTACTCCACATTACCAATTGGAGCCTCTATTTTTGAACCCTGGGAGTTCGCTCGTTAAGAGCCTCACCCCATGGATACTGAAAGTTGTCCCAACTCATACCACATATAGCCTAGGGGAGAGAGGGGCGGGTTGTCAGTGTGGGTAAGTTGGCAAACTCTAAATATCTCTTAATTCGTGCGATGTACGGAGATGGCGTTCAGGGCAATTTGTGTACATTACCACGATACATATTTGTCCTGAGTACCAGATGTCCAGCGCTGTTTGCAGAGGAATGAGGTGAGTTTAAAATATTTAGCTGATCGGAAAAAAAAAAGATTGTTCAGAAAATTTCGTTTTTCTTCAAACCCATATTGGTATACAATAATTTTTAATAATGTGTCATATAGAGTTTGACCACCTCTATATTTTTGTAAAAAAAATTTTTTGAATAGTCAAGTAGTTTTTGTTTTATATTATTTGTTGTCATGTTATTCAATGGGAGGTAAGTTGGCAGAGATTTGTGGGGGCATGTTGGCATACTGTGTAACATATACTTTTTTTCAGAAATGGTCAGAAATCGCAAAAGAACAACGGCTCGAGCCACTACACATAAAGAAGTCATTCTAATTGCTATTAGAAAAGTTAAATATGAAGGGATGTCGGTATTTTGGATATGTCATAATTGTCAATGATTCCGTATTTATGCACTAATTTTGTTGTGTTGCACTTGATTATTTTTGTTCTAGCGTTTATATTGTGTTTAATGGATTGAAATGTATTGAAAGATATGTGAAAAGATAATAAATATTGTTAAATTTCCCTGCTATCAACTCGCCCCGTCTGATTGTCAACTTACCTCCGCTGGGGGGCACATTGTCGATAATTTTTCGGCCGAATATAAACGTTAATTTGGCAAAAAATAATTAATATTTTAAAGAAATAAAAATTGTTGTGTACTCGTGAGAGCGAGTACTTTCATATAATAAACTTCAATATTGGCTATATTTTGATTTTCTTGTGAAAAAAAAATTATTTTGTGAAAACTCTGCCTATCTGCCCCTCTCTCCCCTATATAGTGAAAAAACCGCTGCCAAGTGCCTTAGCAGTATGCTTTCTCAAAGAGGCTTTAACATCACCCACAAACGCATCTCAAACCTGTATTTTCACCTTTCCACTACCGTAGATACTATCATCTATTTTTCAAAAATTACAAAAAAATTATTTAATCAATTCAATTCGTATCTTTGTGACTGTGTAAAGTGTCGTTCTCTTTCAATTGACCAAACTATGTTGCGAGTGTTGCGATGTCTGCCCGGGCTCTCTTATTATTTGATCAAATGCAACAAAGCAAACGGTTCTAGGTTCTACACGATGCGAGACATTTGGACCTGCATAATTTTTCGATCAATTCATCTTGTGACTGTCATACGGTTTAATGGTAGTTAAAATCGATCCGCCCTGCCCTTAAGTCCGTATTTAGCAAACTTGAAGACTCATTTTGATCATTTTCGACGGCAAAAGACACCAAATTTTCCCAATTTTCTCTATAGTACGTTGAAACAAAACTTACATCAATTTTTTTCCCCATTAGCAACGGTTGCTAGGGCGGTGAACAACGGTTGCTAAGGAGCTAATTGGGAAGATTTTGTGTCCTTTGCCGTCGAAAATGATGGAAATAATAATAATTTATATTTTATAATAATAATATTTTTAAATTAATAATTTCCAACCTTCATAACGGTTGCTAGGGAAGTAAACAACGGTTGCTATGAAGAAAATAGAACAATTCAGTGTCCTTGGCCATCGAGTGTGACTTAAAACTAGTTTTCCGGCTTGCCCCAATGAGCACTCATATGGATTTGTGAGAAAACACGTTAGAAACGGTTGCTAAGGAAATAACCAACGGATTTTGCTGGAAATTGAACTCGTGATAGATCTTGCCACAACTAACCGGTGTGCGAAATTTCAGCAAGATCGGACGATTCCTTCGAAAGTTATCCTAGACAAAAGAAACGAAAAATTTTACACCTTAGCAACGGTTGCTAGAGAAATAAATAACGGATTTTGCTGAAAATTGAACTCGGCCGAGATTCTGCCGCGACTAAGCTGTGTGCAAAATTTCAAGAAGATCGGACCATTTCTTCGAGAGTTATCGTGGACGAAAAAAAACGTTACACACATACATACATACACACACACACACACACACACACACACACACACACACACACACACACACACACACACACACACACACACACACACACACACACACACACACACACACACACACACACACACACACACACACACACACACACATACAGACACTTTTGGATTTCCATGTTTTTCGTCCCGTAGATTACGAAAATCGAGGTCCCGAGGTCTGATTCGGTGGGTCGATTTTTGCCCCATTACAAAGCTTTCTCTTTGAGAAAGCAAAAGGTCATTTTCCGGGCTCTGGAAGCTCCCAAAAAATCAATATATTAACTCAAATAGGGGTAAAAAAAGGCTAAAATGACTATTCAAGGGGAGCCTTGTACCGCCAAAATTTCCAAATTTTGCAAACATTTGTCTGTGGTATTATTACAAGTGTTCGGAAAAATCTGAGAAAATTCTGGGAATACGACATGATGCCTTAGAACTTAAAACAAATTTTGAGTTAAATCAAATTTTTTCATGTTCGATCCCACAGAGAATTGCCCATATGTATATCTATATATAGCTGCCTCAGTCTAAAGTCATAAAAAGCTCTATAACAAGGCAGCGCTGGAACTCTACCGGCAGCTTGATCCAATATTTGTTTGCCAAGAAAAGTCACGCTTTCAACAATAGCGAATTCGATTTTTCGTAATCTGTCTCATTCCCTCATCATTGATTTGGTTAGCTATATCTTATTTAGGGTCATCATTCAATTTCGAAAATTGTTTAGCCACTGCTACAGATTTTATGTGGTGTCTCGCCTACCGTGGTTCGTAAGAGTACCAAATTTTCCAAAAAGCTTAGAGAAGTTACTTAATGGCTCCATAACAAACTTTTTTACATGTCAACACACGATTGCTCCTAATATTGACAAATAATGTACAATATTTACAAAAATAACCTTTTCCGACATCGGACAAAATAAGCCATAGAAACCGATCCAAGTGTAACAGACTAGCATATCTTTTACCTTCTTCACCATTTTTCTTCTGAATTGGATATGGGAAATTATATTCTTTTGGTGGGAACCAGTATTTCTGTAGCAATAGTACAATAGTTTTTCCACTAAATCATTCATTTCTGATTTGATATAGTTCCCAATATCTAGAGAGACATTTAAAAGACCATTGTCAGTATGAGATAAATTGATTGGTTCAGTTTTCAGTTGATTTTCATTAGAGCTAATCTGCAAATTCCTAGGTCATCTGCATTGAATCTACGTTCGATTGTCATTTCAGTTTATGTTTTATTTTATCAGTTTTCGAAACATTAATTTCTGAAAAATCTACCTGAATTTTCACAATTGCTGATTTCATTCGGAATTGCAAATGATTCTCCAATAACCTCCCTAATGCTGATAAAAGGGGTAACATTTTTTTATGAGACTCGACGTTGACAATGAGGTTCGACTTCTGTGATCTAAAAATATTTTTTTTAAGAATATCAGAAAAATATCGCTGTTTTAACATATGTTGAATACGTATCTATTCTTTTTTCATTCCTTCGTTTTATGAATTCGTTGGAAGCAGAATTTACATGCAATACATTTTGAATTTTTAAAGAATCATCTAATTAGTCACTGTGATTCACTATTGTATTTTCGTCACCTCTTCTGAGGGAATCTTTCGAAAATATCTCAGAATTTTTTGTGACTAGTTTAAAAAATTTCATGATATCAAATCATTATTTTTCTTCAACAGTGATTGTTCATGAATTTATATTCAAACATTACATGACTTGAAGTTGTCATTCGATATTCAGCTTGGCGAAGGTGAAGATTTATTAATAATATCTTCATTTTGATGGTTAAAATTCACATCATGGGCATATTTAAATTTATTCAATTTTTATTAAATCGTGTTCTTTCTGTTATTATAATTATGTTCAACGTCTTTCGTAGATGAAAAAAATTCGTTATATTTTGACGTTCATTCTCCGAGTTTTCTAGTCCCTGTCACTTTTCATTCATTTGACATTTTGACGAGAACAAACGATTTTTATTGATTTCTATGGTAGGTACATGTGTGAATCATGAATTCACTGTTGCGCAAATTTCGACGTGAAGCAGTTTAGCCAAATGCTTAAATTATAACGGCAGATCAATAATTTATTGAAATTCTAAAAATGCAGAAACTAGATCGATTCATCATGATACAAGGTGATGAAAAATACTTCTAAATAATCCTATAGTACAGGACACTATGGGAATTCAATCAGTACTGTAGTAGAAGCTGACTGATTACAGACTAACTCGGTGACTATCCGGCACCCGGGCTACCACCACCAAGATTCAACTCGGGAGAAGAGTGTAAAATTCTTCGAATTCACCTATCAAGAGAATATTAAACTATTCAATATATGAAAATCTTGCCACTAAATGATCGCAAGTAGAACATGCAATTAGACTTGCTAGGAGACCGCTTGGGATGCGGGTCACCGATCATGACCAAAATTTTTTTCCAGGTTCCTGGTGGCCATAGTAGAGAGAATCCAGAATATTAGGGTCCAACGCTCCCAAACTTCCCAGATATTAATTTATGTACCCTGGGTGGAGACGTTGTTCTCGTCCCAAATGACAATATGTCATCTGAGACGTATTTCCCTCACTGCACTGCACTTTCACTGTTCCAACTTGACCACCACATCACATTCTACCCTAGAAAACATATAGAAGCAGTAAATAGCGTGTACATGCAACAAATCTTACTTTCATGTCTTACTCACATAGAGTAAAACATGAAATATATGGAAATATCAACGATTATCGACTTTTCATGCTGTGCTTGGATACTGAAGCAATAACAACACGTATCCAAGCACAAAGACAACAAATCTAGTATGATTGTACGACAATTCAGTGTCAGAATTGATTTTCACACATGAAAACTTCAATTCTGAACATTCGTCGACCAATATCATGCTATAACCAATAATTTTAAAACTTATCTACTCACAGTTTTGCTCCCACTTGAATGCAATTTCTGGCCCTGTGTAGCTGACCTGGAATACAAAAATTATCACAAAGCAACATATTCAAAAATATATATGTACACAGACAAAGGTTAAGTTTACTTATCTGAATCCCCTTGCGTCTTGAATGAAAATCCATCAGCTGCTGCACACGATGAAGATCCAAACCTGCTGGAAACACTTGAAAGAAAGTGGTGTACTTATAAACTTTCATTACAAATACTCAATCTGTTGTGAGTAAGCAATGTCTACTTGATGAGTACAGCATCACATGTCTCACTGTCCTGACTGACTGTGTTTACAAAACGACACCTATGGTAACCTGCAGGGCGGAGTCGGTAACACAGGTGCTGCTCTGCAGGTTACCATAAGCGTCGTTTGTAAACACCATGTTTAGTTTGACATGTGATGCTGTACTCATCAAGTAGACATTGCTTACTCACAACAGATTGAGTATTTGTAATGAAAGTTTATAAGTACACCACTTTCTTTCAAGTGTTTCCAGCAGGTTTGGATCTTCATCGTGTGCAGCAGCTGATGGATTTTCATTCAAGACGCAAGGGGATTCAGATAAGTAAACTTAACCTTTGTCTGTGTACATATATATTTTTGAATATGTTGCTTTGTGATAATTTTTGTATTCCAGGTCAGCTACACAGGGCCAGAAATTGCATTCAAGTGGGAGCAAAACTGTGAGTAGATAAGTTTTAAAATTATTGGTTATAGCATGATATTGGTCGACGAATGTTCAGAATTGAAGTTTTCATGTGTGAAAATCAATTCTGACACTGAATTGTCGTACAATCATACTAGATTTGTTGTCTTTGTGCTTGGATACGTGTTGTTATTGCTTCAGTATCCAAGCACAGCATGAAAAGTCGATAATCGTTGATATTTCCATATATTTCATGTTTTACTCTATGTGAGTAAGACATGAAAGTAAGATTTGTTGCATGTACACGCTATTTACTGCTTCTATATGTTTTCTAGGGTAGAATGTGATGTGGTGGTCAAGTTGGAACAGTGAAAGTGCAGTGCAGTGAGGGAAATACGTCTCAGATGACATATTGTCATTTGGGACGAGAACAACGTCTCCACCCAGGGTACATAAATTAATATCTGGGAAGTTTGGGAGCGTTGGACCCTAATATTCTGGATTCTCTCTACTATGGCCACCAGGAACCTGGAAAAAAATTTTGGTCATGATCGGTGACCCGCATCCCAAGCGGTCTCCTAGTTGGTACAGCTAGACGGCAAGCGTAAAACATGATCGCATACAAAAATAACCAGTGCTTTTTCTTAGGATGAATCCACAGCAATCTGCATGGCGCACGCTGAATGTTTAGAAAAGTCGCGAACGGTCTGGGTCGCAATTCGTTACATATATATATATATATGGGTGATTCTCTGTCAAGTGAGAGAGTGAGAATAATTAAAGAGAATTGAATTAATTAAATAATTTTTTTGTAATTTTTTAAAAATGGATGATAGTATCTACGCTAGTGGAAAGGTGAAAATACAGGTTTGGGAAGCGTTTGTGGGTGATGTTGAAGCCTCTTTGAGAAAGCATACTGCTAAGGCACTTGGCAGCGGTTTTTTTTGTTAACTAGCTACTCATGCTAAGCTCTCATTCCACGTATTTTTTTACGTCGGGAAATTCTGGGATATACGACATGTGTCTCTCTTTGCAGCCAGATTACGAGATATGTCTTTCTTCGCGGGCAGATTGGGATATGTCTTTCTTCGCAGATGGAATTGTATGTGTATTTCTTCGTAAGAGGTATCGATATATTCGACGAAGAACAATATTTTTTCTCACCAGTGTACAACAGAAATTATTATATTATTGAAATTAGGGAGTAGAAGGAACTGACTTCCACTGCCACCGTCAAATTTGTATCTACGAATAAAAGCTAAACGACGTGATCTCATATAGTCACCGGCGTTGAAACGTTTGTTGTAGAAAAGGTTATTGAGCTTCTTGTATGTATGGCTGAATGTCTGTGTGTCTTCTTTTCATTAAAAGTGTGTTCATACATGTGAATGTGAAGCATTTCAGAAATAGGCCTCATGCATTTATACTTTTCTCTATCTAAAATTTTAAAATTGTTTCAATCAAAACCATGAGTACTGTTTTCAACAATATAAAATGGTATCGTTAATAAGTCGTTCTTGCATTTTTGATGTTTAGAAAATTTTTTCCTTCTATTTTCGTTTCGTTTCACTAACGGCGGTAACTCTATATAAGATTACATCGTTAAGCTTCTATTTGCAGAGAATAAATACAAATTCAATGACAGCAGTTGAAGTCAGTTTCTTCCACTCCTCAATTTTAATAATGTAATAAATTCTGTTTTGTAACTGGTGAGAAAAATCGTTGTGAATATATTTAAATGGTGTTTGCAATATTTATCGTTGTTTTGTTTTGTGATAACACAGCCTGATGAGGCCAGTGAACCATGCTGGCGAAACGTTGCAAATTATAAATTTACTAGCATCCCCCGTCGCAGCTTCACCCGCGATACATATAATTGGGAAAAAAAAATTTGTATCTCATAAACATAGAATTTCATATGTTACTGAATTTTTTTCTGAATTTGAAGGACCTCTGGGTGAATAATATTCTTTGTCATTATTTTATTACTAGCGTCCCCCGTCGCGGCTTCGCCCGCGAATATGTGTATTGAGTTCGAAATGTTATTCTCATTTATTGTTAAAAAACTCGTGTAATATGTATATATTTGTAAACTTACAAGGAGAGTATCAGGCCTTCGGGTCACCAATCTGGACCAAACTTGATATGTATGTTCTCTGGAGCTATAGTGACCATACGCAAAAAGTTTTAGGACCTAACGCTCCCTCAGTCCCAAGATAATCACATTACAAAGTTACTCAACTTTATACTTATAATAATATTTTCACTTACCAGGGGACATATGAGAACCGGGTCACCAATCTTGACCAAACTTTTTTTGATGTTAGTTTGGCTCAAGGATAAACTGTGCCCTCAGTCTCAGGGACCAACACTCCCAAACTCCAAAAATATTAATTATTATAGCTTGGATGGAGCCGTACCTCTCGTCCCAAATGACAATATGTCATTTGAGGCGTATTTCCCTTACTGAACTGCACTTTCACTGTTATAACTTGAATACCAGATCACATTTTATCCTAGAAAACATATAGAACGAGTAAATTGCGTGTATGCTCAACAAATCTTACTTCTATGTCTTACTCACATAGAGTAAAACATGAAATATATGACAAAATCAACGCTAATCGACTTTTCACTCTGTGCTTGGATATTGAAGCAATAACAACACGTATACAAGCACAAATACAACAAATCTAGTATCATTGGATGATAATTCAGTGTCAGAATTGATTTTCACTCATGAAAACTTCAATTCTGGACATGTGTCAACCAATGTCATACGATAACCAATTATATCAAAACTCATCTACTCACAGTTTTCTTTTTGCTTCGAAACAATTTCTGGCCCTGTACAGAATACCTGGAAACACAAAAAGTATCAGAAAGAAACACCTTTCTAAAATATATGTAGAAAGGCGAAGGTTAAGTTTACTTTAAGTTTACTTTTAAGTTTACAGGTGAACACTGTGGTGGAAATTAATCTGGAAACTTTTCTTACAATTACTCAAACTCATAGTACATTCATCCCATACTATAAGAGAAGTTTCTTCGATAATTTTGCATAAAGGACTATTTTTTCTCATTGAACAAATTGTATCTTGGCCAATAAAACGTTCAAAGGTAATTTGGACGTGGAATGGGCAGTTTTGGCTCCAGCAAGAAGAGTTGCTGCAATACCTCAAGATGCAACAGCTAAAACTAAAGCACCAAAAATACGAATTTGAGCTAATATTAAGTTGAGCAGAAAAGTCTTTCCTGTACCTACAGGGGCATCAATGAAAAATAGTTTCCCTAGGCTATTAAATCAAATGCATTCCTTTGAATTGCAGCCATTTTAGGTATATTCGATTCCAAACAACAACGCATTCCCATAATATTATGTGGATCCTTTAAAGCATTACAGGGATCACAAACATTTCGTGGACCACGAATTGGCGTAGGTAGACCGAATTCAATCAATCTGCACAATCCAGGAGCTTTATCTTTATTCATAAATCTGACTACGATATCTTTTATATCTTTTGCATTAGCGTAATTTTCTGATGGATCATACTCAAAAGCAAATCTTCCACGTACTATGTACGGGGCTTCGATTGTTCAATCCTGACGAACGACTTGCGTTCGTCTGGTTCTAATCATATACCGCCCAATGTTACTTTTGGATCTCGGCATTGTTACCAAAATTATTCGGCAGCAGGGAACTGAGATTCAAAAGATCCCAGGGAGAGGCTGAGCTCATTTCCAAGCTCTCCTATATAGCCGATAGAACGCTGACTCTCTTGCGAGAGAGCGCCGCGCTATACCTTATACACGTATGACTCAACGCCTCGCCATCTACTGGCGTGCCATGGTACTTGGTCAGTTACCCCCACCACAGAAAAATGCATTGTCTATTTCTCGATTTCTATTCAAAATTTTAAAATGCCACATATCCATAAACATGCCTGGAGTGGTCAAGAATCAAGTATCAAAATTTCATGAAAATCGGTTCAGTAGTTTTTGAGATTAGCGGCCATAAAAAAACAGGCTGTCCTTTTATATAGTAGTATAGAATGGTAATATTATGGGGATAAAGTTCCGAATAGGTCCCAGCTCCGATTTTTTGGAACTCAGTATACTTAAGAATTTTTACGTGCTGATTACGAAAATCATAGTGAAAATTGGCGCAAATCACATTTTTATGGGGAAAACCATGAAATTCCATAAAAACTATAGAAAATCATAAAAGAACATGAAAGACATGGAACATAAGTATTTTCGTGGCATACTTCGTTTTACCTTAGGAATAATAATATTAAATAACTCAATAAACTCCAAATTCCCGACAAACCTGCATGGGATTTTCTATGGGTCTTCCCCTAGATTTGCGCCTATGATACTCGTAATCAGGACGTCAAAATACATAAGTATACCGAGTTTCGAAGAAATCGGAGCTGGGACCTATTTGGAACTACACTCATCATGGGAATTCGGGGTATAAAAGCAGTCTCTTCGGGGGTTCGTACAATTATTTTCTGATACTCGATCAGCGTGAATAATTAGCTTATGATCATGTATTGGTGATTTTTCTAAATGGTACTTGAAACTTCCGATTGAATTATTATTTTCTAGCAAGCGATTTTGCAAAGTATTCACCAGGTTTCTGTTCAAATCTGGAACGATATTAGAACAAAGCGAGAGCTGGCCAGCTTCAGAAACGAACAAAAATGTAAAAATTGTGGATTCTCGCCCGAAGTAGACAATAGACTTCCAATACGATGACAAACTTGTCCTTGGATCTTGAACGTTAGCATAAAATTTCCTTCCATGATTTGTTTTGCACCGAAAGAATTTCCTCGAATTGTTGAGAAAATTTTCTGATAGTAGATGGAATCCCAAAATTATACTTTTAAGAGATATTGGAGGTTCCTCAAGCTGTAAAAGAGAAACTTCGCCTCCTTCACAACACATGCCTACGGCTTCATCATGCCAATTTTTGACGAAGCAATGATTGCATATTTTATCCTTTGAACTAATTCGCACATCTTTTGAATCAATATAATTCAAAAGAGTATTATATTCTAAAGCAGTTCTGTAACCTGCCAAATGGACTCTGGTTTGCTCCGGGACTGCTCTACGATCTACAGACATTCGATTTGCAGACCGAGTCTGACGACTCAATCAATTCAAGCGTGTTTTAGGCATAATATTGTGTATGCGAAAAATTTTCTCCAAAGGAGATGGAGAATTTCTATGCACTTTCAGGCTATACTTATAAGTGAAGGTGCATTAACTCTATTGTGGAAATTTCTAAATCTCTCAGCCGCCTAGTGGGAGAAGGCACGAAGCTCGTCGCTGTAACCTGGGGCGGAGGGGCTACTGTAACCTGGGGCTACAGGGGCTGCTGTAACCGGGCGGAGGGGCTACTTTCCGCGCATGCGTCATGCCTCCCATTCGGGGGTTCTGCGGTTGATACGCCAAGAAGTGGTAGTTCGACTATTTATTTATTAATTTAAATAATGTCTTTTTCAACGTTTTGCATAGCCTATAACCATCTGGCGTGTGCAACGAAGCTACTGTCAAAATTTGGTAACATTTGATTCAGTTGTTTTAGAGCCAAATGCGAACAAAAAAATGGTTTCCTCTTTATGTAATAGTAAGATATGGAGTTTCCATTTGAACTCCATTCCACAGATCGTAACAAATAAAAATTTCGAAAAACGAGCGTGTGAAAACAAACATACTGATTTTATTATTTTTGCATCTCCAGGTGTATTTTCAACCTCAACTTGACCTTGAAAATGACCACTAGGAGAAAAATGAATCAGACATTTTTGTCTCCAAAATTTTCTGAATTTCACAGAAAAATTATCTTCGAGGTCGTTGGAGCGTATAGAGTACTTCACGTTACTTTTAGGTTGTTCCGAAAAAACGGCCGGGAGGTGTCTCTACTGTCAGCAAAGCTTATGTCTATGTGCGTCCGTGTGTGCAAGTCCACGTGAGCCCAAACGTTCATATTATACATATAGACTAGTGCAATTAGGCCAAAAATCGTGAAAAAAACCTGAAAACGTGCCTGGGGTCCGTTTTTTTTTGGAATCGCTTCGTTGTCACCTCTAGATTAAAACTGGATCCAAACAAAATTCTCAAAAGTTGTGGAAAATTGTGGAAAATGAGAGAAAATTGGGAAATCACCTGTTTTTTTCACATTTCAGTGCATAACTTCTTTGAGAGAGTCTTTTCGAAAAAAATTGTAGAGTAGAAAGTTGTTTGTTTTGAAATTCCCTACAAAATAAGCTCTGTTGAGTTACGATCCAGTAGTTAGGGTAGTCAGAAAACGTCGATCACGTGGTGAGACACGAAAAAAATGAATCAATGGAAAAACACATTTTCCATGCATCAATATTGATGAAAATTCGTGAGTAGAACTCTTTTAGCATTGTTTTAATACAGCCCCAAGCCGCCTGTGATTGGTCCATAATTTTTCGAAATACGGGTTTTTCAAATTTGGATTTCATCGCTTAATTACGCGAAAACTAAGCGTCTGTTTCGGTAGCCAATTTTTTAACATGTCCGTGGCATAGCTAGCTATCATATACCAGCACCCAGCTCATGCTTTTCACCTTTTGCATGCCTCTTTACTTCTACTCTATTCAATTTGGAGCCAAATCGCTATCATCTGCTGAAATAACATGTGAAACGAGAATAATGGCCAACAGTTCGATGAGACTGAGAATAAATCAATTTGAGTATTAATTCAATTAGGAAGCTTAAGTCAGGGTCAGGTAAATCGTTGCAACATTATCCGATTACCCGTAGTATACCTGCGCTAGTGCGAGAAGTGAAAACTTATTGGATCAAAACGTCGGATTTTTACCGCTCAAAGTTTGTTTTGATCAGAGAAATGAATCACTGATCAATCAATTTAAAAAATTCAGTTTGCTACATTTAAGCACTTTTTGATTTCGATGCGTTAAGGGGGGATATACAGTTCGAACGAGAAAAAAAACTCATTTTTGAAAATCGTTTTTCAAGGGTAGTTTTTAATAAAATCTATCGAAAAATTTTGACAGTTATAAGTTGATCCATGTAGTATACAAAAATATTTTTTTCAATTTTTTCTAACAAAATGGCGGCCGTTAGATAGCGTTGAAAAAGTACCTCTATTTTGCTTGTGCCGGCTCTCCTGGTCGCAATTTTGATCGGAAATAAAAAAATCAAAAAAATTTACATTAATTACATTCACAGTTAGTAGATGAATTATCAAAAAAAAATTAAAAAAAAATTTGCACTTTTGGCGTATCTTTTTCGAAAAACTCAATTTTTTTCAATTTTTTTCCCGCCATTTTCTCACATTTTTCCATATTTAATAATAAAATATTACAATAATTTTTAATTCATCTGATAGGTAATACTATAATAAAGAAATCCTATAAGTTCCAGCTCAATCGGATAATTAGTTTTCGAGTTATCACCGGCATAAACTCCAAAAATGTAGTTTTGAGAAAAACGCGTTGAAAGTTTTAAATTACCGTTAAATCGTACTTACACTTCAACCAGCAATCCCTGGGAAAAAACACTTGAAGTTTGAATTTCGAAGAAAGGGTTTCAGGAGCATATTCTACGGGAAATTTACTAACTTTTTATGAAAAAAAAAAAATCGAATTTTTTTTTCAAAAGGTCTTGGGCTCGGCGCTAGAGTCAGGTAATTCGTTGCAGTATTAGCCGATTACCTGGGGTAAACCCGCACTAGTGCGAGGAGGGGAAAGCTGCTGCTTCAAATCAGTCAGAAGCGCAAATATTGTCCGAATTTCACCGTTCAAAGTATGCTTCGATCAGGAAAAAGAATCAGTGATCAATCAATTTAAAAACTTTAAAGTTTGCAGTATTTTATCACTTTTTGACTTTGATGCGCTAAAACAATAAAAAAGGGTCTTGGGCTCGGTGCAGTGAGGGTCGTACTCGGCTCCCGGGGGTGCCGAGAGGTAAGGCCCCTCCCATAAACCCTCCATCTGAAATCTATGGGAAAAAAATTAACATGGAAGGGATATATGTACGGTTTCAAGTGACGCGCACGGTATAGACATGTAGGTAAACTTGTGTACACTGAGTATTGCTTTCTCAAAAAGAAAGCTTTGTAAGGAGGTAAAAATCGACCCACTGAATCGGACCTCGGGACCTCGATTTTCGTAATCTACGGGTCGAAAAACATGGAAATCCGAAGATGTCTGTATGTATGTATGTATGTACGTACGTACGTACGTACGTGCACTTTTTTTTGTCGTACGATAACTTTCGAAGGAATTCCAATCGTCCTGAAATTTTGCACACAGGTCGGTCTCCGGAAGATGTGAACCGAGTTCGGTGTTCAGCAACATCCGTTGTTTATTTCCATGGCAACCATTGCTAGCGTGTTTTTGATAAGTTCCCATATAATTCATGATAAATGATCATTTGGGTTTGTATATTTATGGGATTCTATAAGAATCAAAGAGACATTTCCCGTAGAAACCATTGTTGATGTCTCTAGCAACCGTTACTATGGAGTGGGAAAAGTCAGTTTGAAGTCCATTTTTGGAACTGTTGATGATTAAGAAGTAAGAACATCGAAGCTCCGACATTTACCATAGCAAACGTTGTTTACGTCCTTATTAATCGTTACTTTGGAGTGGGAAAAGTCAGTTGGAGGTCCATTTTCGGAACTGTTGATGATTAAGAAGTAAGAACATCGAAGCTCCGACATTTACCATAGCAAACGTTGTTTACGTCCTTATTAATCGTTACTATGGAGTGGAGGAAATGAGTTAGAGGTTCATTTTGCTTACTCAAAGAGTGGTGATTAATGCAAGTTGAGGTTCAATTGCAATACTTTGAGAAAGCATACTGCTGAGGCACTTGGCAGCGGTTTTATTTTGTGTATCATTCTGGGCAATACATAATCATGTATTTAATAAAGTGTAGGTATTACATAGATGGTTGTAATAATACATTACAATTCGAATTTCCTACTCAAGCGTTTCTCAAGAAAGAGTGGCTGAAAGCTATCCGAAAGCCGAATTGTCAACCAAAATCGTGTCATGGCTTGTGTAATTATTGATGGAACTACTTTGGAAGTAGTATTGGGAAATTCTTCTGGTGGTTTTATTTCATTCAGCAGTGAATTATATGGAGGATCAACTAGTGACAGACAAGTGGTTAAACGATGTACAGTTAAACATAAATGTGAATCTGGAGACATGATTATGGCAGACCGAGGGTTCACTGTTCGAAATATTTTTGCTGCATATAATGTCACAGTGGCAATACCCCACTTCACCAGAGGAAAAGATTATATACCTCTTGAAGAACTATTAAGTGACCGTAAACTATTAAAGGATAGGGCTCACGTAGAAAAAGTAATAGAACCATTGAAAATTCACAAAATTTTGTCCACGAAGTTGAATCATAAGTATCTACCGATAGCAAGCCATATATTTAAAGTGATTATTATGTTATGTAATTTCAGAGATTGTATCATTGAAAAAAAAAATGTTGAGTGTATTGTAGAGAACATATCTGAGAAAAATTAATTTTTTCTGATTAAAAGAATACTCTTTCTATTCCATTGTCAACAATGATATAATTATGCCAAAGTATGCCAATACTCTATTAAGTTCTCCATCTCAAATTCAGTGTTCAAACAATATGAGTGCTTTCAAGATTATATTACCGTTTATTATCATAAAATCACAGAATTTAAAGATCAACGCTCCTTAAAAAAATCAAATCATAGTCTTTGTATATATATTTATTGAAAATAGCTGGTCTCAATTGATTTTCATAGAAAGCTATGACTTTACCAAACATGAGACATATGAATACTTAATTCCTATACATAGTTAATCGTATGGAAGATTTGGAAGTATATACTGTTTTTATAGATTTGCTTACAGACACGTTGACACGGACACACACATTCAAAATGAAACAGTGTTAGTAAGCTTTGCTGACAGTAGAGACATCTCCCGGCTGTTTCTTCAGAACTACCTAATTTGGAGCCTCTATTTTTGTACCCTGGGAGCTCGCTCGCTCGCCAAGAGCCCCACCTAATGGGTACTAGAAATTGCCACGTATTATATACATAATTTCATGACACATACAGCTTATATAGTTAAAAAGTAGGGCTGAGCCCTGGAAGCTCTAAAAAAGATAATAATATATCTTAAATAGGCATAAAAATAGGCTAAAATGACCATTCAGAGGACTGTTGCATCGCCAAATCTTCTAAAATTATGCAAACACTTGCCTGTGGTATTGTCACAACTATTCACTGTAAAAACTTAAATTCTAACTTATCCTAAATTATCAATATCAATGACATAGATCAAGAATCACTTATGATGCTTAACGCTACCTAACTTTTATTAGTTATGTGCGTTAATGGTCAATAAATTGCCTCTATCATACTAAAATTTACAACAAACTAGTGATAAAGCATGTGTGTCATGAATTGCATTCACTCGATAAGAAAGATTAATCCAAAAATATAAATTATGAGCTGGCCCTAGTAAAAATAATTTTTGTACATAATTGTACAAAAACGTACAAAAACGTATAGAAATGAACAAAAACGTACAAAAGTGTCCAATTTGGAACAACTTTGGAAAAGTGTTCACATACTCACTACACTTTCGTACAATTTTGTACACTTTACTACAATTCTATACGTTTTTGTACGTTTCCGTACATTTTTATACGGTTTTGTATGTTTTCGTACGTTTTTATATGGTTATGTATGCTTTTGTACATTTTTGTACGTTTGTATACGTTTTTGTACGTTTTTGTACATTTTTGTACATTTTTGTACGTTTTTATACATTTTTGTACGTTTTTGTACGTTTTTGTATGGTTATGTATGCTTTTGTACATTTTTGTACATTTGTATACGTTTTTGTACGTTTTTGTACATTTTTGTACATTTTTGTACATTTTTGTATGTTTTTGTTCGTTTTTGTATGTTTACGTATGCTTTTGTACATTTTTATACGTTTGTATACGTTTTTGTACGTTTTTGTACAATTTTGTACATTTTTGTACGTTTGTATACATTTTTGTACGTTTTTGTACGTTTTTGTATGTTTATGTATATTTATATACATATATATACGTGTTTTATACTTTAAAGTAACCCTTTCAGTAACTTAATCTTTATTACATATTTATATAAACATTCATTTGATCATTTTTACATGAAGAAATTGAACAAATTATTTTTGTAATCAAAATTTGATCTGAACAGTTCATAATACTACAAATAACATATACATTAGTTTGATTTTTTACCCATGGCACCTTCAGCAATTGTGCTACAATAAAATTGATCACCGCAATGTATGAGTGAACTCGGTCTAATTATGTCATTACACCGTATAAAAGTAAAATCACTGAGCTGTCTATTTACAATTTTTACATGATTCACATTCGCATTAAAGCTGTAATAGCCCGACCGTTATTTAAAGGGGCGGTTGGGCGACAAACCCCTATGTTTTGGTACGAATAGCTCTGCTCGGCTCGTTGTAGGGAAAACCGAGATTAGGCGGGTTGCAAATGACCGCTCGGCCACTTACTTATACTTTAATCCGTTCGGCGCCTGGTCGTCCTTGGCTGGAGCGTGGCAGCGTAGCAGCCGAGTATTCCATGGCGCGCTGGGCCGTATCAACGTATCGGCTCGGGTGGAATATGTATGGGGCGAGTGAGGGTGTTATAAGAAAACCAGCTGCATGCGGGCTAGCACTAAGGTTTATTACTTAACTCAAACTACATTTAACACCCGATCCAGCGTGGTTGGATCGTATACATATCTCACTTATCGTCGATAGATATTAGTAAGCTACGCGTTCGCGAGGGAGCTGCGCCGCTCGCGCGCTCCGCGCGCGGCCACCCGTGTGGCACTCGCGATTTGCGCGGATGTACTCTCTCGTGTCCGCCGCGGCCGCATCTTTTATAGGCGCCGTGACGTCCCGTCAAGATGCGCTCTCGGGGCGCGAGGCGCGGGCGCGAAACGGTGGAGAAGCGCCGTTGCACTTCGCGAGAATTACCTCTCCCTCGCGGAGTGATAACAAGCGCGCGTGGCTCAGCGTCTTCTTCCCGTTCGCACGCGCGAATACTTATAACTATGAAGCGCGCTCGCTTCATTACAACCTATTCATGCGCTGCAATGCATGCGGTCGCTCATTCGAATATTATTATACGTATATAAGGCGCCTTACAATATTGATACATGCATATGCGCGTCATCCATTTATTAAATTATTAACCGGTTAATAAACAATCGATTCGCTCTCGTTCATGGCATACAAATATAACGTATTCTGATCCGGCCGGATCAGTCCTTAATTCTTTAGCGCATAATTCATTTGCATTGCATGCTTGCTAATTATATTTGATTATACATTTATTTGTCGCTCTCGCTCGAGTGCCCGCTGGCTACTCGTCAACTTATACGTGCCGATAAGAAAATATCCTATGGCCGTTTCTTAAGAACTGGGAGCTGCGCAGTTGCCGTGTGCAACTCGCACTTATAAAATAATATTCCCGCACGAGCGCCCGCTGGCTGCTCGTGGCTCCGCACAGGCTGATAAGAGAATATCTTATAGCCGACATCCATCCGTTCAATGTTGGGCAGCTGCACAAAATTGCAAGCTGTCCATAAGATCTTCATGTGCTACGTGCGATTCGCCATCCGCCGCATGGATGCGTCGCACTCAGCGCATTCTCATACTCACGCATACATCCTTAATCCTAAAGTCGCTTCTCGGCGCAACTCGGGTAGCATGTGGGAAAATGCGCATCGCAGATGTGCGATGCGACTCGAGTCAATCTAAAATTTCGAAAATTCTGGGCGGGGCACGGCCGGGCCATAACAAAGCACTCGTATTTAACATTTAGTACATTCATGAAAATTATTACAATATCAGTATCGACGTACTTCATTTTGCATATATTTCTTATTAATCCAAATACAGAATAATTTGTCACAATGATAGAATCGTTGTTTCTTTTAGATTTTATATAAGAGCAACTACTATATCGGTGACATTTATAAATAAATTTCATGTATCTATAACATTCTCTCAGCTTTGTCACATAAAAAATTTCCCTGAGGCACATAATTTCAATACCTTTAAGTCTATAATTTTTTTTTTCTTCCAAAGGCTATCACCACCTGGGAATATGATTAAAAATAAGATCAAAGACTAAACATCAAAGAGTAAAATAATGTAGGTGTACACAAAGGTTGTGATTCGATTAAGTTATTCAGACTGCATATAAATACACACACACACACACACACACACACACACACACACACACACACACACACACACACACACACACACACACACACACACACACACACACACACACACACACACACACACACACACACACACACACATATATGTATATATATATATATATATATATATATATATATATATATATATATATATATATATATATATATATATATATATATATATATATATATATGTATATATATAGTCACTGGCTCATTAATAAAGATAATAATTATTAACAACAAAGGGGGACACGAGAGAGTGCAATCTCGCCCGGCGCTGATGCAGGGCGAGTTCTCAGAGTCGTGTTTCGGGAATATAGGTGGGAATCGGGGCCACAGAAACGCACACACGTAAATTGAATGATGCTTCATTGCAGTGCTGAGGGTACAAGTAATAGGGAACGCGGCGCGGTCGATTGAGAGAGACAGAGAGCAACACGTGGAGACCAACCTTGTCGTTGCCCGCGATGTGGGAGCTGGCGACGTAGAAAGCCGGCACGGCGATGTCGGCGCTCGGGAAAAGCCGGCGCTCGGAAGCCGGGGAAGCTGGCGCTGAGCACGTGGGCCTCGGCTCGGCCGTCGCGTGGAAGGGCTGCTCGGGGTGTCGGCGTTGACACCGGACACGGGGCACGCGTGCACAGCACTGCCACAGCACGTGGCACGGGCACAAGGCACAGAAAAGTCGCGAAGGGATTGGGCCGAATTGCTGCTTTCGCGCTCGCGCTTGGGCACACACTGCCCGCTTCCGCCCGGCACCTGTAGCTGCCGCGGCGCGGCGGTGATGTCGCGCTGCTGTTGTCTCTGTCTCGCGCTCTCTCTGTCTCTCTCTTACCTTGTATGGCGGCCGCTATACAATTAGGGATGTTTGCTGGGACAGGGAGACCTCACGGTACAAAGTACCCGTGAATATATATATATTCATATATATGTGTGTGTATATATAACAAAACATATTACTTAAATGTAAATTTGTTGTGCAATTTCATTGCATTTCGTACTTTATACTTGTGTTTGAACAAAAATTTTCAATCGATATTTTAAATATATTGCTTAAGGGATGTGATTTAGAAATACTTTTTTCAATATTTCGTTAATATTCTTCAATTATTTTGTAAGACAAATGTGTGCTCAATAAATAAGATTAAGTGAACATTTCCCTGTTTCAGAGTTTATTGAATATATTACAAAATTTTTTTCTTCTTCCAAAGGCTATTACCACCTGGGTATGTGCCTAATATTACAAAATACATTCTATATTAACAGAGAATGTCAAGTTCAATTCTACTATGTTAATCTCCTATAAAACGTACAAAAACGTACAAAAACGTACAAAAACATACGAAACTGTACGAAACTGTACAAAACTGTACATAAGCGTATGAAAACGTACAAAAACGTACAAAAATATACAAAAACGTACAAAAACGTACAAAAACGTACGAAACTGTACAAAACTGTACATAATCATACGAAAACGTACAAAAACGTACAAAAATGTACAGAAACGTACAGAAACATTAAAAAATGTAGAAAAATGGATATAAATGTATTTTTTGTTCCAAATGGGACGTTTATAAACGGTTTTGTACGTTTTTGTACGTTTTTGTACATTTTTGTACGTTTTTGTGAGGAAGTTATTTTTACTAGGGCGGGCATTACACACACCTTATAACACACAAAACAGTAGATGAATTTCCCATAATTTTTTTATATCAACGAGAAAATTTTGAAGTTACTTTCTTGGGTATTATTTATTTATATACATTCATAAGAATCATTTATCTCTCTATATTGAAAGCCAGACTACCGCCATCTGGGAAATTTTGCCCCCCAAGTTGACCCCCGAAGTTGTCCCCCTCAGTTGCCCCTCATTTTCATCCCTCTTTTTGATCGTAGTAATATCTGCAAGCTTCTTAGAGGGTCTGATCTTTCATTCTCCATCTGAGTCGGAAGGTAAATTGTTAGATTATCAAATATAAATTAAATTCAATATACAGAGATTGAGCACACGCGCGGCGCAACGGAGATTGCGGGCGGAGCCCTCGCAGAAGCAGAAAATCCCTCTAACTTTTTCAAACAAATGAGAGAGCGCTAGAAACTGTTTACGAAACTCGCTAGGTGGCTCGACATACAATTCATTGTTTCCATAACTAAAATGTATAACTTAATTATATGAATATGTATAATATTTATTATATGAATATTATCATGTAATACGCTTCATGATATATGTCTTGATAAATATTGATAAAATTCAACGTTTGTCTTACAGACTTTGTCATATATTTCAATTAGAGTGGTACTGTGTGTGTGCTTGCACCATATCATTACACATATAAGTTAGTATTTTTAGCCAATATCTGAGCTTTGTCAAAGGTCACAGTTTGGGATACTGAATACTACTAACTTATGTGCGTATTGACATGATGCAGGCACACGCTCCGTGCCACTTCAATCAAAATTCATGACGAAATAATCTAAAAAAACATGAATTATTTTAAACTCGTGTGTACTCATCTGAAAAAACTATTGGCGCGGTAAAATCATCGAGTGACTCCCGGTCGATTCGAAGCTTATTACACGGGCCAATATCCTCACCACAAAAGTACTGTTTTGTTGTATTTTCATGTAGTTGGCCAGAGAAGCCTCTCGAATTATCTTACATGACGCACTTTCCAGTGCTACTGATTGGTGAGTTTTATCAGTAACCATATGGTTCTATTGAGAAATACTACTCACTGAAGCAGCAGGGCCATGTTCATTAAGTCTGAACTTGAGCAAACCATTGTTCATTTCAAAACTCAAACTTTGAAGATGATCTTCCGTGGTAACAATTGGCAATGGCAGAAGTAGTGAACTCTATTTTGATTGATCGTCCAGAGTTGATTCCATACTAATTTCTCTCATTAAGGGGTTACATACACCTTAAAATTGAAAAAAATCGATTTTTTTTTTCCCATGTTTTTTTATGTATTTGGATCTCCTCTTTCGAATGCCAAAACCCGTTTTCAAAAATCCGGCGTCCTTAAAAAGTTATGCGAGATTAACTCAAGTCATGTTTTGAGGCAAAAACCGCCAAAAATGATGATTTTCAATAACAACGCTGATTTATTTTTTTTTCTCTGCAGAAAAATATTTTATATCAATTTTATAATGCTTAATTATCAAAAAAAAACAATATTCAACTGTAAAAAAAAATTTTCTACCTATTGCCAATCATGATTCAAATTATCACAAAGCATGAGCCTATAGAACATTTATTTAATATAATTCGCAATGAATGACTCGAGTGCCAATGTTTTGTGTTTCCCGCGGCAAGGTCTTGACTATTTTCGGTCAAAGCGATATGTGCCGCCATTTTTAGTGTAAGAATGACAATACTTTATGTGAACAGACCTTCAAAATTCATGTGTGAAACTGAACCATGAGTGTGGAATAGCCCTTACTCTCAAGTTTGTTTTGATTATCAACTACCGACTATTTTGGGGTTAACCTCTCATTTTCTCAAAATAAAAATAGAAATATAAAAGAGAATAGTTCATGTTGCTGAGTCATTAGTAGTAAGTATCTGTTTGAATTCATAATTGTTTGAATAAATATTGAAGACAAAAATTTATTCATGATTTCATTTTTTTATTTTGAAGGCTATGTCAGCACAGAAGAAAAAAAATAGAAGTTCCCCAGTGGCAAGTTGTAATGATGGTGCTAATGTTATTCTAGATGTGATGAGTGCATTAGGTATTGTTCTTGGTACGAGTGCTAGTCTCTATTCTGCCAAGAAGAATGAAACTAGGATTCGTGTAATGGATAGTCGAGTGGAGGCATCAACTCTCCAAGCTCGCACGCTGAGAAGAAGACTCAGGCATGGAGTGTCTGATCATTCCTATCAAGCAGGGGCATACTAAGGAGCAATTTCAGTAGTGAAGTTATGTAATATTATAAGTGACTGTGATTTGTTCATGAAATTAAACTTTAAAATGTGTTTTTCTCAAAACTGTGATTTTGACATATGTGATGTACTTGCCGTAAGATCCAAAGAGCTGAGGTTGACGTATACAACTTTTGTAAAGTGGATTGTGTTTGTGACATCAATACTCATATCCGGAACCTCAGTCGCCAAGATCCAATCAAGTTTGACCCCATAAGCGTGTGACCAAACCAGTGAAATAGCTGTTTTCTTGATTTTTCATCACTGTATTCGATAAGCCTACAGACTTGGGTGGTCAAACTTGATTGGATCTTAGCGACTGAGGTTCCGGATATGAGTATTGATGTCAGAAACATAATCTATTTGGCAAAAGTGGTATACGTGGACCTCAGCTTGCTGGATCTTACGACAAGTGTGATATTAGAGTTAATACAGATATATAGCTATATAAAATATTCCAATGCACTTTTGGGATATACATATTTTCTGTGGAATAGTTTAAAATTAGTGTACAGAATCTAGAAAAAAAATTTGTTTGAAAAAAAAATTGATAATAGTTATTTTTTTCTGTTGTACAAGAATCATTAATTTTAAGGTGTATGTAACCCCTTAACATTGTATCAAACAAATATAGATAGAAAGAAAGAAAGAAAGAGGATTACTTCAAAAGTCAATTTCATCTATAATTTCCTTAAGATACAATTTTTTTGGAAATGTAAAAGAACACATTACTGTAATAACGTCTCATTTCATATTTTAATATAGTCTAATAGTTGGATTTGTTCGCTAATATGAGGTTATCCTGACAAAGAAACTCAATCAGGGAATTATTTAAACTTGAGCTAATGTATAATTCCATCAGACAAATTTTATCACAATAGAAAATTTTCAACATAGCAATTGAGTTCACCGACAGTGTTACTAGAACAAACTCGGACAATTCAGTACTTTTTTTGATATCATAATTAAGAGACATTACTGCTTTCTTCATGAAAATATCTTATTTGAACTCTCGAATTAACCAAAGTAGAATGTCTTGGGAATGGACATATTTACCCCGTTGAAAAAAACCGACTGGATTTCCAGCTGGATTTGCACTGGATTCCAGCTGGATTTACGCTGGATTCTAGCTGGATTTTGAATGGATTCCAGCTGGATTCCAGCTGGAAACGAAAAATCCAGGTGGAGTCATGCAGGGAAAATCCAGTGAGTTTCCCGAATAATTCAGCTGGATCCTGAGATAATCCAGCTGGATTCCACTAGAATTAGGGTTATATCATTATTAAAGATCAAGCAGATTTTCCGGATAATCCAGCTGGATTTTTCGACAATCCAGCTGGATTTTTTCGGTTCTAGAACAGCGGGCTACGGCGGCGAACCCAGCTGGAATATGAACGAATCCAGCTGGACTTTTCGACAATCCAGCTGGATTTTTCGGTTTGGGAGCAGCGGGCTACGGCGTCGAATCCAGCTGGATTATGAACGAATCCGGCTGAATTTTTCGATAATCCAGCTGGATTTATTCAGTTTGAGAGCAGCGGGCTACGGCGGCGAACCCAGCTGGATTATGAACGAATCCAGCTGGATTTTTCGATAATCCAGCTGAATTATTCGGTTGGGGAGCAGCGGGCTACGGCGTCGAATCCAGCTGGATCATGAACGAATCCTGCTGGATTTTTCGATAATCCAGCTGGATTTTTTCGGTTCTAGAACAGCAGGTTACGGCGGCGAATCCAGCTGGATTATGAAAGAATCCTGCTGGATTTTTCGATAATCCAGCTGGATTTTTTCAGTTTGAGAGCAGCGGGCTACAGCGTCGAATCCAGCTGGATTATCGAAAAATCCAGCAGGATTCGTTCATAATCCAGCTGGATTCGCCGCCGTAGCCCGCTGTACTAGAACCGAAAAAATCCAGCTGGATTGTCGAAAAGTCCAGCTCGATTCGACGCCGTAGCTCGGTGCTCCCAAACCGAAAAAATCAAAATGTCGAAAAATCAGGCTGGATTCGTTCATAATCCAGCTGGATTTGCCGCCGTAGCCCGCTGTTCTAGAACCGAAAAGATCCAGCTGGATTATCGATAAATCTAGCAGGATTCTTCCATAATCCAGCTGGATTCGCCGCCGTAATCCGCTGTCCTAGAACCGAGAAGATCCAGCTGGATTATCGAAAAATCCAGCAGGATTCTTCCATAATCCAGCTGGATTCGCCGCCGTAATCCGCTGTCCTAGAACCGAAGAAATCCAGCTTGATTATCGAAAATTCCAGCAGGACTCTTTCATAATCCAGCTGGATTCGCCGCCGTAGCCCGCTGTTCTAGAACCGGAAAAATGTAGCTGGATTGTCGAAAAGTCCAGCAGGATTCTATCATAGTTCAGCTGGATTCGACGCCATAGCTCGGTGCTCTCGAACCGAGAAAATCCTGCTGGATTGTTGAAAAATCCAGCTGGATTCGTTTATAATCCAGCTGGATTTGCCGCCGTAGCCCGCTGCTCTAGAACCGAATAAAACCAGCTGGATTGTCGAAAAGTCCAGCTGGATTCGTTCATAATCCAGCTGGATTCGCCGCCGTAGCCCGCTGTTCTAGAACCGAGAAAATCCAGCTGGATTATCGAAAAATCCAGCAGGATTCGTTCATAATCCAGCTGGATTCGACGCCGTAGCCCGCTGCTCCGAAACCGTAAGATCCAGCTGAATTGTCGAAAAATCCAGCTGGATTCGTTCATAATCAAGCTGAATTCGCCGCCGTAGCCCACTGTTCTAGAACCGAAAAAATCCAGCTGGATTGTCGAAAAGTCCAGCTGGATTCGACGCCGTAGCTCGGTGCTCTCAAACCGAAAAAATCCAGCTGGATTGTCGGAAAATCAAGCTGGATTCGTTCATAATCCAGCTGGATTCGCCGCCGTAGCCCACTGTTCTAGAACCGAAAAAATCCAGCTGGATTATCGAAAAATCCAGCAGGATTCGTTCATAATCCAGCTGGATTCGACGCCGTAGCCCGCTGCTCTCAAACTGAAAAAATCGAGCTGGATTATCGAAAAATCCAGCACGATTCTTTCAAAATCCAGCTGGATTCGCCGCCGTAATCCGCTGTTCTAGAACCGAAAAAATCCAGCAGGATTATCGAAAAATCCAGCAGGATTCAATCATTATCCAGCTGGATTCAACGCCGTAGCCCGCTGTTCTAGAACCGAAAAAATCCAGCTGGATTGTCGAAAAGTCCAGATGAATTCTTTCATAATTCAGCTGGATTCGACGCTTTAGCTCGGTGCTCTCAAACCGAGAAAATCCTGCTGTATTGTCGAAAAATCCACCTGGATTGGCCGCCGTAGCCCGCTGTTCCAGTACCGAAGAAATCCAGCTGGATTATCGAAAAATCCAGCAGGATTCGTTCATAATCCAGCTGAATTCGCCGCCGTAGCCCGCTGTTCTAGAACCGAAAAAATCCAGCTGGATTGTCGAAAAGTCCAGCTGGATTCTTTCATAATCCAGGTGGATTCGACGCCGTAGCTCGGTGCTCTCAAACCGAAAAAATCCAGCTGGATTATCCGGAAAATCTGCTGGATCTATAATAACGATTTAATCCTAATTCTAGTAAAATCCAGCTGGATTATCTCAGGATCCAGCTGGATTATTTGGGAAACTCACTGGATTTTCCCTGCATCACTTCACCTGGATTCTTCGTTTCCAGCTGGAATCCAGCCCAAATCCAGCTGGAATCCTGCTGGAATCCAGTCAAAATCCAGCTAGAATCCAGCGTATATCCGGCTGGAATCCAGTGCAAATCCAGCTGGAAATCCAGTCGATTTTTTTCAACAGTGTACCTTGAATTGAAGAGTTGAAGAAAGAATGTAACTTTTAAAGTATCCATCCAGATCCCAATATCTATCCAGATCTAGATATATATGCAGATGAAATTGGGTAAAATGGGTATTTCGTCTTGGATGAGTTGAGAAATCACTGGGCAAATTTTTTATGGTTCCAATGATATAGTTGCAGATGACACAGGATAACCAGGTTCAATCGTATGTGAAAGTATTTGATAATTTTCAATACCTGGTGTGAAGACAGAATGGATATATTGACAAAGTAAAAGAATGAAAAGAGTTGAGGTGGCTTCAGCGTTAGGTGCCGTACCAATGCGGGGCCCTACTGGGGGCGCCTGAATTATTTTTCAAAATTCTCCCAATTCTATCGTTTTAAAGAAGATCAGTCTCATCCTAGACTACTTATAGATGCTTGAAAAGAGAAAATAAATTATAAATAATTCTATTTCTAAATCATCCATGACAAGGTCTGCAAACAATGGGGAAATAGGAGAGCCCATGGGTGTGCCAAAAATTTGTTTATAATATTTATTGTCAAAAGCAAAATATGTATTCTCAAAAAGAAATAGGGTGATTTTAATCATTTCATCAAACGGTATTTTACTTCTACTGTGTATATGAGAGAATCTTTTATCTAAACTGTTCAAAACCAAATCACACGGTATGTTTGTAAACAATGAGCTGACGTCAAGTGAAAGTAACACGTAATCAGCTGGGACATGTACATTTGAAATTTGCTCTTTTAATTCAAAACTATTATTCACGCGAGAGATTGTTGGTTTTATACCCTTTTTTAATTCGTTATGTAAGGTTTTTGCTAAAAAATGTGTAGGTGAGTTTATTGAAGAAATGATGGGTCTCAATGGGACATCGGCTTTATGTATCTTAGGCAATATATATGCTTTAGCCAGAACAGTATTAGTTTGTATCAATTGAATGTTATGGAAGTGTTTATTTAGGAAGTCTTGGTCATTTAAACTGGACAGTATTTTATGAACTTGAGTTTGTAATGATTTAAGTGAGTTTCTTTTAACTATTTTATACGTATGTTTATCTTCAAGAAGTGAGTTGACCTTGTCATGGATGATTTAGAAATAGAATGTTAAAAAAATTAAAGTCAGTATATAATTGTGAACCGCTAATTTACAAGAGATATGTTGATGACACCTTCTTATGTATAGAAAGAGAACACGTTGAAATAGTTATTAAAGTTTTCAATGAATACAATCAAAACTTAAAATTCACTCATGAATTAGAAGAAAATAATTCTATAAATTTCTTGAACACAACAATTATAAGAACCAACAATAAATTAATTACTAACTGGTATCAAAAACCAACATGCTCTGGTAGATTGTTAAATTTTAATTCAAACCATACAATTCAACAAAAACGTAATATCATTTCCAGTTTAATAGATATAGATCAGTTTTACTTTCAGATGAAAAATTCTCTAACGACAATATTAATAAAGTTAAAAGAATATTATTGGAGAACGATTACCCACAGAAATTCATAGAATTATGTGTAAATGACCGACTTCGCTCAATTAGATTCTCTAAGAAGAAAAATTATTCAGATAAAAAAAGTCCCCTTTGTACTTTGGCAATACCTTTTCAAGATACATTTTACAATAAAGTATCTGGCTCTCTTAAAAAATTGAACATTAGAACAGTTCCTTTAGTGAATCATAATCTTACAAACATAATAAAATTAGGTAAAGATAAAACAGATATATTAGATCAAACTGAGGTAGTTTATAAATTTAATTGTAACGACTGTTCGGCATGTTATATTGGCGAGACGAAGAAAAAATTAAAAGATAGAATCACAGAACATCAAAAAATTACTAATAAACCACTTCCGGTCCCTTCGCATTTAATAGAAAACAGTACGCACACATTTGATTGGAATAACGTTAAAATTTTAGACCGCGAAGCGAATTATAAGAAACGACTTATTTCGGAAATGCTCCACATCAACATGTACCAACACACACTTAATAGGAAGGAAGACACACAACAACTCAGTCACACGTATAGGAAGCTTAGAAAGACTTTTCAAAACAAACACACCAATGTATCTGATGGTATATAAGACCACTGACGTTAGCTTTATATACAATAGTTTGACAATGGCAGTGGAAGCAGCCGCTTCCACTGCCGAACGTCATATTATATTTTCATTCAAAACTGGTGAGAAAGAATATTTAATTGTTACTTCGTCGATTGTTTTGTACTTAAATTGTATTATTTATTCCGTGTTTTTTGTGTAATAAATTTTTAGCTTGATGAGGCCAGTGAACCTAACTGGCGAAACGTCGCATTAAATAAATATGTGGTGGATTTTGTGAATTTTCCCTTTTCCACTTCACTTGGATTGGCCCTCAAAGATCGACTACTTATACATATTTGAAAGTTGGTTGTGCTAGGTACATTCTATGAAAGTTTGAGTTCATTCTATAATATAGTATTAACTCGCTGAAGCCCCCTTAAATATGCGAAAACAGCTATGATAGGAAGCAATTTGTCATGAAGCTCCACAACTTCACAGAAGGAGACGTCTAGACATGTTATATAGTGTTTGTTTCATTGACACTTCTATCGGTGGTATCAATATTTGACAATGTCAAAATGATCAGTAAAACTCAAGACTAATTGACTTGACTAGCTTATTGACACCTCTGACAGCACTTTCAATTCAGTATTATGTAAAAAAGTGCATTGCTGACTAACTAACTACAGAAAGGAACAAATAAATATCATAATGAGAGTAATGGGATGAAAATATCAATGGAAAATTCTACTCTCTTTTTTCTAAAAGTCAGATTTAGTTAACGAGTAAATATCACGGTGGTAATATATTTTTTAATTTATATATTTTTTTAAATACTTCAATTTACTAAGACAATTTTTTCTTGTAGGTGTTTATATATACCAGCTCCCTCCGCTCGCCGCCCCGTCCCCACCACTTATGATTCAATATTTTGATGTCCACGAAAAATTTATATGAAGAAATATAATCAAGGTGACGTTTCCATTGCTCGCCTCACTCGCTACCCCCGTCCTCGCTGGTTACCATCGTATTTCATGGATGGCAATTGAGCTGTTGATATATGAGCAAATAGAAACTTAAAATACTTTGAAATCCATCAATTTTGATATCTCATTTGAATTCTCTAGCAACAATTAATTGAAGCATGTAGTGTTACACTCATGAGCACCTATTGATTTGATTTTTTACCGACTATTTCTATTTTCTAAATTCAGATTATTAAGGATTTATCAAGTTTTGCTGGCATTCTATGACCCAAAAACAAGTCACACTATTGAATTATTACTTGATTCGAATTCTCTAAAACAAAGACCGAAAAAGGGGGTGGGGATAAAAAGTGGGACCACAAAGGGGAGTCAAAAAGCCGGACTATAGAGAGGAACCACAAAGGAGAGCCGAAAAGGGCGGCTAAAAAGAGGGGTTGAATAAAGAGACAAAAAAGGGAGCAGAAAAGGGGGGCTAAAAAGAGGAGCTAAAGAGGGGAGCTAGAAAGAGTGGCAAGAAAGAGAGGCTAAAAATGGAACCCTGTTGGGAAAAATCTTATGGAATATCCAGATGATGGATTTCCTACTGGATTAACCAGACTGGAATCCGTGCGTTCCAATGAAAATCCAGTTGGATTTACCAGACGTTTGACTGGATTTTCCAGGCCGAGTCCCAAAGCCTCGTATGGAATTTCCATGCATCGCGAATGGATTTTCCATACCTCCCGCATGGAATTTTCCAGAAGACTGCTGCTCGAGGCAAATTGATTCTGGTAAGAGAAAATGAGTTTGCAGTAGTGTCCTAGGAAATAGGGTGAAAAACATGGACATCTGTCCGGCGCAACTTGTCTGTCACTGATTTCTATCTTCACCCTCAAAATTTTGGCTGATCAAAATATAAATCATATCTAAAGAACTTTTTGATGCATCCAAGATTCAATAAGATTGAATGGAACTAAGTTGGAGATTGAATAACTGACAATCAGTTGCTTTGCTGACCCAGAGAGAATTTTATGCATTGTATGTTGAATATATTTCTTGAAACTTTATACATTCTCTTCAATTATCCATTATGTACCAGAACCATTCAAATTTTTTGACGCACATTATCTATATTCAAATATATATATTATTTAATTCACTTCAACACTTGGATTCCTTCGATAATATTGACATTACTTTACACAATAAGTGAGCACCAATACCGCATAAGCGATATTTTGGATATATGGATTGTATTGTTATAACAAAATGATGAATTCCAAATATCTTGGAGAAAATTATACGGTAGACTGAATAGCTGCAGTTGATTCAATCTATTCGATATTTGGTTGGGTATACACTCTAAACATAGTTTTGTCTGTACCCGGGATCTGTTGTAGGTCTGCAGGTTGTCGCTTATATATAAATGAGTAGTAAAAAGTCCATTCTTTTGTGATTCATCAAATTTCAATCTTGCATCAATCGGATTAATAATCCTTTACTCACAGTTTATAGTGTTGAGAAACTGCACAGCTTTTGCTTTCTCAGAGAGAATGGGGTAGAAATCGACCCATCGAATCGGACTTCGGGACCTCGATTTTCATGATCTACGGGTCGAAAAACATGGAAATCCAAAAATGTTTGTATGTATGTACGTACGTACGTACGTTCGTACGTGCACTTTTTTCTTGTCGTGCGATAACTGTCGGAGGAATGGTCCGATCATCCTGAAATTTTGCACACAGGTCGGTCTCCGGAAGATGTGAACCGAGTTCGATGTTCAGCAACATCCGTTGTTTATATCTTTAACAACCGTTGCTAGCGTGTTTTTTATAAGTTCCCATATGATTCATTATGAATGGTCATTTGGGCTCGTATATTTATGGGAATCTATAAGAATCAAAGAGATATTTCCCGTAGAAACCATTGTTGATGTCTCTAGCAACCGTTGTTTATATCCCTTGCAACCGTAACTATAGGGAGTGGGAAAAGTCAGTTGGAAGTCCATTTTTGAAACTGTTGATGACTAAGAAGTAAGAACATCGAAGCTCGGACATTTACCATAGCAACCGTTGTTTACGTCCTTAGCAACCGTAACTATGGAGTGGGAAAAGTCAGTTGGAGGTCCATTTCCGGAACTGTTGATGACTAAGAAGTTAGAACATCGGAGCTCGGATATTTACCATAGCAACCGTTGTTTATATCCTTAGCAACCGTTACTATGGAGTGGAGGAAATGAGTTAGAGGTTCATTTTGCTTACTCAAACAGTGGTGATTAATGCAAGTTGAGATTCAATTACAATACTTTGAGAGAGCATACTTCTGAGGCACTTGGCAGCGGTTTTTTTAAAAAATATAGGTTAGCCGAGAACACATGGTCCAAGACTCGATTGTGAACATAAGATGAGAACCGCACGAAGTATGCCTCGAACCACTCGGACGTCACCTTGGAGAATTCTTCTTGTAGAATTTTCCAAGAAAAAAAAGTAGCTGTCGTCTGCGAACCGACTTATACCTCTTATTCTTGAATAATAAAGGCTTTTTCAATAAAACTTTTCTCACTCAATTAATCGTAACGAACATGCACTTTTTGCTGAAAACCATTGCAAAATTTCAGGATAGCGTTGAAACGAAAATAATTTCAAAATGTCAGGTTACACTGACAACGAGATGTATATGTAGCTAGTCGCGTCCCCTCGCTTGCTGCGTATACATGTCGTCGGGGGCGCTGACGCGCCCCCTGATATATATTCTCTTTCAGAATTTTTCAGAAAGCTTGTATATATTTATATTTACATACTACCTGAAAAATTTCCTCTCAATAAAGGTCGTTGAATACAAATAGTATGTTTTTGTATGTTTACTCATTCACTCATTGACTCTTGGAGATAAGTATTTTTCAATTAGTCAAAGATTTGTAGCTGGATATTTTTCCGTACGAATTCATTCACGTTCATCGGAATTGAGAAGAATTCTGAAATATCTCAGTAATTCCAGTTTATTTGGATATTATATATACTGAAATCACAAATCTATGTTAACTTATCAAAGATCCTTTCGTCCGGGTATAATACAACATTTGTAAATGGGTAAAACTGAATAAAATAGTCCATAGTGACCATTGGGGTCTGTATGTGTGACACTACGTATGAATACATTTTCTGAGTTAGGATCATTCTTCCGTTCTCCCACTATGTCATCAAGAGAAATGATGTCTGTCTAGATGTGTTATTGAGTTATTCCTGTTCCTGATAATCATATACTTTCTTTCCCCAAAATTCAGCAGCTCATTTTCAATGAGTTGAATATGGAAGAATTATATAACTTGGTGAGAAAAAGACTTTCCAATGGACTGGAGTTACAATAGTATTATGATATTTCTCACATCTATCCAGCTATCTAGACCTATCATACATTTTTGTCCTCTTTATTTCAATTCTTGGCGTTTACATTAATATGTTAGTGAAAATGTAAATATGCGGATGAATGCTTATATGCATGTGCGGAATTCCACATCAAATGAGTCGGGTCAACATGTTTTTCAATCTCATTTGTGAAAATTAATTGGAATGATCCTGAGAATACTATCAAGTTTTTTCAGATTTTTACATGACCACATGCGAAAAGTTTCTTGTAGCATTTTAATTTAGCATATTGGATACATTTCATTTCCTATTATCTTCGTGGCCCAATTTCCCCATGATGTAATCACAAAATTGAAATGATCATACAAATAAGTCTGTTCGTCAAACATGAGAAAAATGTATATATACATACATACATATATATATATGATTCTCTGTCGAATGAGTAAGAAAAAAATCCAAAAATTTGAAGAGGTTTCTGACATTCTATGGGGTCCCACGATGTCACCTGAATCTTTTCATTTTTTTGGGGCCCTTTGACCTATGCTGCCAGAGGCCCGAAGTTAATGATTTCCCAATATTTGTCATATCATAGATTTCTTTGAAAGTTATAATGACATTTCCTTTAGAAATTACCTGAAGTTTTGAAGAAAAAATATGTCTAATATTATAGGTGAGCATATGATTATTCTGATACTAATTTTAGGTCCCTTAATCAAGTAGAAATTGATTTTTATCACCTGGATCAGGATTTCATACCCACCGAAAGTTGGCTTATTATGTTACCAAAATATCTAGACAGGTCCTAGAGTGAATAAATTTTTCTGATCACTCCTGATAAACCAATAAATGAAAGAAAATTGGTAAATGTTAAGATTTACCATTCACATACACACTAGTCGGTGGATGAATGTCACATATTTTTTCCAATATCAATGAGAGAATGTTCGAGTTAATTTTCAAGTATTCATCGTGAATATTCACACATGAAATCTACTTAGATTGTATAAACTCCATGGTTAAGATCCAAACAGCTACCCCGGTCTGATTCAAACTCCAACTCCAAAATATTCAATCGGGAAATCAGTTGATACGCACCTATATTCATACACTGAGAGAGAAAATCTATTGGAACAACAGCATTTTTCTTCTGGCAGCAAGTAACCTATTTATTAAGGTTCAATCAACGGATTCGGCTACTGTCAATACAACAAAACTCAGTCCATAAAATTGACAGGTTGAACTAATCTTAAATATTTATCTTTTAAATAGTTCCACATTGCCAAAAAAAAACAAGAGGAATTCAATTCTTTCTCAGCTTTTCTTCTTGATGGCTGGAGTATGAATCACTGAATCAGTAGTACAACGTTATTAGTCTAATTTCGCAGAATGCTCACATGAATATCGAATCATACATGTCATACTTCGGGTATAATCGTGAAAATGCACTACCTATTCGCCTGCACGATACAACTAATACCCAAACTTTGTCTTATATACAAATCAGCAACATTTCTTATCACTTGCGAGTATCGTCACATCGCTAAAGTTAATCAAATGTAAATATGAATACAGTTAGATACTTTTTATTAGTAAACGAAACGAATCAATTTTATTGGAAAATCAAATAGAGATAATCATTTTAAAGGAACTGCAAATAAAAATGTTAAGCAATTTATTTTGTGGCAAAAATGTGCCATCTGTAGTTTATAAGTTGAAGCTATACTTACATACATATCTCTCTATATTAAAAGCCAGACCGCCGCCGCCGCCACCGCCGCCGTGGGAAATTCTGTCCCCCAAGTTGCTCCCCCAATTTGCTCCCTCAAGTTGCTCCCCCAATTTGCTCCCCCAAGTTGCTCCCCCAAGTTGCTCCCCCAAGATGCTCCGCCAATTTGCTCCCCCAAGTTGCTCCCCCAATTTGCTCCCCCAAGTTGCTCCCCCAAGTTGCTCCCCCAATTTGCTCCCCCAAGTTGCTCCCCCAAATTGTTCCCCCAAGTTGCTCCCCCAATTTGCTCCCCCAAGTTGCTCCCCCAATTTGCTCCCCCAAGTTGCTCCCCCAAGTTGCTCCCCCAAGTTGCTCCCCCAAGTTGCTCCCCCAAGTTGCTCCCCCAAATTGTTCCCCCAAATTGTTCCCCCAAGTTGCTCCCCCAAGTTGCTCCCCCAAGTTGTTCCCCAAGTTGCTCCCCCAAGTTGCTCCCCCAAGTTGCTCCCCCAAGTTGCTCCCCCAAGTTGCTCCCCCAAGTTGCTCCCCCAAGTTGCTCCCCCAAGTTGCTCCCCCAAGTTGCTCCCCTTAGTTGCCCCCCATTTTTCACCCTTTTTTCCACCCTTTTTTCACCCCATTTTTCACCCTCTTTTTCCACCCATTTTTTCACTTTTTTTTCCACCCTTTTTTCCATCTTTTTTTTCACCCCTTTTTCACCTCTTTTTTCACCCTTTTCTCCACCTCTTTTTTCCATTCTCTTTTTCCACCCGCGTCTTCGAATAAACTATTTATTTCCAATAAATATGCAATGGTCCGATCTCCTGGAAATTTTGCACATAGGTTAGTCGCGGCAAAATCTAGGCCGAGTTCAATTTTCAATAAAATCCGTTGTTTATTTGCCTAGCAACCGTCCCTAACGTGTTATCTCACGAATCTTCATTAGTGCTCATTGGGACTATGAGAGTTGAATCAATGAGAATCGAAGAGAATCGATGAGATATTTCCCATAGCAACCACTGTTGATATTCTTAGCAACCGTTGCTTCGAAAGTTTGAAAATCAATTTTAAGTTACACTCAATGACCAAGAAAATCGAATTGTTATATTTGCTCCATAGCAACCATTGTTTATCTCCTTAGCAACCATTGCGAAGGTTGGAAATGATCAATCTATGACCGATGTCCATAATTTTCGATTGCAAATGACACAAACTCTTCCCACTTAGCTCCTCAGTAACCGTTGTTAAACGCCCTAGAATCAATGAGAATCGAAGAGAATCGATGATATATTTCCCATAGCAACCACTGTTGATATCCTTAGCAACCGTTGCTTCGAAAGATTGAAAATCAATTTTAAGTTACACTCAATGACCAAAAAAATTGAATTGTTATATTTGCTCCATAGCAACCGTTGTTTATCTCCCTAGCAACCATTGCGAAGGTTGGAAATGATCAATCTATGACCCATGTCCATAATTTTCGATTGCAAAGGACACAAAATCTTCCCACCTAGCTCCTCAGTAACCGTTGTTAAACGCCCTAGCAACCGTTGCCAAGGGAAAGAAAAAGTAAGTTTCGTTTCCAGTATTTTCAACTGCACAGGATACAAAATCTCCGTTGCTGTAACTGTTAATATCTCTCTATATTCAAAGCCAGACCGCCCCCGCCGCCGCCGTCAAATTTCTCCACCCCTTTTTTGCACCCCTTTCTGCACCCCTTTTCTGCACCCCTTTCTTGCACCCCTTTTCTGCACCCCTTTCTTGCACCCCTTTCTTGAACCCCTTTCTTGCACCCCTTTCTTCCACCCCTTTCTTCCACCCCTTTCTTGCACCCCTTTTTTGCACTCCTTTCGTGCACCCCTTTCTTGCACCCCTTTTTTCCACCCCCAACTCTCGAAGGATTGGTCCGATTTTCTTGAAATTTTGCACACAGGTTAGTCGCGGCAAAATCTAGGCCGAGTTCAATTTTTAGCGAAATTTCTTGGTTATTTCCCTAGCAACCGTTACTAACGTGTTTTCTTACGAATCCTCATTTAACCGCTCATTGGGACCATTAAAGTCAATGAAAATCGATAAGACATCTCCCATAGCAACCACTGTTGATATCGTTGGCAACCGTTTGTCTACATCCCTAGCAACCGTTGCTTCGGAAGCCGGGAAATCAGTTTTAAGTCACACTCGATGGCCAAGGACACTGAATTGTTGTATTTTCTCCATAGCAACCGATGTTTACCTCCTTAGCAACCGTTGGTAGGGGGGAAGAAAAATTCACGTAGTTTCGTTTCCAGTATTTTCAACTGCACAGGATAGAAAATCTCCGTTCTACCCATAGCAACCATGGTTTACTTCCCTAGCAACCGTTGCTTCGGAAGCCGGAATATCGATTTTAAGTACATTCTATGGCCAAGGACACTGAATTGTTGTATTTTCTCCATGGCAACCGTTGTTTACCTCCTTAGCAACCGTTACGAAATTTGGAAATGATCAATTTATGACCCGTTTCCATCATTTTCGATGGCAAAGGTAGCTCCTCAGCAACCTTTTTTACCGCCCTAGCAACCGTTGCTAAGGGGAAGATAAATCCACGTAGTTTCGTTTCCAGTATTTTCAATTGCACAAGATAGAAAATCTCCGTTTTACTCATAGCAACCATTGTTTACGTGTCTAGCAACCGTTGCTGCAGAAGATGAAAAGGGCTAAATATCACTTTGCATGAGTCTTTTTAATCTACTTATTCATCGAAACAACCGTTTGTTTACATCCCGAGCAACCGTTGCTTTGGAAGCCGGAAAATCAGTTTTAAGTCACACTCGATGGCTAAGGACACTGAATTGTTGTATTGACTCCATGGCAACCGTTGTTTACCTTCTGAGCAACCGTTACGAAATTTGGAAATGATCCATTTATGTCCCGTTTCCATTATTTTCGATGGCAAAGGTAGCTCCTCAGCAACCTTTTTTTACCCCTAGCAACCGTTACTAAAGGGAAGATAAATCCACGTAGTTGGAAAATCTGTTTTAAGTCACACTCGATGGCCAAGGACACTGAATTGTTATATTTGCTCCATAACAACCGTTACGAAGGTTGGAAATGAACAATTTATGACCCGTTTCCATCATTTTTGATGGCAAAGGACACAAAATACAAATCCTCTCTATTAGCTCCTCAGAAACCGTTGTTTAACAACCTAGCAACCGTTGCTAAGGGCAAAAATAATTCACGTGAGTTTTGTTTCTAGTATTTTTAACTGCACAGGATACAAAATTTCCATTTCACACATAGAAACCATTGTTTACGTGTCTAGCAACCGTTGCAAAATTTCTCGAAAAAATATGATCTGACACATGACACTTTTAACCTGAAACTGAATAAACAAACTTTAACATGAACATAGATGAAATTAAGCTTTTATTTTGATTCGAATCGTTCGTTTAGTATTCTTTTCAATTGATCAAAATCGAAATTTCAAGTTTCAAGTTTTATTGATTTCAATGTAATTTTTATTTAATTATTACTAAACTTATCATTGAAATTATTGACTTTCAAAGAACACACGGGGCGGGGGGTTGGCGAGCGAAGCGAGCAGGGGGGTACCCCCCTAGTATACGTAAACAACCGCGCACGATTGTCATCTTCCAACTCTCAGTCTCTCATATAGGGCGTTTCACGTCAACTCTCCAGAGCCTGCGCGCGGACGCTAAAACCGCGCGTTTTCGACGCTTGTTTTCGACTCTCTTAGACCAATATCTGAATGATGTCGGATATGATATCAATGTAGTTTTTTGTCAACTTTCCGATAGTGAATTTAGTTTTCCAAAATTCTTACGTTTTTCCAGAAAAAAACATAAAACATGTCATATCACAAAACCCTGATTTTTTAGATTTTTTTTAATAGTCTAGATCGAAAGCTGACCTTTTTTTACATTGATATAGCCTTTGAAAAAATAGGACTATTTTTTTATTCTCGAGGAATTGAGTAGTGAACATGAGAGGTTGCGCCGCGCCGCGCCCCGCTGCTTCCACGCGCTCGGGCTCGAGTCTTCTGTACACGTGAGTGCCGAATCCAGAGTACATTCGATATTCATACTTGTTCCTATATATTGAATGAAGTCTCACGTTCATTACTTGTTCGATTCGTGAGTATTTCATTCCACTTTCTTTGAGTAACGTTTTTGCTTTGTTATTCAAACTTTGAAATATTGTGTTTTATCTGTGCATTTTTTTTTTTTTTTTTAACTTCGGAAAAATTGCATACTCCGAAGCTGACGAAATGCTTTTGACAATCAGCCTCTCATCGCAAGTTGGTATGAATGCATGGAACTACAGAGTGCCTGGTATAGGAAAAGAATTATCAAATCTCACTTTCAATTCCAACTTCGCTTTCTCGTATTCTTCTTGTGCACTGAAAAATACTACAGTTTCCTTGCAATGATTTTTTGCCCATTCATAAAAACCTTTCGCGGTTAAGATGTGATTGTTTGCAGAGCGCTGTGAACTCGCTAATTTAGCACCTCGTTTTACATTAGCTCTAATTCCATCGCATGCCCCCTTTCCATGCGCTGTAGCACAGAAATGCCATTCCGCGGGAATGCCAAAATCTTTTTGATGATAAACAAGATTAGAAAAACTTTTCTGATTTTTAAAGTGCTGACCTGCTCCATCGGTACAACAACAAATTTTCTCAGGTTTGAACTCTTTTTCCAGATATCTTACGATTATTTCTTGGTACACATGGACTGCAACTGTATCGTGAGCTAAATTATTTGAGATAATGGCCATGCTATTGTGCTGAAGTTCTTCATTTTTCCGAAAGTAGATAACGACTGTGAAAATCGTTGCTTGATTGTTATTCCAGTGAAATGATTGAGCTGAATTTTGCACAACAGACGCATACTTTTCAGCGAAATCAAAGCAAACTAAGAATTCGGCACTCACGTGTACAGAAGACTCGAGCCCGAGCGCGTGGGAGCAGCGTGGCGCGGCGCGACGCAACCTCCCATGTTCACTACTCAATTCCTTGAGAATAACGAAATAGTCCTTTTTTTTTAGAGGCTATATCAATGTAGAAAAAGGTCAGCTTTCGATCTAGACTAGTGGTTAGTTATTGATGATTGATGAATCTAATTAATCTTTTTTCATTCATTTTGATGAAATTGATGACGACTCAATTGATTTTGTGAAACCTAGAGCCTCTACTGCTCTACAGGAATTCAACAACCCATGTAGATAATAAAAATGCCAATGATAGATCACAACCTACACTTAATGTAGAATTGATACAGATGATGGAATGTTTGAACACAAGGAAGCTCACAGTAAATCAGAAGACCGTTCAATATTGAATCTGATGAACGAACAGAGGCTAACCAAAGTTCAGATGATATTCTAGTCAATAGTGAATATGACACTTCAATAAACATCGAAATTTTGATACTATCAGTATAAATCCATGCGAGGCGAATGATAGTTCAGAAAATACTTCAACCATTGAAGACGATAATTGTGATTTTATTTTTCACAAACATCAGAAGATAATGATGATATCAAACAAACACATCTCCCACAGACTGTATATTTTCAATGGAAGATTCAAATATCATATTCGTGTATCAGATAGATGAAAGATGATTCTGCTTCTGATGATGATGGTTCTGTTGATCCATGGAATCAACACAGAATCTTATGAGGCTAAAAGTGGCTAGATGATTCCTTTGAAAATGAGGACAATTCTTGTAATGTTGTGTGTGAATACTCTAAAGAGGACAAAGATTTGTATTGTGATAAAGATTTTGATATTTTCAAGCTGTTCATAAAGCACACGCTACAGGGAAAAATACATATATGAAGATGGAGAAGCAACAGTTGATATGTGTGTAGACGATGATTAGGGAGCCTTCTCTAAATATTCTGCACTACGCTTTGCAGCTGAATTCAATAGAAAACATATAGCTTAGCTACTTTGAACCCTTACCAACAGGGTTTCTGAAACTTTGCTGAAATAGTTATTTATCCGCGCGTCGACTTCCGCTCGCTCGGCGGATCACCGGAGCGATGTAAAGTTGTCCAAATGTTAACCATTTTTCTGATATCGCACCATTGAAATCAACGCTGACAGAATGTCCGGTGGTACGCTAGTACCACCACCTGGCGAGTAGAGCCAGCTGGTCGCCACGTGACACTATATTCATTAAGACTGGGTCATGAATTTTTCAATCCCACGACATAATCCACATAGGCTCGATTCGGTCTGATGATCTCGTAGATTGCTCATTCGAATCGAATTTTCTCCATCTTTTAGCTTGATCTATCTTTCGAGAGATACTTTTCCATGGATAGTATCGAATTTCAGGTTAAATTCCGAGAATATATTTTTTTGCAATTAATTACAAGTTTTTCTCGAATACAACGGTCGACTGCGAGATGTCTCGCACCGAATCGAACTCGCTTGTATATATAGGTATGTAATGGCCCGACCGTTGTTTAGAGGGGCGGTTGGGCGAAATACCCCTATATTGGTTGGAATGTTTGTTATTGGAAGGTGTCGCGATCCGTCATCCGTGTGTAAGACCGCTCGGTCACTTACATATTCCCTAATCCGTCCGGCGCCTGGTTGTCCTTGGCTGGAGCTTGGCAGCGTGGCAGCCGAGTAGTCCGTGGCGCGCTGGGCCGTATACTCGTGTTGGTTCCGGATGCATGTATGGTGAGGGGGGGGTGTTGTTAATAAACCCACTTCATGTGCACTAGCACTAAACTTTATTACGTTACCAAATCTTATATTTAACACTCGATCCCGCGTGGTTGGATCGTTCTATATAATTCTGTTCTTCCAAAATAGATGTAAGTATGCTACGCGTTCGCGGGGGAGCTGCGCCGCTCGCGTGCTCCATGTCCGGCCACCCGTGTGGCATCCGTGATTAGCACAGATCAACTCCGTTGTGTCCGCCGCGGCCGCTTCTTTTATAAGCGTCGTGACGTCACGTCAAGATGCGCTCGCAGGGCGCGAAACGGTTGGGAAGCGCAGTTGCACTTCGCGAGAATTACCTCTCCCTCATGGAGTGATAACAAGCGCGCGTGGCTCAGCGTCTTCCCTCCGTTCGCACGTGCGAATACTTATGACTACGAAGCGCGGTCGCTTCGTTACAAATCTATGTATGCGCTGCAAGGCGCATCGGTTTACTTATACATGTCATTCAACTATTCCACATGGCACTTATTAATCCTGGCAAAACGCTATTGATAAGATATTCCATTCGCTCATGGCACATCGGCCTGTCTCCGATAAAAATATATAAACATAGATAAATTCTGATCTGGCCAGATCAATTGCTTATTTCCTATAGCGAACAATTCTAGTTGCATTACATGCAGGGTTACATACATTCGTCTATACATTCATTCGTCGTTCTCGCTCGAGTGCCCGCTGGCTACTCGTCAACTTATACGTGCCGATAAGAAGATCTCCTATGGCCGTTTCTAACTAATTTGAGGCTGCGCAGTTGCCGTGTGCAATTCGCACTTACAAAATAACATTCCCGCACGAGCGCCCGCTGGCTCCTCGTGGCTTCGCACAGGCTGATAAGAGAATATCTTATAGCCGACATCCATCCGTTTCAATGTTGGGCAGCTGCACAAAAATGCAAGCTGTCCTCATGATTCCCATGCACTACGTGCAACTCGCCATCCGTCGCATGGATGCGTCTCAATCAGCGCATTCTTACACTCACACATGTATGCTTAATCCTAATGTCGCTTCTCGGCGCAACTCGGATAGCATGTGGGAAAATGCGCATCGCGAATGTGCGATGCGACTCGTGTCAATCTAAAATTTCAAAAATGGGCGGGACAAGGCTGGGCCATAACAGGTATATGGGTGATACTCTATCAAGTGAGTGAGAAAAAAAAGAAAATTCAAAACTCTGAATTTTTTTTTGGAGACCCTTTAGGATACCAAAATGTCACCAGAATGTTCTCAGATTTTTTGGGCCATAAGTAGTGTAAGGGGTAGCAAAGCGAGGACGGCGCTGACGTCACACGCAGGTGGTCGTGGTATTGAGAGGGGGGGGGCAGCTGTCTCTGACGTCATGCACAGCTGATCGTGGTATTGTGGGGTGTGGAGGGTGAGCTCTTTGGGCCCTCGATCACCCCTTTGAGTCCTGAATTACCCCTTTGAGCCCTAGGTCGACCGTTGGAGGTCAGGGTCACTTGAGCCCAGCCCTGCTGTTCCTAGGTCGAATAAAAATTAATTGTTCATGAATAATCATAAACAATTATTTGTTTATAATTATTTATAAACAATTTCTAGTTTTTCAAGATATTGAACATTTATTTGAATAAAAAAGTCACATCATTTCCGCACCAGCCATGAGCTAGATGTGAGGCGCGTTTTTTTTAACGTGGTTCCCCAGGAGGCCAAGTCCACGTTTGATTATCTTATTTCATGATTTTTCTGATTAAAATTTCTTGTAACCGTTTTTTCCAGGTTATAGAGTAAGTATTGGTTGAAAATTTCTGTATAAATTCTTTCCATTGAGAATAAAATGATGATTTTTTATCTTTGTTATTTTTGTCATCTTTCAAAGATGAATAGCCGGTACAAGGTTTTTTATCCATCTTGTATGGCGTCGTGTCTGCAAGTGAAAAGTTTTCGCTTTCGCTCTTGCATTTATAAGAAATGTCATATCTAATTTTCTTCAATTGTCAACTTGTCAATAGCATGGACTATATCATTTTTTCTATTATATTTAATTTTGATTTTATGCTCTTTTCTACAAAGTGATATACTTTTTTAACTCCACTGTCTCGGCCCTGTTGAAAAAAATCGACTGGATTTCCAGCTGGATTTGCACTGGATTACAGCTGGATTTACGCTGGATTCTAGCTGGATTTTGACTGGATTCCAGCTGGATTTGGGCTGGATTCCAGCTGGAAACGAAAAATTCAGGTGAAGTGATGCAGGGAAAATCCAGTGAGTTTCCCGAATAATCCAGCTGGATCCAGAGATAATCCAGCTGGATTTTACTAGAATTAGGGTCATATCGTTATTATAGATCCAGCAAATTTTCTGGATAATCCAGCTGGATTTTTTCGATTTGAGAGCACCGAGCTACGGCGTCGAGTCCATGGATATGAACGAATCCAGCTGGACTTTTCAACAATCCAGCTGGATTTTTCGGTTTGGGAGCAGCGGGCTACGGCGTCGAGTCCATGGATATGAACGAATCCTGCTGAATTTTTCGATAATCCAGCTGGATTTTTTCGGTTCTAGAACAGCGGGTTACGGCGGCGAATCCAGCTGGATTATGAAAGAATCCTACTGAATTTTTCGATAATCCAGCTGGATTTCTTCAGTTTGAAAGCAGCGGACTACAGCGTCGAATCCAGCTGGATTATGGACGAATCCAGCTGGATTTTTTCGGTTCTAGAACAGTGGGCTACGGCGGCGAATCCAGCTGGATTATGAACGAATCCAGCTGGACTTTTCAACAATCCAGCTGGATTTTTCGGTTTGGGAGCAGCAGGCTACGGCGTCGAATCCAGCCGGATTATGAACGAATCCTGCTGGATTTTTCGATAATCCAGCTGTATTTTTTCGGTTCTAGAACAGCGGGTTACGGCGGCGAATCCAGCTGGATTATGAAAGAATCCTGCTGAATTTTACGATAATCCAACTGGATTTCTTTAGTTTGAAAGCAGCGGACTACGGCGTCGAATCCAGCTGGATTATGAATGAATCCTGCTGTTTTTTTTCGGTTCTAGAACAGCGGGCTACGGCGGTGAATCCAGCTGGATTGTCGAAAAGTCCAGCTGGATTCTTTCATAATCCAGCTGGATTCGACGCCGTCCCTGCTAGAAAAAGTCACCTGATTAATCACATGATAAATCATGTGATTTATCATGTGATTTATCATGTGATTTATCAGGCCAAAAAGTCATGTAGTTAAAAGTTAGAGTATTGAAAATTGGAATTAGAGAATGGTTTGATTGGGAAGAAATGATTATAATCATGTTATGTTTTATTTTTTTTCTCTAAAATGGCTGAGCGTTAGACCCTGTGGCTTTCAGGGATCTCTGGTGATAGTATCAGGCGAGACCCCTTAAATTTTGGTGCCATTTGGTGACCCAAAGGGCACTCTCCTAGTAAGATTGAAAAACTTACAACATCAAAGCCTATATGTCAATGCGTACGTACAAACCAGAATAATTAGTCAACTCGGGTCAAAATGTTATAGAGTATTGTATTCTAGAATATGATTTAGATCTGTACAATTGATGCTGAGAAGGTGTCAATACAATTATATTTTTGTGTTTCAACTGTGGCTTGGGGTACAGTTTATTAACATTAATATTGTTCTACTATAGTATTCAATTGGAAGTTTCTGTAAACAATTTCAATTAGTTCAGAATATCGAAAGAAAAGACCAAATAATTAAAACGAGTAGTGTATAAAGACAATTTGTATTTTAGTAGAAGTGGACAATCAAATGTTCATCTGCGCATTACCAAATCTGTTAATTTATTAGATCTGAAACCACGTTTGTTCTTTAATTTGTACACAATTAGTTTTAAGTCGGTACCTTTCATGCCATACTAATTAGTTACAGAAGTTGATGTTATGGAGTATGCAGGGAATTGCTGTGAAATATAAATAAAATTTATTCAAATACTATTATATATTGCATATATTTCTTCCCAATCAAACCATTCTCTAATTCCAATTTTCAATACTCTAACTTTTAACTACATGACTTTTTGGCCTGATAAATCACATGATAAATCACATGATAAATCACATGATTTATCATGTGATTAATCAGGTGACTTTTTCTAGTAGGGGTAGCTCGGTGCTCTCAAACCGAAGAAATCCAGCTGGATTGTCGAAAAATCCAGCTGGATTATCCGGAAAATCTGCTGGATCTATAATAACGATGTAACCCTAATTCTAGTAAAATCCAGCTGGATTATTCGGGAAACTCACTGGATTTTCCCTGCATCACTTCACCTGAATTTTTCGTTTCCAGCTGGAATCCAGCCCAAATCCAGCTGGAATCCAGTCAAAATCCAGCTAGAATCCAGCGTAAATCCAGCTGGAATCCAGTGCAAATCCAGCTGGAAATCCAGTCGATTTTTTCAACAGGGTAGATTTACAAATGTTTATGTTCTTGAAAGTGCGCACGATGCCTCTCAGGCAGAGGGGACGAGAAAATTAGCTGATGGACTGGAGATGGGGGAAAAATGTAACTGCCACGCAATTTTCCGCACGTTCCGCTGTTGACTAATAAATTTAAAAATAATAAAATTGTTTGAAAATAAAATTAAGAAAAGTATTTCACTGTAGAAATAGACATATTCGACAAAGATAAACATATTCGAAATAAAAATCATACATTAATAAATTAGTATAGTATTTTGACCCAGAGTATCTGATATTTATGATTAACATTTCGATATGAGGCAGACATAAGAATTGTACAGAATAAACAAGTACTGCCTTTTTTAAATCCTTGAAAAGAAACTGATTCTACGTGCAATGAACGAAAAAGAAAAACTGTTAAGGTAGCTCCTCCACTTCAGTATCGCTGTGTTAGTGGCTCTTGCTGCGAAGGCACACGGACACGTGCAGCGGTGTAAATGTCTGCGTTTTTGGCGCAAACACGAGGAAATGTGGTGGGGGCTCCCTCCCGTCTCAGCGGCTATTCCGCGAGCGTTACGCTCCAATACTACATCTGTGGTAAATACCATATACCCATGATCAGATCATACCAGTGCCATGGTGATAGCCTTAGCAAGAATATGTATTATAGAAATATCGTCTCGTCGTATACGACAATAACTGCATGGGCTAAGCAAAATCATAACGCAGGCAGTCGTGATGAAAAGTGTAAATGTGCTGGACGACATCTTAGCTACTTCAGCAGATTTGTCAATCTGACTTTAAATTGATTGAGTTGTTTACTGACTAACTACTGGCTAACTTGTTTGCTGATGCTGATATACGTTTGAAGGTAAATTAGTTTCTTTATTTTTGTAAAGATTTAATTTGAGGTTATTCATTGACTGGTTAATGAATCTAATTAATCATTTTTTTCGCAGCTCAAAAATAGATGTCAATGAAGTTAGAAGGCTACAACTGCTCAGTATTTTCATACGGGCACAGGAGTTGGCAATACTCATCATATAAGATGAGAAAATAAGTTCTCGCCAATAAAAGATTGTCTTAAAATGAACATTAATAAGCACCTAGAAGACTTCTACAGAATAGTGTATTTCAGTATTGGATCTTTTTCGACAATTACACCTTATTCAAATATTCATATGTCTACAAGAGAAGACGTGTCTAGATGTGTTATGAGTATTAACTTCAGTGAGTGATTTCAGTATTTAACAATTGTCAGATGATCAGTGGAACTCAAGACTGTTGACGTTACCAAGTCCTTATCCGCAAGCTCATATATTGCTTGAATATTGTGATAAAGTTATAAGCAGTGAACAGGTATATGTGAGAAAAACAGCTATGATGGGAAGCAGCTTGTGATGACGCTCCACAACTTTACAGGAAGAGACGACTAAATATGTTATGATTGTTAGCTTTATCGACACTTTAGAGAGTGATTCCAGTATCTGACAATTGTGAGATAATCAGTGTAACTCAAGTGTGTTCATGTTACAAGCTCCTTATCCGCCAGCTCATTTAATTTACAAATATAGAAATGAAACACAGATTACTGTAAAAATATTGGATAACTATTTACACCTGGTGCAAGGACTAAATAAATATTGTGATTAAGTGAAAAAGTGTGAACAGTTAATAGTGAAAGACAACTGTGAAAGAAAGCAGATTATGGATAAAGCTCTACATCGTACATGTCTAGACATATGAGTATTAGTTTCATTGAAACTTCAGTGAGTGATTTCAGTATCCGACAATTGTGAGATGATCAGTGTTACTCAAGACTGTCTTCTTTACCAGCTCTCTATCCGTCAGCTCATATAATTTACAAATATGGGAATGAATCACAGATTACTGTGAAAATATTAAATAACTATTTATATCTGTTATAAAGATAGAATAAGTATTGTGATGAAGTGAAAAAGTGTGAACAGTTAAATGCAAAAAACAGCTGTGAGAGAAAGCAGCTTATGGATGAAGCTCTACATCTCTACAAGAGGAGACGTCTATACATGTTATGAGTATTAGCTTCATTGAAACTTTTGTGAGTGATTTCAGTATGCGACAATTGTGAGATGATCAGTGTAACTCAAGTGTGTTTGTGTTGACGTTACAAGCTCCTTATTCGCCAGCTCATATAATTCTCGAAAATGGAAATTCGTCATCTACCATGGAAATGTTGGGTAACTATTTATACCTGATGCAACGACTGAATAAATATTGTGATAAAGTGAATACCTGTGAACAGTTACATGTAAAAAACAGCTATAAAGGAAAGCAGCTTGTCATGAAACTTTTCAACTTTACAGGAAGAGAAATCTAGAGATGTTGTGTAGTGTTTGCTTTATTGACACTTCTATCGGTCATTTCAATATTTGACAATTTCAAGAGGATCAGTGAAACTAAAAACTAATTGACTTTACTAGAACTGTGAATAGTCCATTGTATTTATTATTTTGTATATGTTGAAATATTAATTATAATAAATTTCTATTAAAAGAGAGGACTGCTCTTGACCATATATAATCATCACATATTGATGAAAATTTTGATGCCTGATTTTTATGGCTTCATAAGTCTATATCCACCTGACATGTTTAAAAATTATTCTAAATAAGACTATAATATTATGATTCTATTTTGAACTTCGATTTGACAAATGATTTATTTTTATCAGTTCTTTAGCATTTTATTTCGTGTTCATATAATATTGAATAACCATGAGAACATTCTTCTTGTTAATGCAATGCCTGATTTTGACGGCTTCATAAGTCCATATCTACATCTGACACGTTAAAAAATTAGTTTTCATCACTTGTATCGAAAAGTTGATCATTAAACCTTAGTTTTCTACACTCGTGATGAAAAATACTGTTCGATACTAGATCAAAAGACGATTTCTAGGCACGTGTGATTACCACCCTCGCTTTGCTCGGGCGGCAAACCTCCCACATGCCTAGAATTCGTCTTTTGGTCTAGTATCGAAATGTACTATTAGATAATACTGTAATATTATGATTCTATTTTGAATTTGCCAAACTTCGGTTTGACCAATTAATTGTTTTTATCACTTTTTTAAACATTTTATTTCATGTTCTGCAACGGGGTGGAATCTGCACTTGTCGTGGTGCAGAAACTGCACCCCGCGCTAATCGAATATGCCCCGCTCCTCGCCCAGCGGCCGGGTCAGTCGCCCAGCTCCCACGAGCAGACGCCGCGCCAAGGGTCTTGGTGGTGACCCCCAGCCGCCCGTACCGGGGTACGGGCCGTCGCTGCTCGCGAGAGGACGCTTTCCTGGGGCTGGGAAGAGCGGGGGGAAAGGGGGGTTGCGGGATCTCGTGCGGCGCTCGCGGTCCAACGTTGCGGCTCACGCCGATTGCTGGGGCTCCGTGGTAATCACCACGTGCAATGAGCCCTTAAGAAAATACTTAAAATTAACGGGCACTCGCGAACGCGGCTACTCAGTAAGCCGAGAAACGGAAGGTTTCTCGGCCGCGGAGAGTGGGGGATTCGGTCGCAGGTGCGGGAGGTTTATTAATAAAACGCGTGACTCTGAAATTAATAAAGAAAGCCTCTTTATTGAGGTCAAAAACTGCACAAAATACTACACTTGCGTTGGTGGGCCGGTGCCCGCCAACGACTTTAAACGCGCGCACGCGCAGAGGGCCGCTCGGCCACGGGGCCGAGTATTCGCTCGCTCGCGGAATACGAAAATACGCGCGACTTACAATCTGCCGCTCGGCGCTCGTTCTCGCCCGCAGGATGGTCGGCGGGCTCGTGGTTGCTCTCGTCGCCGCTGTCGCTGCTCCTGGCGCACGCGCTCGCGCTCGGCTCGGGTGTGCGCGGCCGCGCCTACAGCTTTCGCGGGGCGAGGGTTGAGTTGCCCCGCGCGCCCAGGGAGAACGTTATTTCCTCCGGGCAGCTGTGGCGCTCGGAGTGTCGTCGGGGTGGTGTGGGGACACTCACGCTCACACACGCACGATCACCAACCTTCACGTCGCGTCGCGGAAAAGGTGTACTGGGCGGCTCGTGCTAATCGGTACACGGGTCGGCGCGAGAGTGAGAGTCCTTCCGTCCTCGCGGGGCTCGCGTGCCGCGCGAGGCGGGAGGTCCTCCCCTCTCTATCTTCTCTCTCGCTCGCTCTCGCGGGACGCGCACCCCCCGAAGGGCCGCGGCGCGTGCCCGCGTCGATCGCGCGATTCGCGCGCTCGCGCTCGCGCTTCCGGCTTGCCACGTGGCAATCGCGCGATAACGAGTGCTCGCGAAGCACTCGTTACAGTTTATATATAATTAAATGATTTTAAAAAACATTCTTCTCTCAATAGTGCAATTACTGTAAGATTTGATTCAAATACCAATTAGCTTTATATATAAGACTATGAGCTCATTTTCGAGTAACCGACCAAGTACCATGGCGCGCCTGTAGATGGCGAGGCGTTGAGTCGCGCGTGTATAAGGTATATAGCGCGGCGCTCTCGCAAGATCCGTATCCTATAGTTCGTCGTTGAATAAATCCTCATGCGACTAAATTTGTTTATGTGAAAAGAAATTTTATAATGCCTGTTTAATCTCAGTCCATTCAAATGCATGTTAGATAATAGTATTATTCAATATTTTACGAAAATACAGATGTATCACTTCAATGGACATCTTTACAAACACACGATCGTTATATGTTCCAGTTTCTCACATGCATTTGAATGGACTGAGATTAAACAGACATTATCAAATTTCTTTTTACATAAACAAATTTAGTCGCATGAGAATTTATTCAACGACGAACTATAGGATACGGAACATACTTGTCGTCAACGTATACTTTTTTCAAAGGTCCATTTTTTAGTATGAAAAAGAAAATTGCTCGAGGAGTATTTTATTTGATTTCAACCATTCATAATTTTTCTACTTAACTTCTACAAAATTATATGAGTTAAGTACTTGACATAAATTTGTGATTTGAAAACTTTCCTATCTTAACATTAGCAACTACAAGAATTGGCGCGTCACAGCCAGCAATGTTCATGGCGACGCATGCGCGGGGCTATCGCCAACTCTCGATGTCCCCACATATACACCACAATGTACAATCACGTGGTTAGGTCTACACCAATCAAATCACGAGTTAACTGGCTTCACTTTGACCCCCATCACCTTTTTATATAAGAGAATTTGGGATACAATCATATTTGGATTATTTTTTTTTCTGATTGATTGTTATTATTAATTGCAAGTTCATCGCTCTTTGTTCTACGTAAACCTACAAATAAATAGAATTACAGAATGTTTCTAGTGATGAAAAAGTAGTAAAACATGTAATGAAATATTAGCCCCATTTACAGCTGATTGTGATAATATGCTTTTCTTCATTGCAGATGCTGGGATTCCCTTTGTCCAGATCTTGGAATTCCCTTTTGTCTAATTCCATTCTGAATTTTTCTCTGATTTGAAGATATATTATCATTATCAGATTCTGGAGTTAGCACGTTATCTTTTTTTTTAAACCTTTCCAATCTTAGTGAACCATCATCATATGTTTCTAGGAAGAATAATAATACAATCATTTCTATTCAATTTTTTCAAGTACTGATGGCATTTTCATCCAATGCGAGCAAATATTCATTCTAATTTCAAATCTTTCAAGTTGATGGACTCACGTGCTCCCCTAACTACTTCAACTGGGTACGATGGCCAGCTATTCAGAGGGTCCATGATTGTCCCTACAAGACTGTGTAGTATGTTGTAATCTTCAGTGTTAGCATCAGGTACAAGATTTTTTATGGTCAACTTGCCCGTATATCTATTCCCAGCTGTAGAAGGATAATTGAATGTGTACATGATACACCAGAAATAATTTAATTTAACAATAGCAGAATTATGCTGGAGCTTTAGTAAAAAACATTCATTCCTGATATTGTAACTAAAAAAGAAAAATTCAATAAAGTTCGTAAAGCAGGAGAACAGGACTCACTGAACTCTCCACGAATTACCAGCTTCATTGCTCATTTTTATTGACTCATAACTCTTACATCTGTATTATTACACTTAATTAACATATATAGGGTGGTTTACGGTTAGTATTATACCAAGAAATAGTATATAGAATATCGAAATAGAATATAGATCAGTATCTGAACCGAATGTACTTTATACGAATATGATCCGACCAATAATTGAAGCGCTATGAACAATTAAAGTTGACCAATAAGAAATCAGGTCAGCTGATGGAGGAGGAGCTATCCTGTATGACCTAGTATCATCGAAATTTATGAGACTTCTTTGCACCCTTTTTTATGCATGGGCAATGCACTGACAACACTGAAAAGTGGACACGTGCGATCCATGTGTTTTGCTTGCGCGGCTCGTTCTCTCTCGCACGGTGAGCTTGAAGGTCGAAGAAGTTTGATGAAAATGGGCACAAAGTTATGTTACGTAGATTGATTCTACACCTAAAGTAGATTCAAAATCCATGAAATTCAAAATCGTAGCTGAGCCTATTCGGATTATACAGAGCTTTTTTGAAAAACGTTTTATCGTGATTTTTTCGTAACACGATTTCTTGAGGTTTCTTGATGAAATCTTATAAATATTGATTTTAGCAAAATAAGTTATGGACAATATTTATGTATCTTTTTATTACGAACAACTTTTATATCTTGTGAATTTTCCGAAAAATCAATATTTTCCAAGAAAATCAGCACAATTTGTTAGAAAATGGTCATTTTTCAATTTTTCTTCCATTTTTTTTAATTTTTCGTAATAACTTGAAAAATATCAACTTTAACTAAATAAATGTTTCAGAAAAACTTGTTAATTTTTTTTATTCTAAACAACTTCGGTATCCTGCAAAATTTCCGAAAAATCAATATTTTCCAGAAAATTGTCATTTTTTAACTTTACATCATATGTATATGTATATGGGGCGTTCTTCGTCAGCTCTCCGGAGCCGGCGCGCGGATGCTAAAACCTCACGTTTTCGACGCTTGTTTTCGACTCTATATGACCCATATCTAAATAATGTTGGATATGCTATCAATGTAGTTTTTTCTCAGCTTTCCGATGGTGAATTTAATTTTCCAAATTTTTTACATTTTCACATGAAAAAAACATAAAACAGGCCATATCTCAAAAACCTATTTTTTTTAATTTTTTCAAATAGTCTAGATCGAAAGCTGTGGTTTTTTACGTTGATATAGACCTTTTGGAAACCTACTTTTTTTTGTATTGGAGTAATTGAGTAGCGAACATGAGAAAATGCGCCGCGTCGGGCCGGGCCGCACCGTGCCGCGCCGCGCTGCCTCCACGCGCTCGATTCAATATCCATACTAAGTAATTTGTGTCTGTTGAATAAAGGACTATCTCTCAATGTGTCCGCCAGAGGGATACCATTTTTTTCATGCCCGGTTTTCAATTTCAGGCAACAATTTTCACAGTAGTTATCTACTTTCAGAGGAATAATGAACTTCAACACAAAAGTTTGGCTATTATTTCGGATAATTTATCTCATGACACAATTGCAGTTCATGTATACCAAGAAATAATCATGAATTATCTGAAGAAAGAATACAAACCAAAGAAAATTTATTATAGCACCGATGGAGCGGGTCAACACTTCAAAAATCAGAAAAGTTTCTCTAATCTTATTAATCATAAGAAAGATTTTGGCATTCCCGCGGAATGGCATTTTTGTGCGACCGCACATGGGAAGGGAGCATGCGATGGAATTGCAGCTAATGTGAAACGAGGTGCTAAACGAGCAAGTTTACAACGCTCTGCAAATAATCATATTTTAACCGCAGAAGGTTTATTTGAATGGACAAGAAATTACTGTGAAGAAACCATGGTATTTTATAGTAAGAAAGAAGATTATGAGCAAGCTAAACTAAAATTGAAAGAAAGATTTGATAAGTGTTTTGCTATTCAAGGTACTCTGCAATTTCATGCGTTCATACCAACTTCCGATGACAGACTGATGGTCAAGAAAATTTCATCTGCTGAGGAATATGAGATTTTTCCTAGATCAAAACGAACTGAAAAAGTAGTTCAGTTGAAACATAGTATGACAAAGTCTTCAATATCACAGCCAAAACGGAGGTGAAAGAATGTGAAATGAAATAATGTCCATATCTCAGTCCGTAACCCAAATGAGTACATGATCTACGCTAGATAGTAGTTTATCCAACAGATAGAGACTTGTATGGATATTCAATATATTCCGATTTCGGCACTCTTGTAAGCAGAAGACTTGAGCTGGAGCGCGTGGAGTCAGCGCGGCGCGGCCCGGCCCGACGCGGCGCATTTTCTCATGTTTGCTATTCAATTACTCGAATACAAAAAAAATAGGTTTTCAAAAGGTCTATATCAACGTAAAAAAACCTCAGCTTTCGATCTAGAGTACTTGGAAAATTTAAAAAAAATAGGTTTTTGAGATATGGCCGGTTTTATATTTTTTTTTCTGTGAAAATGTGAAAAATTTGGAAAACTAAATTCACCATCGGAAAGCTGAAAAAAATCTACATTGATAGCATATCCAACATTATTTAGATATGGGTCATATAGAGTCGAAAACAAGCGTCGAAAACGTGAGGTTTTAGCGTCCGCGCGCCGGCTCCGGAGAGCTGACGAAGAACGCCCCATATATGTATATTTGATTTGTGAAAACCAAAGATACCCCCTTTCATCGGTAGGTGGCTACAAGGATTTTCCGTACCCATACATAAAGTTGCATAGTAGAAGATATAAGTATATCCACTATAAATGTATCTACCTCTTATTTCATTCTGAATCTTGAATTGGTTGAGAATGTCTTAATATCAATTATCTTGAAAAATATTGATTTCTCGGAAATTTTGCAAGATACACAAATATTGTTCATAACATCTTTTGCTAAAATCAATATCTATGAAGTTCTCATCAAGAAACCTCAAGAAATCGTGTTACGAAAAAATCACGATAAAACGTTTTTCAAAAAAGCTCTGTATAATCCGAATAGGCTCAGCTACGATTTTGAATTTCATGGATTTTGAATCTACTTTAGGTGTAGAATCAATCTACGTAACATAACTTTGTGCCCATTTTCATCAAACTTCTTCGACCTTCAAGCTCACCGTGCTCGGAAGGATCTCGGAGATACTTAGGCAGTGTAATCAAGCTCAGAAGTTCATAGTAATTCACATTTTACGATTAGCTTACACGACCGAGGCTGGCATATATCTGATTCAAATTCGGAATACGTATTTGTATTGGATAATATCTACCGATTTTCACGAATCTAATTTCATTATGGCCAGCTTCATTCAACGGTATAACTAAATTGATAAAATAAAAACGATTTGCCATTACATTTCCATAATAACTTAGCTAACGACTGTACAGTCATAAACCGATGACCGGTGACCCGCAACTCAGGTAAAGAGCCCCTCCCTTTTAGAACAATAGACCCTCGTTCGGTTAATGAGAGTCAAATCTAGATATTAGTACAACTCATATATTTATGCTTATGAGTCATCCATTATTATTATAAGGTCTGCTACATGAAAAGAAACTGTATTGGTGAATGCGTTCACAGATAAAGTGGAAAATTTTTCGGCGACCTAACTACTAAACTCCACCCAGCTCTCCTCATATTTATCTGTTATTTAAATATAAAATGTTTTTTTTTTATCCACATTCAAGTCAGTCGCATTTGAACGGTCGAAGTCGATAGATCTTTGAGCTCGTGTACCATTTGAAAATTCAACATATTAGAAAAAGTTCCATCATTTTATCCAGTGGAAAAAGTTATCATCAACTGAATTCTTCAGCACCGTGTTGAATATTTGAATATAATATACGATCATAGCGAGTATGCCCATATGGTGCGTTGCTATTATCAAAATGAACAGAACGCTGCTGCGGTGCGAGCATATGCAGAGGAATTTTCGAGGCGAGCGCATCCATCGAGTCAGGTGATTTTGCGCGTGATCAATCGGATGTTCGATTCTGGATTCTTACTCCCGAAAAGAGAAGGGGGACGACAGGCCCGTCGGATCCGACTCCGAAGTAGAAGAGGATGTTTTGGAAACATTCGAAAGAGATCCAAGCACTAGTTCTAGAGTTGTTGGCCGGGATTTTGGTCTCAGTCATAATGCAGTGCTCCGTATTTTGCATGAAGACGGGCAAAAACCATTCCACTTGACAAAATGTCAGAAACTGTATCCAGGGTATAAAGATCGGCGCTTGGATTTCTGCAATTTACTCTTGGAACATGCACACCAAGAGGAAAATTTCTTATCAAGAATATTGTAGAGTGACGAGTGCATTTTCACTATTGCTGGGTATCCAGGGGCGCGATAGCGCCCCCTCCTGGCGAGTAAAGGCAGCTGGGGGCAAGCGCTACCCTTATACATCAAGTTCGGTTCACCGATTCTTGAATTTCACGAAGAAACACAGATAAGCATCAATTATGGATGTTATCTGGTAGAATCCGATGATTTTCCATTTTTCCTTGATGTACAGCTGGATTTTTTATCACGTACCATACGGATTTCACGTATAGTGTCCGTTTGGTAGGTTAGATTGCCGAAAAAATTTTTCTTCTATTCATAAGATATCTCGAAATGACGATGATCGATTGCGAGATATCTCGCATCGAACTCGCTACACACATAAGTGTATATATATATATATGGGGCGTTCTTCGTCAGCTCTCCGAAGCCGGCGCGCGGACGCTAAAACCTCACATTTTCGACGCTTGTTTTCGACTCTATATGACCCATATCTAAATAATGTTGGATATGCTATCAATGTAGTTTTTTCTCAGCTTTCCGATGGTGAATTTAGTTTTCCAAATTTTTTACATTTTCACAGAAAAAAAACATAAAACAGGCCATATCTCAAAAACCTATTTTTTTAAATTTTTTTAAGTAGTCTAGATCGAAAGCTGAGGTTTTTTTACGTTGATATGGACCTTCTGGAAACCTACTTTTTTTTTGTATTCGAGTAATTGAGTAGCAAACATGAGAAAATGCGTCGCGTCGGGCCGGGCCGCGCCGCGCCGCGCTGCCTCCACGCGCTCGATTAAATATCCATACTAAGTAATTTGTGTCTGTTGAATAAAGGACTATCTCTCAATGCGTCCGCCAGAGGGATACCATTTTTCTCATACCTGCTACTGAATTCGTCCGGTGAAAGCTATAAAGTCATCCGTTACAAACGCCAAATTCATATCTTTATAACTGAAAAAATTCTGCTTAACAATATATCGAGATTCAATAAGAGATTGTTCAAAACTAACATTCTCTATCCATTAATCTGTCCCTATTGAACGTTTAACGTTTCAATATTGAAACAAGATGGTTGGAGTTCAATTTCTGAAATGTGCCAATCCCTTTCAGAAACCGAATCACACTGTAAAAAAAAATTTAGTCAAGTTTCCCCTATCATTTGCAGACACATATCCATCAATACCTGCAAATGCGAAAATTTGCTTGAAATGTAGGTTAGAATTATCCTCATCTTTGAAGAAAGAAAATAGTACAAATGATCCGTTCTCTCCAGTCAGTAAGAAATATAAACCGTGTCGAGAAAACTGCACTGATGAGTATCATAGAGCAGGTGTAACTGTCCTCGAGCAAATAAAAGAAAAATTTCGAGAGACCCAGAACAAACAGGAAAGAATTTTATTGCTCACTCTTACACCAAAATATTGGAGTCGTGATCAGCTTCAAAGAGAGTTTTCTTGCTCAGAATGGGAAGCAAGAAAAGCTCAAAAACTAATGGCTGAAAATGGTATTCTAACATCACCTATTGCAAAGAAAGGCAGAGTAATACCTGATGAAACAGTATCTTTAGTTAAAAGTTTCTATGAACGCGACGATAATAGTCGATTGATGCCTGGGATGAAAGATTTCTTATCGGTCAAAAATGATAATGATGAGCGAGTTCATGTACAGAAGCGATTGTTGCTATGTAACTTATTAGAACTCTATGCTCAGTTCAAGAAAGAGTATGAGAATGTTATAATAGGGTACAATAAATTCACACAGCTCAAACCTCCCCATTGTATTCTAGCAGGTAGTAGTGGAACGCATAACGTTTGTGTATGCGTTCATCATGAAAACGTAAAACTTATGTTGAGTGGTGTAGAATTGGAACACTTGACAAAAAACACACGCTTTCCACTAAAAAATTATCATGACTGCATTAATGCAATTGTATGTGCCAAACCATTGGACGCGTGTTTCTTAGGGGACTGTTTGGATTGTCCGAATACAGCTGTGCTTAAAGAGATCTTACTCCAAAGTTTTAATGATAATAATATTCACAATGTGAAATTTGAAACGTGGATGCAAACTGATCGTTGCTCAATTGTCACACAATCTGTCGACACATATGAATATCTGAACTTGCTGGGTGACAAATTAATGAAATTGAAAACTCACGACTTTTTTGCCAGAAAACAGTCTGTATTCATTCATGATTTGAAAAAAAAATTGTTAGAAGGAGAATTCTTAGTTTGTTTTGATTTTGCTGAAAATTATGCTTTTGTTGTACAGAATTCAGCTCAATCTTTCCACTGGAATAATAATCAGGCAACAATTTTCACAGTAGTTATCTACTTTCAGAGAAACAATGAACTTAAACACAAAAGTTTGGCTATTATTTCGGATAATTTATCTCATGACACTATTGCAGTTTATGTATACCAAGAAATAATCATAAATTATCTGAAGAAAGAATACAAACCAAAGAAAATTTATTATAGTACCGATGGAGCGGGTCAACACTTCAAAAATCAAAAAAGTTTCTCTAATCTTATTAATCATAAGAAAGATTTTGGCATTCCCGCGGAATGGCATTTTTTTGCGACCGCACATGGGAAGGGAGCATGCGATGGAATTGGAGCTAATGTGAAACGAGGTGCTAGACGAGCAAGTTTACAACGCTCTGCAAATAATCATATTTTAACCGCAGAAGGTTTATTTGAATGGGCAAGAAATTACTGTAAAGAAACCATGGTATTTTATAGTAAGAAAGAAGATTATGAGCAAGCTAAACTGAAATTGAAAGAAAGATTTGATAAGTGTTTTGCTATACAAGGTACTCTGCAATTTCATGCGTTCATACCAACTTCCAATGACAGACTGATGGTCAAAAAAATTTCATCTGCTGAGGAATATGAAATTTTTCCTAGATTAAAACGAACTGAAAAAGTAGTTCAGTTGAAACATAGTATAGCAAAGTCTTCAATATCAAAGCCAAAACGAAGGTCAAAGAATGTGAAATGAAATAATGTCCATATCTCAGTCCATAAACCAAATGAGTACATAATCTACGCTAGATAGTAGTTTATCCAACAGATAGAGACTTGTATGGATATTGAATATATTCCGATTTCGGCACTCTTGTAAGCAGAAGACTTGAGCTGGAGCGCGTGGAGGCAGCGCGGCGCGGCGCGGCACGGCGCGGCCCGGCCCGACGCGACGCATTTTCTCATGTTTGCTACTCAATTACTCGAATACAAAAAAAAAGTAGGTTTCCAGAAGGTCCATATCAACGTAGAAAAACCTCAGCTTTCGATCTAGACTACTTAAAAAAATTTAAAAAAATAGGTTTTTGAGATATGGCCTGTTTTATGTTTTTTTTTTGTGAAAATGTGAAAAATTTGGAAAACTAAATTCACCATCGGAAAGCTGAGAAAAAACTACATTGATAGCATATCCAACATTATTTAGATATGGGTCATATAGAGTCGAAAACAAGCGTCGAAAATGTGAGGTTTTAGCGTCCGCGCGCCGGCTTCGGAGAGCTGACGAAGAACGCCCCATATATATATATATATATATATATATATATATATATATATATATATATTGCAACTGAGCTGCGGGCGCTGCGGCTGTTGTATAGATATATATATAGTATATTAGTATATATGTTGTGGACTGGCGTCTGCTACAGTCTACAGTAGTAACGCGAGAGCTGGAAGTCGTCAAGCTCAATTATTAGATGATCTCGCATTTGCAAACGATATTATTTGTTTTAATATTTGTTTGAAAAGGAATTCAAGAATGGAGAAAAAAAAGAAAGTTAAAGTGGACAGAAAGTCGAAGAAAAACATAAAGCAAGCAGTGATCATCATAAATAAGCTACCTGAACTCCAACCTAAATATGACTGCGTAAGTATCATCAATCAATCAATTACCACAAAAGGGAACACGATTGGTGTGGATTCTGGAAACCACAAGTTTTATCTCAAAATAATAAAATTATCATGTCAAGAAGTATTGTCGATCCCATTTTTACTTTCTTAACACATGACTTTTGTTCGGTTCGTCATTCGTGAAATAATTGCACTTAGAAATATAAAAAAAATTACCTACTTGACTGCTTTTGTGTTTGAACACGTGTGTTTGGAACCTTCGATTTCTCTAACTCATCTGTTAAATATTTTTGGTATCTTTCTTCCTCATCAATCACTCGATTTCTATGGTCTCTTTTTATATTTTTCTATATTATTATCCTACCTACACACATAACCTTGAAAACATTCCAAGTATAGAATAGAACAAAGTTGTAATAGCCTAACTTGCTTCTGAACTATTTAGAAATTTATTAGAGAGATACATGCCGTGATACAGCTATATATGATCCTCTCTGTATTCAAAGCTTTCTCGTATGAAATGAACAACCGTTTGATAGTTGCATATTTTATCATGTAGATCAAGCAAAATTCCAGAACTAACTGAACTCGACAAAGCTGCAACATCAGAGCCAACCAAGGATGAGGCAGCAGCAGCTGGCTCTGGAATAGATTGAGATTCCGACGATACAATTCCAGAATTAGAAGATGCAGCGACAGGCAGTGGATTCTTAGGAGCAAATGTACCTGGCATTGATATGGTATCTAAGGCTAAACAGAGTTGAGGAGAGAAGAAAGCCAGAAAACTCATGAGCAAGCTTGGTCTGAAGCCTGTGAGTCATTTTTAGATATGAATATTACTGCATATCTTTCTTGAAAGCATTGGTCAATTGTTATTGTTTCCATTGCTGATCCTAGGAGTTAACAGAGTGACGATCAGAAAGTCAAAAAATATCTTGTTCGTCATCAACAAGTCAGATGTACTGAAAATCCAGCTTCGGATACTTATATTGTTTTTGGTGAAGCAAAGGTGAGCTTCTTCATCATGTTGTATGATTTAATTTGTATTTTTGCTTGAAACTGCTCTCATCCGATTCGACTTTTATTTAATTTTTTTTCCACTCTTGAAAACAAATTGATTTTAATTATTATTTATATATTCTGTGAATGCAGATTGAGGATCTCAGTCAACAAGCACAAGTAGCAGCAGCAGAGAAGTTTAAAGAACCTCCAGTTATTTCAACTGCTGAAACTGGTGGCAGCACAACAGTAAGTTTTACTTGTTAGTAGGCGCTCATTATTGCTGAATATGAAACTATTTCATACCAACTCTTTTTTATTTTAGGTGGTTGCTCCAATACAAGAAGAATCAGAAGATGAAGTCGATGAAACAGGTGTAGAAGATAAAGACATTGATCTGGTCATGAGTCAAGCTAGCGTATCTCGAGGGAATGCAATCAAAGCACTCAAAAATAATCAGAATGATATCGTCAATGCTATTATGGTGAGTTTCCTCTTTCAATACTCAGGCATATTATTCCTGTAGCAAATAATAACCATGATGATCAACGTGAAGGTTTTGCAAATATATGTCACAGTCAGAAATGTATTCGTGGAGAAAACCTTGGCAGACTGAAATATAACTTACACTATTGAGTATTCTTTGAATAATTTTTGTGACATGCTAAGAGTTTTGTATTCGATGTGTTACAGGAATTAACCATGTGATGAACCAGCTTTTGAATATTATTATGATATGCTCGCCACAACTCACAGTGTGAGACATCATTTTATCATCTGTGAACCAATCATTCACATTTTTATGTATCTCATTGCGCCATGGATATGAAGATTTGAATCAGGTGATTTTGAGTCTTTGGACCAATGCCAAGGAAACAAATGCATTCAAAATACTATCCGCATATGTTCATACCTACATATAATAAATTGTCAATGTATCAAATGAAAATAGTTTCATATCATAGGTTGGCATACGGCTATCATGATACATCAGTGAAGACAATTACAATTTATTTATCTGTTACATGTCACAAGCAATTATGAATATTCATTTTAAAATTTATCTCTTTACAGGAAAAGTTTATAAGGGAGAATTGCATCTGGGGAATAAGACTAATGAAGTACATTACGTATCTGTTAAAACTCTCAAAGAGAATGCAAGTCCAAAGACTCAGAGTGCAGACTTCAAACGAGAAGTTGATCTCATGTCAGATCTCAGGCATCCAAATATCATTTGCTTACTCGGTGTAATACTAAATGGGGAACCGTTGTGTATGCTCTTTGAATACATGACTCAAGGAGATTTACACGAATTTCTTATTTGCCATTCACCGAGGACGGACGTGTCATTAAACAACTCCAAAGGAAAAGTCTTGCAGCACCTGAATTTTTGCACATTGCTCTTCAAATTGCTTCTGGTATGCATGCGCAAAATGTTATCCGTTTATTTCTTAAAATATCTTATGTATTCACTTTGTGCGTTGCTCTTTGAAAAAATCTTTTTAACATTCAATGTGTACTACAGTATATTAGGGTCTGATATAATATCACATATTACTTATATTTTCTAGGTATGGAATATCTGGCTGGTCATCATTACGTTCATAGAGATTTGGCTGCTAGAAATTGTCTGGTTGGTGACAATCTGACAGTGAAAATATCTGATTTTGGCCTTTCAAGAGATATTTATAGTAGTGATTACTATAGAGTACAATCAAAGAGCTTACTACTTATCAGATGGATGCCACCTGAATCAATATTTTATGGAAAATTCACAACAGAGTCTGACGTGTGGAGTTTTGTAGTAGTTTTATGGGAAATTTACAGTTATGGCTTAAAGGTATTTAAATTTTTTTTTTCATTGTGTGAAATAGAAATAAATGAGTTGGTTTGTGAAAAGAAACATGAGAACTAACTGATTAATATTTTTTCAGCCATATTATGGTCAACCAGACGTACTTGAAGGACTTCGGTAACGATTCCGTGACCAGCTACTCGACCAACAGTCACAATTAGAGTACGAACAAAACGAACTCAACGCAACTATCGACGCCGCTCTTTAAGACTGAGTCCCTTAGCAGGAATCAACAGACGCAGCTGTCGAACAGTCACGTGAACCATCAGTTCTCGGTTCAGCCTCCGGCACAGATGTTCGCGAATGGTGGTACTTTCGGTGAACACAACGAGTTTGAGGACAAGCAGTGCTGCTCGCCCATTTCTTACCTTACGAGTTTGATAGTGAGCTTGAAAATTCTCAAAAAGCAGTTTTTATCAACGTATTCTGCTTTAAACTTTTCCGATTATTTTTTTTTTCAATAACTTTGTACGACTTTCGATTAATAACTCTGATAATGCAGAGGTAAATCGTAGCTTAGGGATAAATCTTTCTACTTCAATATCCTGCTGTTTTTTTTTTCTGATATTCAATCTTCTATTTTGATTTGATATCGATGAAATATTGAGCTTATATGACTAGTGTAAGAATTTTGTTACGCTTGCTCGTCAAATTGTACATTCTTCAAATGTAAATAAATAATTTGTTTCGTGGTGATATGTAAATGTGTGTAATGGGTGCTTCGTTTGATTAAATTATTGATTGGAACATGAACTTGTGTAGAAATTGATGGAGTGAAGAATAAGCATTTATGTGTGCAAAGTTATCAAGATCTTATTACATATTCAAAAGAGCTTTCTCCATGTCATTTCATGGTATATTTATTGTTTCGAAATGGTTAATATAGTTTCACTGACTTGATATGAAGTGCGTGCTTATTACAATGTTATGATATCACTTGAGAGTATTGTCAAGATTTAGTCTACAAATAGATGAAAGTATGTATAAAAATATGGAAATGTTGATTGACGACGTGTTGGATGATACTAAGATAAAATTAAGACAAAGCAGTAAATTGAACAGATTCCCGACCGAGTTTTATCGTTTCATCGAATGAAAATGATGTGTATCAATGTACAACCGATGATGAACTGAACAATCGCATTGCTGTGGGCGGCGAAGTGCATCATTTTCTTTATTGAGGGTAAAGAAACAACTGGGAAGTTTATACTGACTGTGAGGGAATACCAAATTGAGTACATATGTGTAAAAAGCAAATAATCGACTCGAAGAATTTTATAAGCTATCAGAGTAGCTTTCGGATTTTTCACTTGGTGTGTACTTGTTTTAATTTTTCTCGTGTGCACCTACAATGAGTGAGACATCATTTTATCATCTGTGAACCAATCATTCACATTTTTATGTATCTCATTGCGCCATGGATACGAAAATTTGGATCAGGTGATTTTGAGTCTTTGAACCAATGCCAAGGAAACAAATGCATTCAAAATACTATCGCATATGTACATACCTACAAATAATAAATTGTCAATGTATCAAATGAAAATAGTTTCATATCATAGGTTGGCATACGGTTATCATGATACTTCAGTGAAGACAATTACAAGTAGTACCCATATAATTTTGCAAATGTATTTCAGAATTGGAAACTTCAGAATCCAAGCTATGACAGTATCGAGATCAATTTATTTTCTGGCAAGTTTACATTGACTCCGGCAAATTCACTTTTAATATATGCTTTCATATTCTTTCTACGATGATCCTGATTATTTCACAGATTCTAAAAGCCGTTTTGAAATTCGATATGTAATTACTACTGCAATTAAAATAAGAAGGTATTCTGGTGGATGCATTCCAGATTTAAGAATATTAAACCTTTCTAAAGAAAGGTACAACTCTCTGACGAGTAAAGAGTGGTTCTATGAAGGCATATATATACTTTTACTTTTATTTACAATCATTTTTTTACAATATATCTTTTCAAAATTTACTTCGGTAAATTATTGAAACTTCAATACTCGTTTCAAGATATTATATTTCATTTAGAAATACTATACCAGATATGATAATTTAGATGATAGTTATTGTTTAGAGCTAATTTTATTTTAAAAACATCGGTTAATAAAATAAATCATAATATAATATTGCAAATGTATTTCAGAATTGAAAACCTCAGAATCCAACCTATGAAAGTATCGAGATCAATTTATTTTCTGGCAAGTTCACATTGACTCTGGAAAATTCACTTCCAATAAATGTTTTCATTTGCTTCCTGCAATTACCCCTAATAAGTTCACAGGTTCTAAGATCCGTTTGGAAGTTCTATATCAAAACTTCTAATTACCTTGCAATGTATAAAATGTTACATATTTTCAAGGAAATTATTTACCACTTTTTTAGAATATTGTGATTAAAAAATTCAAAACCCCGACTAGAATCTCTCGAGTAGAAAATATTAAGTGAAAATATGATGTTACATATATGGTCAATTTTTTTCATACTTCAAGATTCGTTTTAAGAAATAATATCTAATTACATATCCAAACTCAAGATCCCGAAATGGTATATGAACTAGTTATATTGATTGTAGCTGATTTTCATCTCAAAGCATTGATAAATTAAGAGTAAAAAAGGAAATTGCTGTTCCGTTTGTTTCTAAAATATCTACATTCGTATATTATCGTCACAAATAATTTGAATCAATATCCAGTATGAAACACAAGTATTGGAAAACACGTTATTCACAGTGATGGGTACTAACTCAACATCTCTAAATGGAATAAACTTTGACTCACTCATTCTAATCAAATTTTCCATCATAATTTGGTCAATTGTGATTGATGAACTGGATCACTGTTTCGTCTCCTCAAAAATTACTATGAATATATTTGAGAACACATTGTTCGTAATGATTGAAATTATATAACAATCATTTCTGATTACAGTCTTGAAGCATTGGAAAATAGTTCATTTTGTTTCCATTTCTTGTATTCTATTCCTCACTCGCCGGCAAGGTCTTCTCACAGTTTTTCTATGTACTGCATCATATATTTAAGAATGAGGACATTGATTTTCACCAATGGTAGCCATTCAAAATTCTTCATCATGCAGCCTATTTTCCTACTTTGTATAAAATTGAACTTCGTCTCTCCAGAATGTAGATATGGACATAGGAAATGTGACAATTGAATCTTGTATTCTTGTATATTACTACCTCTCACGTAAAATTGTTACATAACAATATTGTCTTAATATTATGTAATAGTATTATTCTATTCTAAGAAAAAAATGGCTGGAATTACTCATCTTAATATTCCAAATCCCCGGGGATATTATCATTGTTGAAATAATTGATCTCAAACATATATATATAGTTTATCTATCGATCAAAGATTTAGGGGAGTATATTTTCAACCCAACCTGAGAGTATTGAATGGTTTTCTCCAGATCGCTCTACAAAATATACATTGTATAGACCAAAACAAATTATCATCATAAGGTATAGCGCGGCGCTCTCTCGCAAGAGAGTCGGCGTTCTACCGTCTATATAAGGGAGCTTGGACATTGGATCAACTCGGGCCTTCGTGGTCAATCCCAGTCTCCAATTTGGTCATTCCATATTGGAGTACACTATTTTGAATAATATTTCGTGACACAGATGTATTATGGCCGGCAAACTATATAATTAAGACGGACCCAAGTCATACGTCAGAATCAGTTTGCCAATAAGCCTATCACGGGCAGAAAGTAAAGTTGGATCTACGAAACATATTGTTACCATTTTCAAGCCATGCGTTCGCTTCATAACCTTGATATTTTCACAGGTTCGAAGTTTCAATAAAATGAACAGCTTTCTACATTTCTGTATTTAAACATGCCCCGATGTAGATAGCTCTGGTATCCATCTAATATATACCTCCCCTAAAACCATTCTTTATACGTGAACTCGTTGTACGTTTCTTTAAAGGTTCGCTACTCTTCCATCAGAAATATATTATCAAAGCAATATTGTTTTGTTTCAGTTGTATTTAGTATTCTAAAAAAAAACCAAGAAGAAAAGTAAGAATACATTTTTTTCGATTCGAGGCTCATGTCTCTTACAATCACGTTATAAACAAATGGAATCCAGTGATATCAGGGAAGTCGATTCACTTTGGGTGCAAGTTGTTTAAATAATTATTGTATAAACATTGGATCTTGAAAAAAGAGAAAATAGGGGTATTTTTTTCAAAAAAGCACGCAATCCCGCAATCAGTTTTCATCCCATGGTGATAGCGTAAGCATTGGCAGAAGCCACTTTTTCTCGGTTTCACTGAATTCCAATTGTTTATAACGCGATTGCCAGAAAAATAAGCCTCAAATCAAAAAAATGTTTTTCACGTTTTTTTCTTGGTTTTTCATCTAGAATCGATTGACACCATTGCTTTCTCGAATTTACGAATTTGGGTGCAATTTGTTTAAATAATTATTGTTTAAACAATTGGAAATGGAAAAATAAAAAACACGGGTATTTTTTTTCAAAAAAGCACGTGATCCAATAATTAGTTTTATGATATCTCCGCTGGTTTGGACATGGGCCTTAATGGGTTAATATGGTCAAAAAATTATGCCAGTGCATCAGATAGCATAAGCAATTTTATTTTTCATAGTAAAAATTCACCTTCGAAAAAGATATACTTAACGACAAGTATATTCCTTATCCTGTGGTTCGTTGTTGGATAAATTTTCAATCAACTAAATGTTTTTAGGTAGAATTAATTATATTTCTTTGTAAATATAAAAATGCTTAAGCGACTAAATTTTTTTGAGAAGGTAAAAATTGCAAGATGTCTTTTAGTTATTTTTCTATTTAAATAAATTTGAAATAATAATTAAAGAATATGAAGCCTTCTTTCTGCTTCATGTTTCTTTGCTACGGATTTCAAACTGATTTATTTTTTTTTTTTAATATACAGTAATATCAAACATTATCCAACTAGTATGGTTATCCAACAATAGAATGAATATTTTTCAAATTACACTTAATTATTGTAGTTATACTAATGTTAAGATGGAAAATAACTCAAATCACAAATTTATGTCAAGTACTAATATAATTTTGAAGAGTTTAAGCTCAAAAATTATATAAATGGTGGAAATAAAATAAAATACACCATTTGCATTTTTATTTCTCATAGAAAAATATTTACCTTTGAAAAAGGTATACGTTGACGACAAGTAGGTTTCGTATCCCATAGTTCGTTGTTGAATAAATTCTTATGCGAATAAATTTTTTTATAGAAAAAGAAATATGAAAATGTCTGTTTGATCTTAGTCTATTCAAGTGTATGTAAGAAAATAATATGATTCGAATCGAATATATCATTTGAAAATATCACTTCAATAGACATTTTTACCAATACACTATCGTTATATATTCCAGTTCATTTTGTCAATTATGACCAAAGAAAGTAATGAAATCTAGAATCTGATGCCAAGTATTCAACTGGTGTGATTATCCTACCACCAAACAAATATTTTTGCAAATTACACTCACAATCAATTATATGTCAAGTAAAATCTATCAAATCTTGCTACATTTTGATCCTTGAATAAATTATATTGCGGTAAAATACTTCAGTAAGTCGAATTCTCTGTTACGGATTTCGAACTAATAACCTTGAATATCAATTTGCTAATGTTAAGATAAGAAAGTACTGAAATCTCGAGCAATTTTTCTTCGTCATAGTAAAAAATGAACCTTCTAAAAGGTATACGTGGACGACAAGTATGTTCCGTATCCCTATAGTGCGTTGTTGAATAAATTCTTATGCTACGTAAATAGAAAATGACTTTGAAAATGACTGTTTAATCTCACTCCATCCAAATGCATGTAAAATAATAATATGATTCAAATCATATATGTGAAGACATACACAAATTCATTATTTACGAAGCACAAGAATAATCTTAGATTATCGGAGAACTCTTAAACTTGAATAATAATCAAAAATTATCAAATTAAGTATTATAAAACCTTTCTGGAGAAAAGTATAAGTTTCTGACGAGTAACGATAGGTTAACGGTACATACATTTGTCAATTATCGTTGATATATTTAAATTTCGGTACTGGTTTTTTAATCAAATTTTCAATCGAATTTACGAAGCACATTTTTTCATACATACTATTCTATATTTAAAGACATACATTAATTCATCGTAAACCAGAACTACCCAAATCTAAGCATATGAAAGTGAAGAAATCAATTCATATATTTGTCCTGGCAAGTTCAAATAAATTTCACCCTTCTTGCTTATCACAATTACTTCTATAAATTCACGTATCATAAGAAGATGTGTTTTGTAAATCATCTTAGATTATCGGGGGACTCTTGAACTTGAATAATTATCAAATTCAGTATTATAAAACCTTTCTGAAGAAAAGTATAAATTTCTGACGAGTAACGTAACAGTACATGCATTTGTTAATTATTTGTTTATTTTTTTACGTTTTGGTACTGGTTTTTTGATCAAATTTTCAGTAGAATTTGGGTTTTGTTGAAGATGTGTTTTGTAAATCATCTTAGATTATCGGGGGACTCTTAAACTTGAATAATTATCAAATTCAGTATTATAAAACCTTTCTGAAGAAAAGTATAAATTTCTGACGAGTAACGATAAGTTAACAGTACATACATTTGTTAATTATATTTTAATTTTTATTATATACTTACTATTCTATATTTAAAGACATACATGAATTCATTATATACCAGATCTACCGAAATCTGAGCATATGAAAGTAGAAAAATCCATTCATATTTGTCCTGGCAAGTTCACATTGATTCTCTTTATTCTATTGAAATATACAGTTATTTTCTACATTTTATTCTTTATGTCAAGACATAAATAAATTCATTATATACCAGAACTACCCAAATCTGAGCATATGAAAATAAAGAAATGACTTTAATAAACTTTGTCTCACTCATTCTAATCGAATTTTCCATGATAATTGGGTCAATTGAGATTGATGAACTGGATCACTGTTTCGTCTCCTCCTCGAAAATTACTATGAATATATTTGAGAACACATTGTTCGTAATGATTGAAATTGTATAAAAATCATTTCTGATTACAGTCTTGAAGCATTGGAAAATGGTTCATTTTGTTTCCATTTCTTGTATTCTATTCCTCACTCGCCGGCAAGGTCTTCTCACAGTTTTTCTATGTCCTGCATCATACAATTATAAATGAGGATATTGATTTTCACAAATTGTAGCCATTTCAAAATTCTTTATCATGCAGCATATTTTACTAATTTTTATGTAATTGAACTTCGTCTTCCCAGAATGTAAACGTGGACATAGAAAATATGACAATTGAATCTTGCATTCTTGTATATTACTACCTCCTACGTGATATTGTTACACAACAATATTGTCTTGATGTTATATAGTATTATTATTCTATTCTAGAAAAAAATGACTGGAATTACTCATTTTAATATTCCAAATTCCCGGGGATATTATCATCGTTGAAATAATTGATCTCAAACATAATTTATCTATCGATCCAAGATTTAGGGGAGTATTTTTTTAACCCAACCTGGGAGTATTGAATGGTTTTCTCCAGATCGCTCTACAAAATATACATTGCATAAAGACCAAAAGGAATTATCATCAATAGTCACACTAAACATCTGCCTATCGCGGATTGAGGAAAGACTCATAGTAGATGGTATTTGATATGAAATTTCAGTATTTACTCGTTTTACCAATGTGAAAATAAACTTGAATGTATTTACACGGTCATAAAATAATTATCAAAAATAGACAAATTTATCAACATGAGTGATACTACATATCTCCAGCCCATCGTGAACTGTTAGAAGACCTTGCCGGCGAGTGAGGAATAGAATACAAGAAATGGAAACAAAATGAACCATTTTCCAATGCTTTGTTACGGCGGGATTTTTAAAGTTGTAAAATTAAATGGCTAAAGTAAAATCTCTCAATGACCCGCCAGCATTGGGAGAGTCGGGTCGTTTGCCAAATTGGCCGATTACTTTCCAGGAATGAGGGTGAGGGTTTGAGAATATGTTCTGTAATATTAAATATAGGAATACTTATGTACCTTGGTTTTGGAGGGGCGTCCGGAATAAATCCTGCAGAGTTCCTTGGTTGAAATATTTATTGAAGCAAACGTACAAGTATTTTACATATAATACGTGATTGAACTGAATCGGAATACGAACGGTATTACTTTACTTTATTTCTGTCTGTTCTACTCTGTGTTTCTGTGCCTCGGCAAGCCTCCTTTTATACGGGATTTGTTTTCGGTATAGGAAGGGAGTTTTGGAAAATGTGGGGCATGTTTGCCATTTGGATCGGGTATGCGTCACGAAATATTGAGTGGAAGTATTCGGATCCGTTCTGAAATGCCCTGAATCAAATCAGCTCCAACAAACACCTAGTTGGCTAAGGTGTTTGTTGCGGTGCTGTTCGGGGATCTTGCCCGACTCCAAAGTGAGTCATTAGGCCATTGTCAAAAGGTTTGCTCAGGTGTGGCGCGGCCTACTACCGTAGACCGAGCGGGTTTCAATTTCTTTGTCTAGCGCGATCAAACAGAAGCGCTCAATCGAGACGCGAAGACATAATTGGATGCGGGTTTATCTTTCCCGAGAAGGTGGCAGACTCGAATCTTGCCGCGTTGGGCGGGGATCGCGTGGCTCGAGCTGTGTAACAGCTGTTCAACAACCCATGTTGGTAAGGTAGGATCGCGCGTTACGAACGTAACACCCGCCCGCGTAGGAAAACCGACGTCCTCGTTGGCGTATCTGTTGATGGTCTGAGTGACCGGTGCTCCAGAATACGGAGTCCGTGATGCATTTACTGCGAGGAGTGCGTGTCGCTTTATGGCATTTTATAGGAATGCGAATCGGGTTAGGAAGAGGATGGGAGGTTCTGACTTCAGGTGGTTGGTTGATTCAAGGATGCCCACCGAGTTCGTTCCTAATTTTTCCATAACCTTGAAATGAGTTTTAATCATTCCGTTGCAGTTCACTTACTCCGCGATATTGCGTGGAGTGGCGCAAACTTATATATAATATATAAATTTATATTCATGTAAGAAGGAAATCTCTCAAAAAAAATGTGCGTTATGCAACAATATATAAAACAGGGGTATAATTTCCAAAAGGGAGAGAGTTCCTTCTTGCTCCGCCTTGGAAGTATGGAAGATGTATAATTATTTAAGTCTTTCTAGGTGCTTTCGGGCGTGCTGCGTTCGCTCTACCCATGTACAATGCGCGTTAAACAATTAATCCCAATATGTACCCCTATCGCTATCTTTGTATACCCAAGAACAGACGCATGGGTCCTCAATTTATATCCCGAAAGTTAAAACTGACTAAAATATATGTGTAATCTGTAATCGCATTCCCATTGATGTTAAAATATAACGTCCTGACACCCGAATGATAACAATGATATAAGGTAATAATATACTAATATAATAATATAATATAATATAATAATATAATATAAGGTGATAATATAAGGTACGTGGCAAAAAAATTTCCTATTCCATCTACGCTGGTTAAACACACATGCCTATAGAAATATTCATACTCGCATACTTATTCGTAGATATACAGGCATCCGTAAGTTCATATTCGGTTTTATAGTGCCCTAAACTACTTTCCGATAATTTAAAACAGTGTCCCATAACCTGGTTAATAATGATAAAAATAATAATAATGGTAATAATAATACTAATAATAATAATAATAATAATAATAGCAACTGTGGGTGGGTCCACGTATATATGTTTACGCTTCTTTCAAGGAGAATTTTACCCGGAAAAGAGTTCTGCGCCAAAGACATGTATGCGTGTTCATTCACGCACCCGTACTCATATACATATATATTCTTATGCGTTCATACCTACATGCACACATACACTCATCTGAAGAAAGTAGTTTTTGGGGCAAGTGAAATGCCCTGCTGCGTCGGCTCACCCTTGCTCCTATAAATCTTCGAAGATCTCCTCCAGCATGCGCTCCCTGCCGATGTATATATCGATCCCGTACTCGTCGAAGAAGATCGCTAGTGGTCCATGTCTTATAGCTGTTGGTGGGCAGCCAAATAAGAATCCAATGTAGTATACTTCGTCCGAGATGATCCGGTGCTGTCGGGTCACTTGTTTCCATTTCCAGTTGGTGTGGATGTCGGTGCGGAAGTAAATTTTTTCGCACCATGCTTGCTGCTCGTGCGGCCCGTGCGCGGTGTATAGCAATTCTCTTTTTTCGGGGTGTTTCGCCGCCCATTTTCGGTAGTCCGCACTTCTCTCTCTCCAGAAATGGTATAGCCCAGTCCGGGCATATACATGCGGGTCCCTGGTAACGCTTACGTAGGCGAAAAATTGCTGTGGGATCGGGTTCATTTTTTTTCTTTCCTGATTGTCACGCACAGATCACTCACGTAGCTCGGCGCTAGTCTATCAAAAACTGACTTGCCCTGGAGAGGTGTAATTCCGGCACCTTGAGGTGTGGTGTCTTCTAATGGTCCATTATCCAGCTTATCTTTTCTACAGGTGCATACTCAATTTATTGATTTTCCGGATAGCTGCAGTCGATGGTTCGTTGCTTCCTGCTTTTATCTGTCTCGTTTGTGTGGTCTCCGTTGTCGTCTGTTGTATAATGATTTCCTGTCCTTCCGTATTATCGCATGGAGTGATGCTTGGTATGTCTAATCTTTTTGATCTGAGGTCTCGCGGTTAGCGTGTGTATCTTCATTTCTTGGCATTACGATGGGGGTATCATTGGCCTGACTTGGTGTACTTGGGCTGCATTCAGGAATCGGGCATCTATACCCTGGGTCGTTGAGCTGGCGCTGTTTGCAGCTCGTCGGTGGAACGTCGTATTGTGGTTTCGGTCCTGTAAACGAGATTCCGACATCTACTAATTCCACTGATTCATAATAGTGACTATCCGTAATGACATGTGTCGCACGTCTCGTACAGCTAATAAACATGTATATAGCTGCACAAATGTTAAATAGGCATATTACTATTATGCTGGTTTTAGTGAGGATTCCTATGTTATCCAAAAAATGGGGTTCGGCTTGTTCTGACGTGATGTCCAGTGTTGGCATAACAAAATATGGTCCTTTTGGCTGTCTCCCGCCTTCGAGGGTTATATTGTAAATACTCGCGATGCAGCGGCCGGGGACTGTTAGATATTGTGTTCCATTTACTTGGAGCTCTTCGTATTGGTTCGTACAGTAAGTTGCAATTTTTGTTGTTTCTGGGGCGGAAATAATCCATAAATCTGGTCTTGCTGTTTCGATAATGTCGATTTTTTGTGGTTTGCTAATAGTTTTGTTGCAAATATGCAGATAACTGTATGATGGGGCTTGTAGTAGGCCGCTTTCACAATCTAGTTCGGTGATTATTCTTGCGGGTGCTTGGCATATGCTTAATTTTGAAATTTTCGTGCATTCCTCCATTTCTGTTTGGGATATGAAAAAGTGCTCTTTTGTTCCTGGTTTGATGGCCATAAATGGTCTCCTTGGTTGAATTTTTATTGTATTTAAATGTTCCTTTGTTGTGAAAGCTGGGACCGGCAGAAGCTCATAAGTTGACCAAACTTCCCTTTTTGTGAATGGCAGGGAAAAAATGATGATGTAGTGTCCGTTTAATATGACCTCAGAAATTGTTGCCCATTCTCTTAGCATGATTGTGTTTGGTCTACTTGCGCCCTTTGGGGCGTGTGTGTTTGTTTTCAATGTAATAATCTCTATTGCTTGCGTTATGGGCCATATCCATCCGTTCAGGTTTGTTTCCTCTATGTTAGCTATTATTCTGGCGGCTAAGACTGCGTTACCATGTAGTGCTTGGGAAGCGAATTTTATAGCTGTACGCGGCAGGGTTTCGTTTATTTTTGAAAATGCTTGGGTCATAGTATTTATTTTTTCTAATAGGTTGATAGCTTCCTGGTTCCAATCGTTGTCTATGTAAACCTCCCGTAATTCTGAGTTGAGGAATACTTCCAGATTTTTGCTCCTGATTTCGTTTAAAGTTTTTATAGCCCTCTCCGCCCTTTTAAGAACTTCGACTCCCGGCGAAGGCATTTCAAGTGAGAAAAGTTTTGCCCTGTATTCCTCGAGTGCGTTTAGTCTAGATCGTATTGCAGAAATAGTTTCTTGGGTTCGCTTGTCGAATGGTTTCAACGAGGATATGTTTTTCATGATAGAGTCATACCGCCTGGTGTTGAAAACTTCATCGAGTGCAATTGTCGAGTAGATGTTGTAGGTTTCATCGACGAGCATCGTGTCCTCTATTTTGTTAAAAATGATTCCTGGTACCTTTTCTATCTGCTTGATTTGCACTCGTTCGGCCAGAATTAGGCTCCCGAGGAGTATTATTGCGGCTGCTACCCGTTTCATGGTCATTTTGCTTGTCTGGAAACTTGATAAAAATGAAAAAATGAAACGAGCGCCTGTGGCGTATATATGTACGTATACATATATACGTATATATATAGAGTATGAAGGAGGGAGGAGTTGTATAGCGTCGGTTTTTCGTTTTAAAGTCCAAGTACTTCTTCGATATCTTCAATGAGTAATTCAGGGACAGTATCTTTTGTGTCTATTTCACCGTCTAAAAATTTTATGATTTCGTCTAGAGTCTTTTCGTCCGGTGCCGTGGGTTTATTCTCGGGGGTGTACCAAGTAACTTTTGGCGGTGGGATTTTTGTTTTCTTTACACGACGTTTAGGCGTTTTTATTTTAAAAATCTTGATCCGTTCTGAGCACAGTCTGCACCTCAAGGTTAGTTTATAATTTTCTCCCTTATCTATCCAAGTTTCGATGATTTCGTTCGCCCACCGTTGCCTACATTTGGTTTCTTTTTTGTAGCAGTTTTCGCAAATACAGCCCCTTCCTAGTTTGTAATATTTTCTCCTGGATTTCCCTTGTTCCATTATTGTTTGCTGAAATCAGAGGTTGTCATAATGATGTAACTTGTATGCTTCGTCTTCCCATCTGTCTTAAATCTTCTAATTGAGATTTGATGCAACGGGCGTGTTGTCTAGCTTGGGTTAGTGTTGCGTAGTAACTAGGCCTGCACATGTATCTGAGGATTTCTTTATTTAAGCCTCTAAAGAACGCAACTACGGCTAATTGTTCCCTGATTATGTTTATATCGGATATTTCTCTAACCTCGGTTCTAATAATTTGACCTAGTCGTTTGTAGTACGAGAGCCATTTCTCAAGTCTGTCCCCGTAGTCGTCTATGGATTCGTCGTTTGCTTTACGAGTTGCTTTTATGTTTTTCCCGAGTAATAATAATTTGGAGAATATTTCTACCTTCTCGTTAAAGGGGCGGTCGTTCATTGTAGTTTCGCGGAGAAAACAAAATTTGGAATAGGGGGGGGGTTATATCTATTGATCTCTTGGTATGAATGGATAAAGCTGAGCGATCTGGAATTTAGTTTCTTGCGGTTTGAGCGGTTTCAATTCAGTGTCTGCCTCGGTTGGTGGGGCGGTTGGTGAGTCGTCCGTCGCCTCTGCTTCTCGTTCCCCTTCCCTCTTCTTTCTCTTCTTCAGCTCTGTGTACGACTCTCTATGCCTGCCGGCGTGGAGCAATAGCTGAGTGGCCGAGTTCCATAGGCACCCTAAAAGATTCACGGACCAACCGTAAAGAGAGTATAATGCATAACCGTGAATAGCTGAGTCTATGATTAATTTTATGATCCGAAAGATGACGAAAATGCCGAGTACTCCCGCGCTAGCTGACCCAAATGTTATAAAATTTCCCCACATTCTTTTCCAACTATTTACTGCCAATTTCTCAAGTTCTTCTTCGTCGAGCATCTTTAGTAGTGACAATCCGTTGTTATTTATAGATCGTCCTGACATTCCCATAGCTATTGTATTTAGCATCGATGGTCTCTCGACCGGGAACATCAAATGTCTTTGCATTGCCGATATCTCCTCTGGCGAATATATGCCACTATTTGCTAGCTCGGCCGGATCAGTATAGTTCCAGGTCACCTGAGTGTCCGGTGATAACATGTGGGGAACCGTCCCTTTTGTTGCTGCACCCGGCATTACTGTAAACCAATTATCCCCGAGTAGAAACATTGGCGGAATAAGGGGATTGCAAGCTGTCTCGGTCCCGAATTGCTTTAAAATATGCGTTCTTGGTGCTAGGAATTGATTTTTATCGTCTTTCGTGACAGGCAATTCTAGGTAACATGTCTTGGTTTCGCGTCTTTTTACGTCGACCTGTACACATTTCATAATATGTACTACTTCTCCTGCTGTAATGGCCATGTACCCGAATTCCTTTGTTATTTGATATGCAAACATATCGGGTGCCGATACGGCCGTGCTTAGTGCATTGGCTATAACGCGTCGTTCTAGTTCGCACTTTTGCAATAATAGATCGTGATACAAACGCTTCATTTCCCCTTTTATGTGTCTTTCGACATATACGAATTTTGAGTTTACATACGTAAATAAATTCAATGCTTGAATTGGTGGCTGCAAAAAGGTTTTGAATCTGTAACTGTCTGGTCCCTCAATAAAAAATAGTTTAGGGTGCTCTGTTCTTAGTAATTCGAACGTGCAAACAGTGACCTTGCCTATGGTCGAGAAGGCGAAACTTATATCATCCTTTTCTACGATGTATACGGGTTGTTTTCCTTCTTCCGTAATTTTCTTGACGTCTCCTTCATATAATTCGGCGTAACTGTGCTCTCCGCAATTTGCAGCAGGTATTGGTTCCCAAAATACATATCCTGCTTCGACATCAATGCATTGGTCCTTGTTGAATTCGCATCTTGTACCGGAAGGTAGGATGATCTCGTTTGCGTTCAACACGACCGTAGCGCTAGTTTCCTTTAGTGATATCTCGACGTATCCTTGTACTATCACGTCTTCGAATATTCCGTAGGGATCAGAGTAACTGGCTCCATTTTTGCATTCTCCGTTGGCTTTGATCATCCCTGCGAAGGTCATGGGATGCACGATAGTATTGTTTATTTTTAAATTCGTGATTAATTCGTCACGAATTTTATACTGCTTGAAATCGTGCATTCTCCTGCATTCTTCCCTCGTAATTTCCTGGAGGAATTTTATTTCTCCCCTAGAAATTTCTGATGTTTTGTCCCACATGCCACAGTATTTCACACTTCTTTTTACTTGAACCTTGCAGTAGCGTACCTGCGTGCCTACGAACTCGTTGCTTTGTAGTAGTCTCGCATAAACTTTAGTCTCTTTTACCATCGGCTCCTTGATATTGCATTCTCCTACGTTGAGTAATGAGAGGGTTGACATATTTGTGACCTTTTGCGAGCAATCGAATGCTATAATTCCCTGGCAGTTTCGGACGATAGATAACCCCACTGATATGAGTATCAGCATTTTTAATGAATTCATCTGTAACAGTTAATTATATTATAGTTCGCGATATTTATTCATACCCGGATTCCCTTTGTTAGTAAATAATTGCGTGTAGATTGCGTGACTTGCGTTAGCGTGATTAGTTAAGCGAATGTTCAGATTTATTTATTCATGGATATCGTGAAACTCGCAATTTTCACCTTCCACATACGAGAGGCGCAGTCGATTTATGTGAACCATTTTTGAGTGTGTTTTTTATTTAACTGTATCAATACGTTTCCGTTTTCCATTACATCAAGTACCAAGAAGGGTCCTGAGTATCGATTATCAAATTTATGCGGCTTAGGCCCCTTTTGTAACCATACGTAGTTTCCAATTTTTAGGTTCGTTTCATTCACCTTTTTGTCATAATATTTCTTTGATTTTTCCTTAGTTTTTAATAAATTGACTTGCGCGATCTCATGTAGTCGATTCAATCTTGTTGCGAGTTCCTTGATGTAGTTATCATATGTAGGGTTTGTATCCCCCGCTTCGGATAATATATTAGCTGGCGTGCGTGCCAGTCTGCCAAAAACCAGCTCGAACGGGGTGACGCCCGTTGATTCACTTACTCCAGTGTTAAAGTTGAAAGTTGCAAGGTCAGTGTATTCATCCCAGTCGTTTTTACTATTATTTATAAAACATTTTATGTATTCGGCTAAACTTGCGTGTGATCGCTCTAAAGAGCCATTGGATTGCGGGTGAAAGGCGGTGGTCTTTATTTGTTTAATCTTAAACCTACGGCACACCTTTTTCATAAGACTCGATAGGAAATTCGTAGCTTGGTCAGTAAGGATTACTCGCGGAGCTCCGAAGACACAGATAACCTTTTTTATCAAACCCTCCGCTACGGCTGTTGCGGTGGTTGATGCCAGTGGTTCCGCCACTGTGAATTTTGTAAAAATATCTTGAAAAGTTAATATGTGATTATTTCCGCGTGGTGTCACTGGGATGGGCCCGACTATATCCATTGCAACGGTATCCCAGGCAACTTGTGGATATTGTGTTATTATCATGGGAGCCTTAGTTTTGATTCTCGTTAATTTTTTTAGTTGGCAAGTTAAGCACCTGCGGATAAAATTTAAAACGTCTTCTTTCATATTGTTCCAATAAAAGTATTGTTTAATCCTTTTTACGAACTCAATGCCACGATGCCGCCTATCCTAACAATGTGCCTCATTAATTTTTTCTCTGTCTTCAACTTGTGGTAAACGTATCAGCCCTTGGCATATGATTAGTTTGGTTGGGCTGTTTGAGAAGGGTTTCTCAATTTTTTCGAGTACGTTACTCCATTGCAAACCCTCAATGTCATTTGATTTTGCGACACTAATAGTAGGTAGAGGGTTTTCTTCGATCCATTGTGATAATTTGTTTGTTAACATATCCAAGTTCGAATTTATTTTTGAAAGCGAGGTTCGTTCCCCTTGTCTAACAGGCATGATTATGTGAATTTTGTTGTTTACTTTCATAATCCTTGGTTCAGCTTCATGCAGATCTTCGAGCTTTGGCAATTTATTTTGAACCTTCAATTGCCTCGCTCCTTCATCGCATGGGTCCCCGTTTGTTGACATGAAATACATATAATTATCCTTCCTCATGAATATTGCTTCTCGGCAGTACACCGTGCCTAATGTATGAGTTTCGTGTGCTTTATCAAATTGTTCTTGATTTGGCTCGTCTTGGCTGGACGATATATCGTTTTCTTGCCCCTCGTAAATCTGGGGGCTTGAGCCCACTTCGTCTTCCACACTTGCTTGCTTTCTTTCTGGTAATTCATACTCATCGTTGAGTGTCTCGCTCTCTATCGTCGGCTCGGCGCATGCCCCCTCCCCCGTAGGCGAGACATCGGTTGCTCCGCCCGATGTTTGTAGCGCGGTGGTATTTTCCGAGACTGGCTGCCCCATTGCCTGGCTCTCCTCGTTTTCTTTTGCCTGTCGCTTTCGAGGTGCCAAGGCTTGTATGGCCTCTTTATATTTCTGGCTGGCTTCGTGCCCCGTTTTACCCCGTGTAATCATTCTGATCTGGCTTACTTCATTTGGTAGTTCTTTTATTTCGCAAATCGGATTTCTGCTCAACGCATCAGCGACGTTTGTTTTACCTGGTCTATAAATCACTTCGAAGTCAAATTCTGCCAATGCCAATCTCCATCTTGTTACGCGTGCATTAGGATCTTTGCTCGTTTGCATCCAAACGAGAGGCTTATTATCCGTAATAAGTTTGAATTTTCTTCCAAATAAATATGGTCTAAAGTGGTTTATGCAGTATAATATTGCTAAGGCTTCTTTTTCGTATGTGTCATATTTCCTCTCATAGTCATTCAATATTCTTGATACGTATGCCACGGCTTTATCTGCTCCTATTCTTCCTTGTCCTAATACTCCCCCGACTGCATAACCAGATGCGTCTGTATATAGATTGAAGCATTCCTTAAAATTAGGAAAACTTAGAAGTGGCTGCTCACATAATTTATCTCTGAGAGTTTCAAATGCCTTTTGTGTTTCTTCGGTCCATTCAAATTCTATTTCTTTTTTCAATAACTCTGTGAGGGGCCTTGCAATTTTAGCGAATTCGTGGATGAATCTTCTGTAGTACCCGGCTAATCCCAAAAATTGTTTGATATTTTTGGGTGATTTGGGTATAGGAAATTCCTTCACTGCTATTAATTTTTTTGGATCTGGTTTTACTCCATCAGCACTAATTACATGTCCGAGGTATAATACCTCTTTTTTGAAAAACTCGCATTTCTCTGGTTTTAATTTCAAATTTGCTTTTCGTAATCTTATAAACAGCATTTCTAATCTTGTAATATGTTCCTCCAATGTTTTTGAAAACACTACGATGTCATCGATGAAGAAAAACAAAATTTTGTTTATTAATCCTGCTAATACTATTGATTGCAATCTACAAAATGTTGCTGGCATTGTTTTTAGGCCAAATGCAGCTCTATTGAATTGGAATAAGCCATCATGGGTTGCGAATGCTGTTTTGTGACGGTCTCGTTCGTCGATTTCCAACTGGTGAAAACCGGCTGCTAGATCAAACACTGAAAAGTATTTCGCTTCTCCTAATTGGTCGAGGATATCGTTTATATTGGGCAGCGGAAATTGATCGTCTAGTGTTTTGTCGTTTAACTTTCTGTAGTCAATCACCATGCGATATTGCTTGTTTCCGTGCATATCTTCTTTCTTGGGTACTAAAAAGCACGGGGAAACAGTAGCTTGAAGTTGAGTGTTCGATAATTCCATTCTGTAGAAGTTCGTGTATTTGCTTCGCTATTTCTTCTTTATGCGTGGGCGGCAATCTAAAGAGTTTACTCGTTACGGGTATATCGTCTTTTGTTGGAATCGTTAGTTTTAGTACATTAGTGTATGAAAGCCTTTCTCCTTCCAAATGGAAAATATCGCTATAATTTTCTATTAGTTCTGTTATAATTCTTTTGTTCTCAAAATGATCGAGTTCTAGAATTTTCTTAATTTTTTCTAGTCTGTTTTGATTCTTCTTAGTCTCAATAGTGTGTTTCACTTTCAGTAGAACTTCGTATGCGCGCAGTATTGATGATAATGTTGTGAGTTCGCCACTTTTCTTTGCTTGTAGTTCCTTGCGCAATTCTTTCAGGGCATAGTAGGTTTCGTTGCGTATTTCGATGAATAAATCATCTTCATTTATTTCATTCAGAATTTCATTTATATGCTCTTCTATTTCGTCCGATAGATTTACGCATAGCCCGCTGCCTCCGTGTAGTATCCACATCAGCTTATCTATTCTCTTTATTAAGATGTCTCGCGTCACCTTGCTTCTTTCACTCCGCGGTGCTGTTTCTCCGTGGGCCCTGTTGTCCATGTCTGGAAGTGAATTTTTCTCGTCCGTTATGTTCTCTTTTTTGATATTTAGTATTGTGTATAGTTGCTTTTCTTTTCTATGGTCTCCAAATGTTTCATCAATCGGCCAATAGTCGTATGGTTTTTCCGATGATATTTTCTCTTTGGATTCATTGATCGTGAAGATATTTCTAGTCAGCGCATCAGCTATTTCATTACATTTTGGCTCTTTAGCCAACAAATTTTCTACAGGCACATCGGCCATTTCGACACCTATCGGCTCTTTTGCCGCAAAAAAACTATTATCCGGCGCATCGGCCGTTTCATTACATTTTGGCTTTTTAGCCAACAAATTTTCCACAGGCACATCGGCCATTTCGACACGTATCGGCTCCTTTGCCGCAAAAAAACTATCATCCGGCGCATCGGCCGTTTCATTACGTTTTGGCTTTTTAGCCAACAAATTTTCCACAGGCACATCGGCCATTTCGACACATATCGGCTCTTTTGCCGCAAAAAAACTATCATCCGGCGCATCGGCCGCTTCATTACATTTTGGCTTTTTAGCCAACAAATTTTCCACAGGCACATCGGCCATTTCGACACATATCGGCTCCTTTGCCGCAAAAAAACTATCATCCGGCGCATCGGCCGTTTCATTACATTTTGGCTTTTTAGCCAACAAATTTTCCACAGGCACATCGGCCATTTCGACACATATCGGCTCTTTTGCCGCAAAAAAACTATCATCCGGCGCATCGGCCGCTTCATTACATTTTGGCTTTTTAGCCAACAAATTTTCCACAGGCACATCGGCCATTTCGACACATATCGGCTCCTTTGCCGCAAAAAAACTATCATCCGGCGCATCGGCCGTTTCATTACATTTTGGCTTTTTAGCCAACAAATTTTCCACAGGCACATCGGCCATTTCGACACGTATCGGCTCCTTTGCCGCAAAAAAACTATCATCCGGCGCATCGGCCGTTTCATTACGTTTTGGCTTTTTAGCCAACAAATTTTCCACAGGCACATCGGCCATTCCGACACATATCGGTTTCTTTACAGAAAAAGTTTTCCTACCCGCATGATGGTCATTAATTTTTCTAATATCTCTTAGGAAATTAGCTTTTTTACAATATTTGTCTGTTTTGACTTTACTCAAAACGATTTCATCGTTAATTTTTATTGGTTTACTCGGTATAAAGGGTATTCTGAATGATTCAATTATTAAGGCGTTCCTCTCGTAGTCGATTTTTACCTTCTCTTTCTCGAAGAAATCACATCCTAGCAGTCCTTCTTCTTTAATAGGGAAGTCGTTATCAACGATATGAAAATCTATCTCAAAGTTATCAAAATATAATCTAATTTTTCCTATAGTCAATATGCTATGGTTAGTGATCCCGCTTAATTCCAATATTTTTTCTCTGTTTATTGCTTCTTTGTGAATGACGTTTCTTAATTTTAATAAATTCGGGCCTGCTCCTGAGTCGAGAATGAATTGAATCTTTTCATTTAGGCAATTTCTTAACTCAACAACTGGGGAATTTCCTGTTATTTCTAATCTGATTTCACGTCGCGTAGCTGAAAGTGTTGACGCTCCCCTTGTCCAGTTCCCATCTGAGCGCCCTGCGTTTGGGAACCGTTGGCGTTTCCCTGATTATCGGCAATTCGTTTTTGGCAGTTTGTTATTACGTGACCTGGCTGTCCGCAATAGAAACATTTTATAATCTTTGGGAAAGTTGTGTTTTGCCTATCCACGTATTTATTTCGTGTATCCTGCGTATTTCCTAAGTCACTTGAATTTGTGTTTCCCTGTGAGCGTGGCCATTGATTCGTATTGCGCGGAGGCTCCGCCCACTCTTGTCGCGGCCGGGCGTCTCTGCTCTCTCTCTGCGGCTTGCCTATTATCTCCCAGCAGCGCTGAGCTGCGTGACCCACTTTATTACACCACTGGCATGTTTCTATTTCCTTTCTTTCGATGGTGAGAATTTTTGATCTAGGTTCGTTCTTTTGGCCTGACATAATTTTAAAACTTTCATTTAACTCATCCGAACCGTAGCATGCGAAATCCCTCTCAATTTCGATTGCTTCGGTTATTGCATCGTTTAAAGAGTCCGATTTTCCTAGTCTCGCCTTTATCACCCATTTTAGACCTCTCACAAAATATTTCATCACATCGTATTCTAAATTGTTGTAGAATTCCGTTGAATCGCGGCCTTCTCGTTTTGCCGCAGCTATGAGCTCGTCGCCGATGGCCCTTACTTTGTTTGAGTAAGAGATTACATTTTCGTCTCTCTCCTGTTTTGTTTTTGAGAGTTCCCCGTAATGTTCGTGTAAAGTTTTGGATGATCCGAATAACCGTTCAAAATATCGCTCTATACTGGAGATAGTTGAAAAATTGATTTTACTCGCGCATTTTAAGGCTTCGCCGCTTAACCGTAATTTCACGAGTTTGGCTAAATCTTGTTCATAGGTCGGTGGGATAAGGCTACACGCTTCACGGCATCCGTCTAAAAATTGCGTCAAAGGAATATTGTCACCATTAAATCTGGGTATGAGCTCAAGCGCGTCCTTTATTGATAAAGGTCTAACTTGTCCCGCTGATGAATTTAGAAATGAGCTTCGCATTGCTGAGGTTTGCGGGGCGGCCGTACTGAATATATATGGGGTTCGTTTGAATTTTTTCCGTGGTTTTATTTTTATCGCTGTGTGGATTAAAATACGGATTGTGTCTTTTATTACCTAGTGTAGTAGAGGTTCCTTGGAAGTGCTGTGGAAAACTGTCTCTGACGGTTGAGCGTGGTTCATTGGTCGGTGGAGTAAAATAACTCGTCCCGCCTGGTACTTTGCGCGTATTTTCGGTATCATGATTGTTAAACAAATTTTTGTCCATCCACGGAAAAGTATTTGATGCGGTCTCAAACGCGGTAGAACTTGCTTTAATACCGTTTCCCGGTGTAAAACTATTTTCGAGCTTCATTTGGTATTGTGATATTATTTCTTCATAACTTTTTAATTGTTCTTCTAATGCAAGAATTTTTTCCGATTCACTCGTGCTTAATTTGGGTATCTCTTTATATGGTGGGAATTCGAATGTACTTGGAGCTTCATCAATTTTTGGTAATACTGGCATACCCCCCCAATTAATACGTTTTGCCGCGAGTTCGTGGGCTGCTTTGAGGTAAGGCGCTAGCGAGTCATATTTTTTGATTGTATTTTTTATATCGTGAATGTCATCTATGTTTAAAAAATTTTTCCTAGGTTGTTGGATAATAGATTCCATTTTATCACTGGTAGCGCCTGATGTTTCAAAATTCAATTTCCCCACAGCTGCTGAAATGTTTTGTATGTGTGGCGTTTCGTTATCGTTCTCTATATCTCTATTTTTGTTTTTCGGGGTAGTTCCGTTTCCTGCGATATCTACACCTGGGGCTAAGTTTTTTATTACAATGTCTTCTCCTATATTTCCACCGCTAGAAATTCCTTTTATTATCAATGATGGGTCTATGTTACCTTCGATTAATTCTTCCAAGCAGCTTGCGAAGAAACGGTCTTCGCATATTTCTTCTATTGTATCAGAATCAACTATTCCGTATAGAGTATTCTGTAAACTTTTTATCACTTCTTTTGGCGTGGGTGGAATATTCCCTTCACCCTTATTGTGTCTTATATTGAAAAAATTTATTATTTCCGAAAAACTAGTACTTTCCTGGTTTTGCAAAAACGAAGGATCTGCTTTGAGCGCGTGTTTAAGTAAAATACCGGTCGCGTCCCTTATTCTGTCTGTCATTTTTACGAAAAAAGATACCCTATTTTTGGAAAGTAATCGTTTGGCTTGACCGGAAAGGGGCCCCCAATTGTTACGGCGGGATTTTTAAAGTTGTAAAATTAAATGGCTAAAGTAAAATCTCTCAATGACCCGCCAGCATTGGGAGAGTCGGGTCGTTTGCCAAATTGGCCGATTACTTTCCAGGAATGAGGGTGAGGGTTTGAGAATATGTTCTGTAATATTAAATGTAGGAATACTTATGTACCTTGGTTTTGGAGGGGCGTCCGGAATAAATCCTGCAGAGTTCCTTGGTTGAAATATTTATTGAAGCAAACGTACAAGTATTTTACATATAATACGCGATTGAACTGAATCGGAATACGAACGGTATTACTTTACTTTATTTCTGTCTGTTCTACTCTGTGTCCTCTGTGCCTCGGCAAGCCTCCTTTTATACGGGATTTGTTTTCGGTATAGGAAGGGAGTTTTGGAAAATGTGGGGCATGTTTGCCATTTGGATCGGGTATGCGTCACGAAATATTGAGTGGAAGTATTCGGATCCGTTCTGAAATGCCCTGAATCAAATCAGCTCCAACAAACACCTAGTTGGCTAAGGTGTTTGTTGCGGTGCTGTTCGGGGATCTTGCCCGACTCCAAAGTGAGTCATTAGGCCATTGTCAAAAGGTTTGCTCAGGTGTGGCGCGGCCTACTACCGTAGACCGAGCGGGTTTCAATTTCTTTGTCTAGCGCGATCAAACAGAAGCGCTCAATCGAGACGCGAAGACATAATTGGATGCGGGTTTATCTTTCCCGAGAAGGTGGCAGACTCGAATCTTGCCGCGTTGGGCGGGGATCGCGTGGCTCGAGCTGTGTAACAGCTGTTCAACAACCCATGTTGGTAAGGTAGGATCGCGCGTTACGAACGTAACAGCTTCAAGACTGTAATCAGAAATGATTTTTATACAATTTCAATCATTACGAACAATGTGTTCTCAAATATATTCATAGTAATTTTCGAGGAGGAGACGAAACAGTGATCTAGTTCATCAATCTCAATTGACCCAATTATCATGGAAAATTCGATTAGAATGAGTGAGACAAAGTTTATTCCATTTAGAAATGTTGAGTTAGTACCCATCACTGTGAATAACGTGTTTTCCAATACTTGTGTTTCATACTGGATATTGATTCAAATTATTTGTGATGATAAGATACGAATGTAGATATTTTAGGATCTAGATATTTTAATTGCTGTTATAATCGTAACAGCAATTTCCTTTTTCAATCTTAATTTACCAATGTTTTGAGATGAAAATCAGCTACAATAAATATAACTAGTACATATACCATTTTGGGATCTTGAGTTTGAATAGGTAATTAAAACACGGAAACACCCGGGGTCGCGATTCCTCTCGATGTTCGAAAAAGTTGAACATCGAGAGACACATGGTGAGATGAGAAGAATCTCGCGGACGGTGGGCTTCACAGAGCTTTACAGGACTTGGGCGACAGAATGTGGCTCATTAAATCATGGATTTAGCTGCAAAGAGCAGCTGCAAAAAAGAAGAAAGATAGATTACCAGATGGGGTTCCAAAGGATCGCAGGCTGACTGTTGAATTAGCATCTGAGAGGAGTTTATCAGCTGAACGAAGAGGACAATTTGAAAACCAAAACAAAACCTGTATATTTAAAGAGAATCAATGTGAACTTGCCAGGACAAATATAAATTGATTTTTCTACTTTCATATGCTCAGATTTAGTTAGTTCTGGTATATAATGAATGAATTTATGTATATTAAAAAATACAGTTTGACATAAGAACAATGAAGAATGAATGAACGCCTAAATATTAAGAATAAAAAACAAAGCACATCTCATGATTCGTGAACTTATAGAAGTAATTGTGAGAAACATTTTAATATACACAATAGTCACGTGTGGTCACACGAGAATCCACTACAAGTAATTGAAACCGCGAATCAGTACAAGTTTTCCTTGCACATGTGGGCTGGATTGTTGGATAATCAGTTGGTAATTGAAAAATCGTTATTCTATTAAATCTAAAATGAATAAATAAATAAACAAATAACTAAATCAGTTCTATAAATATTATGTTTTCAGATAGGTCCAATTATTTTACCTGCACGTTTGAATGGCCCGGCATACTTAAATATGCTCGAAGATGATCTGCAGGATATGCTCACAGATGAGCAGAGAGATAATATAATTTTTCAACAGGATGGCGCTAGGCCTCACTATGCAGGTATTTTGAGAATAATCATTTGATTCCTCTTTTAACTAATGAATTTCACCAATGGATTGGGCGAGGTGGACCAATAGCGTGGCCAGCACGATCACCAGATTTGAAATCCCTTTTTTTGTGGGGTACCGTCAAGGACAAAATTTATGCATCCAAAATCAGTGACGAAGAAGAATTGCGTGCCAGACTTGAGGTTGCATTTAATGAAATTAACGGGGAAATGATCAGAAGAGCGACTCAGTCAGTAAGTCGTAGGGCAGAGATGTGCATCGCCGTTGGAGGTGGCCATTTCCAAAAAATTCCAAGAGATTGATTATATTTTTGTGTAAATATCGATACATTATAGTATTATTCAATTATTTCATCGATTCGTATTACATATATTCAATACAATGTAAATATTTAAGTTAGTAAATAAAAACAAAGCATCCGTAGATTCTCTGATTTTTCTGAAAATGTCCATGTGTGGATTGTACTAATATCTAGATTTGACTTTCATTAACCGAACGAGGGTCTATTGTTCTAAAAGGGAGGGGCTTTATACTTGAGTTGCGGGTCACCGGTCATCGGTTTATGAGTTTATGACTGTACAGTCGTTAGCTAAGTTATCATGGAAATGTAATGGCAAATCGTTTTTATTTTATTAATGCAGTTATACCGTTGAATAAAGCTGGCTATAATAGAATTTGATTCGTGAAAATCGGTAGATATTATCTAAAACAAATACGTAATCCAAATTTGAATCAGATACATGCCCGCTTCGGTTGCGTAAGCTAATCTTAAAATGTGAATCACTATGAACTTCTCAGCTTGATTACTTTGCCTAAGTATCTCTAGATTGACTTTTTTTCGAAGTTTGTGCAAAGCACATAAAAAAACAGTATACTTGTTGGATAAATTCTCGACATCACTAGTAAATAAAAGTATCTTGCCGGCTATGCCGAAACAGTCGCAGGTATAAATTTTTCAAGCCGAGCGGATAGGCGGGGGCCACTACGCTCGGACCCAGATGTAGCAGTACGAAAAAGAGAAATTTTTCAACTAAAAATTGAAAGTTCGGAAATCAACAATTTATAGTTACCATCGTATGTGTCTCATTCAAACGCACACATTTTACATTTACAGTTTTCATTTTCGGATTGTTTTTTACGAGATATATATTACTAGCGTTCCCCGTCGCGGCTTCGCCCGCGAATATGTGTATTGAGTTCGAAATGTTGTTATTCTCATTTATTGTTAAAAAACTTAAATGATATGTATTTATTTGAAAACTTTGATCAATTTGATACTTTGTAATCCTTGGAGTTATAATTTTCATGTATCCTCTGAGAATTGGAAATTCATAAGACTTCTGGATAAACGACGTTCTTAGTTTTTGAATTTTGAGGAATTAATATGAATTGGTTACGTGCATCCCCTGTCCGTAAAAGAGCAACGTACAATTGGCCGTGTGAAAAACATTCTGTTTGCAAATTTATCCCTACGTACTTAAAGGTCTGTCCTTGAGATTTGTTGATCGTCAAGGCGAAAGAAAGTTTCACAGGAAATTGTAATCGTTTGAATTGAAATGGTAAGTCTGATGGAATCATAGGTATGCGAGGTATTAATGCTGTTTCTCCAGCTGCAGGTCCTGTAAGAATAGTTGCTTCGATTATATTTTCCCGCATAACTTTAATTTGCAACCTTGTGCCATTACATAAATTGGGAGGATTTAGATTGCGTAATAGCATTATTGGAGAACCAATTTTCAATTTTAAGTCATGAGGTGGAAAGCCAGAAGGATCAAGAGAGTTCAGAAATTCTTGGGGGTAGTATACAACTTCATCAATGTTAATTACTCCCTGTTGAAAAAAATCGACTGGATTTCCAGTTGGATTTGCACTGGATTCCAGCTGGATTTACGCTGGATTCTAGCTGGATTTTGACTGGATTCCAGCTGGATTCCAGCTGGATTTGGGCTGGATTCCAGCTGGACACAAAAAATCCAGGTGAAGTGATGCAGGGAAAATCCAGTGAGTTTCCCGAATAATCCAGCTGGATCCTGAGATAATCCAGCTGGATTTTACTAGAATTAGGGTTATATCGTTATTATAGATCCAGTAGATTTTCCGGATAATCCAGCTGGATTTTTTCGGTTCTAGAACAGCGGGCTACGGCGGCAAATCCAGCTGGATTATGAACGAATCCAGCTGGATTTTTCGACAATCCAGCTGGATTTTTCGGTTTGGGAGCAGCGGGCTACGGCGGCGAATCCAGCTGGATTATCGAAAAATCCAGCAGGATTCGTTCATAATCCAGCTGGATTCGACGCCGTAGCCCGCTGCTCCCAAACCGAAAAATCCAGCTGGATTGTCGAAAAGTCCAGCTGGATTCTTTCATAATCCAGCTGGATTCGACGCCGTAGCTCGGTGTTCTCAAACCGAAAAAATCCAGCTGGATTGTCGAAAAATCCAGCTGGATTATCCGGAAAATCTGCTGGATCTATAATAACGATATAACCCTAATTCTAGTAAAATCCAGCTGGATTATCTCAGGATCCAGCTGGATTATTCGGGAAACTCACTGGATTTTCCCTGCATCACTTCACCTGGATTTTTCGTTTCCAGCTGGAATCCAGCTGGAATCCAGTCAAAATCCAGCTAGAATCCAGCGTAAATCCAGCTGGAATCCAGTGCAAATCCAGCTGGAAATCCAGTCGATTTTTTTCAACAGGGCTGTATCGATAGAATGATAGTGTCGTATTTCTCCATCCAACTTTGCTAAAATAATATTATTAATATTATGAGCGGTAGCGTTTCGAGGCGTTATGATTGCCCTTTCGCATAACCAATTGAGAGGTTTGTCAGAGAGATTTTCAATTTCTGGATAGACTTTGGAAATCAGGTCCATGACTGTATTTACAGTCGTTCCTACTTTTGTATCAATATTTATGTAACCATTTTCATTAGATACTCTCCCATCTCCAATTTTTAGAAGTTCTAAAGGAAATTGCAAATCCCCACCCGCAATGTGAGCTCTCATATTTGTCCGTAAATGTAAATTTTCTATCAAATTCCAAATTGAAGATGACTTCAAACATGCTTTCACAATGTCAGCGCGAGTTCCTTTTTGAATCGCAGGCAAAGTTTGCCGAAAGTCTCCAGAGAAAACGAAAGTTATTCCACCCATAGGTTTGTTATTAGATTTTAAATCTTGTAACGTGCGATCCAGAGCTTCAATATGCGAACGGTGAGTCATAGTACATCCATCCCATACGATAAGAGAAGTTTCTTCAATAATTTTGCCTGAAGGACTATTTTTTCTTATTGAACATATTGTGTCTTGGCCAATGAAAACGTTCAAAGGTAATTTAAAAGTGGAATGGGCAGTTTTTCCTCCAGCAAGAAGAGTTGCTGCAATACCTGAAGATGCAACAGCTAAAACTAAAGCACCCGAAATACGAATTTGAGCCAAAATTAAGTTGAGCAGAAAAGTCTTTCCTGTGCCTCCAGGGGCATCAATAAAAAATAGTTTCCCTAGGCTATTATTAACACTGTTGGTAATGAGATCAAATGCATTCCTTTGATCTGCAACCATTTTAGGTATATTAGATTCCAAAAAATTGCGCATTTCCATGATGTTATGTGGATTCTTTAAACCATTATAGGGATCACAAACATTTTGTGGACCACGAATTGGCGTAGGTAGACCAAAATCAATCAAATGTTTTTCACTGAGAGAAAGGATTTTATCAATTCTAATAGGATGAGACCTTCATTGTAAATATCATCAGAGTAATTCAGATTCATATCATCTCGTATCTGACGCTGTCTGTAAAGAATATCCTCACATAAATGATCTTTAAACTGCTCCCACAAAATTGTTGACTTAGCAGGTTGACAAAAAACTAAAATGATTGTAAATAGTTCTCTTAGTTTACTTGGTGATTGTGATATTGCAGCATCTTGGAGTGTCCTAATCCAATGATCATCATTTTCTAAAAGTCCATGTTCTTGACACGCAGCTTTAAAAGTTGGTAAAAGAATTCCATTAACAGTCTTCAAGCTCTCGAATGATGTTGGTCCTCGGACATGGTGTAGTAACATACGCAAATGGAAGCATTCACTTTGAGAAGGATGAATTGTATATACACGCCCAATTGCAGAATCCTTTTTTATTCCAGGTAAACCCTCAACATCAGTACCTCGTCTTCTTCTTGAAAAAGTATTATTGTACTTTTTATTATTTTTTAACTTAAAAACTAATTATTTATTTGTAACTTCATGATACAATAAGGTTTTTGCAAAATCGTCTTGTCTACAAAGTTCAAAAAACGCAGTTAGAGTAGTTTTTGGTGGATTATTCATCAGTTCAACCATATTTTCGTTGGTAAAGTACACTGGTTGATTGTTCTCCAAATGAACTGCTAGATGCACGACAGTTAGATAACGTTCGTGGATAGGAAAATCGAAAAATCGCCGGAATGCCTCAGAGCTACTTATTTATCGACCATTGAGATAGCTTTGAATCTCATCACCATCATTCACAGAGAAGGTTGCTTGATCAGCACCTTTGTTGACGTATTTACAAATGTATTTGATAGCTTTCACTGAACGACAATACTCAATATTGATGTGAGCGTTGAAAATCCGGGACAACATCGGGCAATAAGGAACGACCCATCGATTGTCTATTTCAACTGCATTGTTACGGACGTTAAGGATTGTGGTTTGCCCACCATCTTGTGGCGATCGTCTACGATAAGTTGGGTAACCATCTTCGCTTGTCTGCGTTTCTGCTACTAATGGGCGTGGAAATCTTTTTGTACATTTACCAATTTGCATGCAAGGTGATCTATCATTCATTTGACCGCACGGACCATGAACCATCATTGTACTCACTGTTTCATGCAATAGAGGATCAATTTCTTTATCTGGTAACTCTGCACAGATTATCTTATCAACTTCATCAGGTTGAATTTTATTTTCTATCCATAAAAGAATATGAGAATGTGGCAAACCTCTCTTTTGCCATTCAATAATATACATGAAATATTTGACTTTACTAAAAACATGTTTTTTTGTGATCAAAAACATAAGCTTTTTTAGCTTCAAATGAAAAACTCTCGCTACTATATCATGTCTGTCTTGGGATTTCTGGCCTGGCATAAGTTCATTTTTAATCTCGGTCCAATCTTTATTACATGTAAATGTTATAAGAAGATCAGCACATCCTTCTGCTCTAACGAATGCTATTCCATCTCGAGCTTTTTCATGCATATAGCGGAGAGAGCCAGTCATTGAAGAAGGAAGAATCACTCTTCGGCCTAAAGTTTCAGCTCTGACATTACCATCTTCATTAATTGCATCACGAAGATGAATATAATTATCAGCTCGCTTTTTTTTTGATTTCCTCGGATAAAGGATAATCTTTCAGTTATCATTTTTGCCATCATATCAACGACATATTGATTAAGAAGGTTCCTATAGCAATGCAAATAATTATTGTTACCATGTCGCACCATCAATCTGTATGAATAGAACTGCATGCAAGAGACAGTTTTCGGTTGAGCACGTCCATCATTTTGCTGAATCGATATATAATATCCATCTTCTCCTCTTACAAACATGAGTGGATATTGAAGAGCATCATATGATCGATGCAGCTCTGAAACACGTTGTAACTGGCCATCTCTACAGCGCAAAACGATATCTCTTGGTCCTTTGTCTTCATCAACTAATAAAACAGCAACTCCATTTGTAGAAGGAGCATTATATCTCCCCCTATGTTGATTGACTGGGACTCGATCAGCATGGATAATCAGTTTTAAATTGTCGGGTGGAGTTCCAGACTCAGTTTCGAGAGTGCAGATCAAACTTTGGATATAATTATTGCTTTCTATTAAAAGTTTTTGTAGTATCTCTATGAGAGTTCTCTTTAAATTTGGAATCATATTTGAACGGACTGACAGTTGATCGGCTTCTGAAATGGAATAAATTTGTAAAAATTTATGTTCATCGCCACCAGAGGGAGGCAATGAAATCCCAATACTATGACATACTTGCCCTTGAATTTTGAAAGTTGGCATAAAATTTCCTTCTCGAATTTCGTTCCAAATGAAGTCATTTAAAACAGTGTATTATACTTTCTTATATTGTCCAGAAAATGCGTGGAATCAGTGTGGTTCCCTAAAAGAAGACTTTTGAGAGGTTCTGGTGGATCTTCAACTGCAGGAAGATTAACTTCCCCACCAGAACAGCATAATCCAGGAGCTTCATCTTGCCACTTTCTGGCTTGACACTTGTCACATACTTTATTCATAGATCCAACTACAATATCTTTTATATTAGAGTAATTTTTTGTTGGATCATACTCAAAAGCAGATCTTTCACGGACTATGAACGGGGCTTCAATTATTCGATCCTGACGAACGGCTTGTGTTCGTCTGGTTCTTATCATATACCGCCCAATGTTACTTCTGGGTCTCGGCATTATTACCAAAATTATTGGTCAGCATGGGGACTGGGATACAAAAGATCCCAGGAAGTGGCTCAGCTTATTTTCAAGCTCTCCTATATAGCTGATAGAACGCTGATTCTCTTGCGAGAGAGCGCCGCGCTATACCTTATACACGTGCGAAACAGCGCCTCGCCATCTACTGGCGCGCCATGGTACTTGGTCGGCTACCCCCACCACAGAAAAATGCATTGTCTATTTCTCGGCTTCTAATCAAAATTTTAAGACGCCACATATCCATAAACATGCCTGGAGTGGTCAAGAATCAAGTATCAAAATTTCATGAAAATCGGTTCAGTAGTTTTTGAGATAGCGGCCACAAAAAAACAGGCTGTCCTTTCATATAATAGTATAGATTTCTGATATTTTCATCACGCTCGAAAATAATTATTTTTTTGACTTCAACTCGTCAGTACTCAGCCGGAATTCCTATTTGAAATTTTGTAGAAAACTGACTTGATTATTATCGATTAACTTTGTCTCTGGAAGTTTCTCGTGGCTCGACTTTCCTCGCACACTTTTTCTTCGCAAAGTTTGGGAATTGTGGAGGAAATTTTTTTCATCAAGTGGTCAATAATGTTCAACAAATAGACTTTTTCAATAACTGACTGGTCCATTAGAATCAAGAATGTTCTCTCATAGTACATGGAAAATTTGAACTCATTCCATGCTTTTCCGACTGAGTACTGACGAGTTGAAGTCAGAATAGTATATTATGCAACTAGTGCGTGAAATGCGATTTCAAACGAGGATAGAAAGTGATCACGCACAGAAATCGAGCGTTTATGATCATGTGTATCATAAAAATAATTATTTTCAAGCGTGATGAAAATGTCAGAAATTGTTATTTATCTCGAAAAAAACAATCCAGACATAGAAACTGACAATGTAAAACATGTGCGCCTAAATGAGACAAATCCGATGGTATGTTAAAAATTTTGAATTTTGTACTTTCAATTTTTAGTTTGAAATATCCCCACTCCCGACCGCCACACATGGGTTCAAGCGTAGTGCGAGTTATTCGATCGGGACCCTCAATTTCAAATCAACTTGCGGAGACCTGAAGATATAGTAACGCGTGGAACAAAGTTTCATAAAAAACGACAGAGTAACGGTGTTCCTAACAAAATCTTGGACCGGAGTGCGAGGCCGAGGACTAGGACTCTCTAAACTAGATATTACGGGTATTTTGGATGGGATGGGAAGAGCTTGTGATCTGTGCATGGAGGAGATGTCACCCGGTTTGGCAATGTATATTGCAAGGTACAGCTACCCTAGCAATGGTAATTGTGACTTTTTAAAAAAGCGTGAACCGCTTATTTAAAAAGTTCTTCCGCGGCGAGCAGTAGAACTGAAAAAGTTTACATCCGATTGACTTGAAATTTCAACTGTAGCTTCTTTATTAGATTATCTAGTGAAGTACACATCATTATATTTTTAGATTTTTTCGGCAAAATGGCGACGGTTTGGAAAAATTTTTTTTTTCGACAAAATAATCGACTTGAATTGTTTATAACTTGTTTTTTTGTTAATCAATCGCTAAAATCGTGTGAACTTCACTAGATAATCTAATGAAGAAGCTACAGTTAGAATTTCAAATCTATCGGATGTAAACTTCTTCAGTTCTACTGTTCGCCGCGTTTGAAAACATGGTTACGAGAAAAACGCGTTTAAAGTTTCAAAATGCTATGTATCTTATATAAAAGTTGTTCGGTAAAAATTGATTTAAACGAATTTTGAGTTTACATCAGTACTTGGGAGTTGTAGATTTCGATTCTAGAATAGTTTTAGCATGATTTAAGCCAATAAAAGAAAATGAAAAGAAAAAAAAATTTGCCGGATATTACCCCTTAATAATATTATTATTTGAGATTTAGCGTTAAACGATGCTTTACAGAATTTATTTTCCACTATAAGAATATATAAACCAAGAATCTAATTCAGTTAACACAAATTAGAGTAAGACTCCATCCAAGGCGAGGTACCTCCCTTTTTGCTCGCCTGCAAGTCTGTAACAAAAACGCACAATCATCCATTAGCGAAACGCAGTACATTTATTTAAGAAAAAAAAAACAATTTTATCGATTTTACTGAATTGTTTCATGGGACTATGTATATCACGGCTCCCGAAGATTCAGCCAGGGGAGAAGTAATATTCTCTCAACAAGAGGTATGGTCACTAACCCTAACTAGGCACGGCAAGGATCGTCGGACACTCTATTCCCCGCTCACTTCCTTACCGCCTTTGACTAAGGGGAGTGCCGAACACACCTGGGTTCGTTCAATTCCCACAGAGTCCCGAGTATCTGCTGCCCTTACTTACTGCACGGCCTATACTTATACCACGCGTTTCTACTGCGCGCAGTCGTTCACTATTCAGGGGCCCCTGATGGTAGCAGGATATGCACTCACTTCACTCCAGGATGTAGGGCGCGTCGCATCTCCGCAGGCGTGAGGCTATGCCGTTGATGTTGGGCAAGCTCCTTCTCCCATCTTCTTGATATCGGGGGGAGTACTCCAGATTTCCCGTCTCTCTTGGCTTGACGCTCCAGGAATTTCTCTCTGGATTTACATTGGTTGCGTCTTTTGCACTTGTTTTATTTGGATATCTAATTGCATATAATGGATGCAATTTATGATTTGGATGAATTGTCGCAAGAATCATATCACAATATCTAATTTTCTTATTTTCTTTCTGAGTGAGAATTTCCATTTATGAAGGTGACTTAACAGTATGTTTGGCGAATATTTTCTTTTCCAAACGTCTCTTACAAAACTGTGAAAGTAAATTTTTGGGTGAGCGTGAAGAATTTTCATTTCACCCAGATATGACTCTGCCCAAAATGCACTCAAATCATTCAGAGATCACTGTTGAGATTGAACATCATCTGGCATATGAACCAAGATGTGGACGTTCAGTGACACAGAAGATTCACCAAAGATTGATGGAGTTTTCTTCACAAACTTTATTGAATAGTTTCTGGCTGCATTGATGTTTGTCAAATGGTTGTATTCAACTGATAAAATTCTACATGCCGTATTAAATAACATTACACAGCTGTAAACTTCTTTTGGGATTAGTTTTTCTAGCTACTTGTACTCTACAGTTTCATAGTTTGCATAGTACTCACTACTTCTCATTTTTCTCGGAAATTCTTCTGGAATATTCAATTTTTATCATTAATGTTTGACGCTTCCAATAATCAGAGCTGCATTTACAAGGCGACACCACAGTTTCCGGGTCCTGTATTTTTACCAAACCTGTTTTAATGTGCTCTATGCCACATACGTACAGACCCATTTCAGGGATTTTGCCTAATGGGGCCTCCTGTTGGAGTTCTGGATACATCAAGTTTCAGGAAATACTGATATCTCTAGGTTTTTCCACATTTATGATATTGCTCGCTGACTCATCGAGTGAGCTTGTCTAAGCTTCTATACACATTGTTCACACTAGAATCGTGAATTCTACATACTCCCCTACTATCGATAGCATTTTCACTCTTTAGCATCATCTAATTTGTCACTAGTTCACATCTTATCTGAAATTTAATAGTACTAGGGGGGTACCCCCCCTGCTCGCTCCGCTCGCCAACCTCCCCGTGTGTTCTTTAGAAATCAATAATTTCAATCATAAGTGTAGTAATAATTGAAAGAAAATTAAATTTAAAACAATAAAACTTTAAACTTGAAACTTCGATTTTGTTCGATTGAAAAGAATACTGAACGAATGATTCGAATCGAAATAAAAGATTAATGTCAGCTATATTCATGTTAAACGTTTGTTTATTTAGATTAATGGTGGGTTTAACTTTAGGTTAATAGTGACATGTGCTAGAACATATTTTTTGGTTTGGGTGTTTCGCGTGTTCCATTTCAGATTTTCGGCAGCAGATTTTGAGTAAGATTACAACGGTTGCTAGACACGTAAACAATGGTTGCTATGGGTAAAACGGAGATTTTTTATCCTGTGCAGTTGAAAATACTGGAAACGAAACTTACGTGAATTTTTCTTTCCCTTAGCAACGGTTGCTAGGGCGGTAAACAACGGTTACTGAAAAGCTAATTGGGAATATTTTGTGTCCTTTGCAATCGGAAATTATGGACATGGGTCATACATTGATCATTTCCAACCTTCGCAATGGTTGCTAGGGAGGTAAACAACGGTTGCTATGAAGCAAATATAACAATTCAGTTTTCTTGGTCATCGAGTGTAACTTAAAATTGATTTTCCAACTTTCGAAGCAACGGTTGCTAGGGATGTAAACAAACGGTTGCCATGGATATCAACAGTGGTTGCTATGGGAAATATCTCATCCATTCTCTTGTGACGTACCTATCGGTTTTTAGGTACGTCTGGGCATTTTTTTCACGGTCGCCAGATATACTAGCGGTATATCAAATATTTTTTCTTACTACCTCGGCCGAAAATTCGACATTCGTCCCCATATGCAGTCGTCGAAACTCAATGATTCCTCCCTATCTGCGCGCCATCTAAACGGCCGGGAATATCTACTTGACATGAATAATCTAGTTTTTTCCTCAGGACTTTTGATCATCTGCTAACCAACAACCCTCGCTCCGCTCGGGTCGTGCATGTTAGCAGATGATAAAAGTCCTTCGTTCCATTTTAGATCAGCTGCTTGTCTGCTCTTGCAGTAGCAGCGCTGCCACGCACGCGGAACATGGCCGCGACTGTGAAGCAGACGAATTCTCCCTGCTTGCAAGTTTTCGCGTCGCGGTGGTTCATGGACCAAGAATTTTGGGCCGGCTATTAAGAAAAATAGTATACACCACGCGGGACGATAGTCGATCATCATTCCCGGCAGATAGCCCCCCTCGGCTTCGCCTCTGGGGGCAATCTCTCCGCCGGGAAGAATGATTGACATTCGTCCCTTGTAGTGTAATATACTATATTATACTTTATCATGAAACATCATCTTTTAAAGAAATTGCCATGTATCGGATTCATCAAATTAAAGTTGCAGGATTTTGTACAGGACACCCACTTACATAGATTAAATGTGTGTTAAGATTTTTAAGTGTAAAAAGAGTGTATTTGGCATGAAAACACCGGCATTGGGCAATGAACCACAACGCTTGGTTTAACAGCCGTGTCACCTAGCTTGGCCCCTCCCAACGTGTGGTTAGGCCAGCCGGCTAATGTACGTGTGTAATGCACTCAAATGCAGCATCACTTCCTACGAGAGGTTAGATGCTTCGCAAGTGAGTGATTGTAAAACGCTACTGCCAACATGTGGTTAAGCGCCTGTGATTTTAATATGGTTCGGACTTGGTAAAAGATTACGAGAAAATTGATTAAAAATAAAGTTACTCGTTTATTGAATACTACGAAAATTATTTACAAAGACATTACAATTATCGCGCAAGTATAAGATTCGCGGTCGCTCGCAATACATTATGTTATATGCACGCGAAGACGATCGTATTCCGATACGCGCTCTATCGATGCTCGCGAAAGAGTGACTTCATTGAGGACGCGCGGCCCTTTATATAGTCTAACGCACCTTCGCAGGGTATTGCGTTGACTCGTTTTTTAGCTTACTTATTTGATAAATGCCGAAAAACGTCACAGTGTGAAGTCGCATACTGGTTCCTTATGTGTCTATAATCGAGATATTTACAGTTGCTCTCATAGTTCGTTTTTTACGGAGTTCACTAATTTTGATAATTTGTTGACTCTAATTATGCAATAACTATTGTCGCTACATACGCGTATTCGCCGTCTATCAAAGCCTGAGAATAATGCCAATTGCCTAATGTCGAGATATTTCTGTTAAGTTCAATAATTTATAACAATCAACTAATTGTTTATAACATCTTGGTAGCTTCATCTATATTTACCAAAAACTCAACATTAGACAATCGAGACATTAGGTCTCATCATGTTTCCGCAAACCGTTTTGAATTTCATAATAAATCGACGTCACAATTCGTGTTAACATAATTAATCAATAAGCTGTTGACATTGTTTATTCGCGATTATTATTTAATTCGATTTTCATATTTCAACTTGTATTCAATTCTTGAGATCGCGTACGAATGTCTATTGTAACGTTTTTGTGAAAAATATAACGTAAAAATAATTAACAATAAACAAATTGCGTTATTACATGATGAACTACGATTCGTTCGCATATCTCCACATAAGGATCTTAGTACTATTCAGGCAGTTTCGAATTTAGCTTGAATCATATTTTTTCATAATAAACTACGCCACAAATGCAGTTAACAGATCGCGTAATTTGTTGACTTGTATTGCAGTGTATCTAGTTTGACTGGGTAGTTCGCTCTTTTTCTACTGATCCCGTAATAATGGCGTCTCGAGCCGTATGTCCGCATAATTCGATTTTTCATAATTCTACGCATCATGTTAGTGTCATTCACATTTTTATATTTTTCGCATATGGTTCGATATATCTATATATATATATATATACATATATATATACATTTTGAATCTACCCGACGATTCATGTATACCGCGTCACGCGCGTGCAGGCGCATAGTCGTACGCAATCTTATAACTAATGCTTTCATGCGCCCTTCAACCCATAATTATTCATCATCATTGAACATTTCATGCTAAGGGATTGAGTTGCCCTTACACTCTTCGATTCTCATTGATTCTCATCGACTCTCATAGTCCCAATGAGCATTTATGAAGATTCGTGAGATAACACGTTAGGAACGGTTGCTAGGCCGAATCCTGCTGAAAGAATCCTGCTGGATTCGTTCATAATCCAGCTGGATTCGCCGCCGTAGCCCGCTGTTCTAGAACCGAAAAAATCCAGCTGGATTATCGAAAAATCCAGCAAAATTCGTTCATAATCCAGCTGGATTCGCCGCCGTAGCCCGCTGTTCTAGAACCGAAAAAATCCAGCTGGTTTGTCGAAAAGTCCAGCTGGATTCTTTCATAATCCAGCTGGATTCGACGCCGTAGCTCGGGTGCTCTCAAACCGAAAAAATCCAGCTGGATTGTCGAAGAATCCAGCTGGATTATCCGGAAAATCTGCTGGATCTATAATAACGATATAACCCTAATTCTAGTAAAATCCAGCTGGATTATCTCAGGATCCAGCTGGATTATTCGGGAAACTCACTGGAATTTCCCTGCATCACTTCACCTAGATTTTTCGTTTCCAGCTGTAATCCAGCCCAAATCCAGCTGGAATCCAGCTGTAATCCAGTCAAAATCCAGCTAGAATCCAGCGTAAATCTAGCTGGAATCCAGTGCAAATCCAGCTGGAAATCCAGTCGATTTTTGCTTTCTCAAAGAGAAAGCTTTGTAACGGGGTAAAAATCGACTCACCGAATCGGACTTCGGGACCTCGATTTTCGTAATCTACGGGTCGAAAAACATGGAAATCTAAAAATGTCTGTATGTACGTACGTGCACTTTTTTGTCGTACGATAACTCTCGAAAGAATTGTCCGATCGTCCTGAAATTTTGCACACAGGTTAGTCGCCACAAAATCTCGGTCGAGTTCAATTTTCAGCCAATTCCGTTGTTTATTTCTCTAGCAACCGTTGCTAACGTGTTTTTGATAAAAGCTCCGAAAATCATCATCAATGCACGATGGGTCTCCAATTCTTTCGACGATCGATGAGAATCGATAAGACATTCATATTGGAACAACCATTGTTTATTCCCCTAGCAACCGTTGCTATGGAGATACAAAATTCAGCTTCAGACTGACTTTTTTTTGTCGTACGTTAATTTTCGAAGGAATGGTCCGATCGTCCTGAAATTTTGCAAACAGGTCGGTCTCCGGCAGATGTGAACCAAGTTCGGTGTTCAGCAACATCCGTTGTTTATTTCCATGGCAACCGTTGCTAGCGTGTTTTCGATAAGTTCCCATATAATTCATGATAAATGATCATTCTATAACAATCAAAGAGACCTTTCCCGTATAAACCATTGTTGATGTCTCTAGCAACCGGTGTTTATATCTCTTGCAACCGTAACTAGGGAATGGGAAAAGTCAGTTGGAGGTTCATTTTTGGAACTGTAGATGATTGAGAAGTAAGAACATCGAAGCTCAGACATTTACCATAGCAACCATTGTTTACGTCCTTAGCAACCATTACTATGGAGTGGGAAAAGTCTGTTGGAGGTCCATTTTCGGAACTGTTGATGACTAAGAAGTAAGAACTTTGAAGCTCCGACATTTACCATAGGAACCGTTGTTTACGTCTTTATTAATCGTTACTATAGAGTGGGAAATGTCAGTTAGAGGTCCATTTTCGGAACCGTTGACGACTAAGAAGTAAGAACACCGAAGCTCGGATATTTACCATAGCAACCGTTGTTTACGTCCTTAGCAACCGTTACTATGGAGTGGAGGAAATGAGTTAGAGGTTCATTTTGCTTTCTCAAAGAGTGGTGATTAATGCAAGTTGAGGTTCAATTACAATACTTTGAGAAAGCATACTGCTGAGGCACTTGGCAGCGGTTTTTTCAACAGGGAAGACACGGGTGGAAAAAGAGGATGGAAAAAAGAGGTGGAGAAAGGGGTGGAAAGTAGGATAAAAACAGGGTGAAAAAAGGGGGGTGGAAAAAAGGGAGTGGAAAAAGAGGTGAAAAAAATGGGTGAAAAAAAGGGTGAAAAAATGTGTGGAAAAAGAGGGTGAAAAACGGGGTGAAAACAGGGTGGAAAAAGAGGGTACTAAGGGGGGCAACTAAAGGGTGCAATCAAGGGGGCAACATGGGGGTCAAAATTTCTCACGCCGGCGGCGGTGGCGGTCTGGCTTTCAATATATCACAATGATTTTTTAAAATGAGCCAAAAAGGGGAGCAAAAAAGGGGAGCTAAAAAGGGGAGCAAAAAAGGAGAGCCAAAAAGGGGAGACAAAAAAGGGAGCAAAAAAGGGGGCAAAAATTTTCACGGCGGCGGCGGCGGTCTAGCTTTTAATATAGAGAGATACGATAAATAGATTATTCAGCCACAGCTGTCCAAAACTCATCATCGACATGTCTCACTCATTGAACATTATTCTTAATCGATATGTTCCATCAGCGCACACTTCTCAACATTACAAATAATGGTATTTGTTCACACGCATTACTGAATGGACTTCCAATAAGCCCTTAAATCAGTTGACGAACAATCATTTATTACTGTTTTCAGATTATTCATTATTAGAATGACTCTATTCCCTTATATTACTTAGGATATAGAAAATTGTGTATACAAAGTAGAGAAATATTTATTAATTCTAGGAATTTATATTAATTTATACTAATGTGTATATAATCTAAGACAAGCTCACTCGATGAGTCAGCGAGCAATGTCATAAATGTGGAAAAACTTAGAGATATCAGTATTTCTTGAAACTTGATGTATCCAGAACTCCAACAGGGGGCCCCATCAGGCAAAATCCCTGAAATGGGTCTATACGTATGTGGTATAGGGCACATTAAAACAGGTTTGGTAAAAATACAGGACCCGGAGTCTGTGGTGTCCCCTTGTTAGTCTCGCCTCATGTTTTGATTTTAGTCTAATAAATAATTTATAATTCTCTTAGAGCAATTCAGATACAACATGTGCATAGGGTCCAATATCCAATTCATAATCGCAAGATATAGAAACCTTGACCGAAGAGCATCCGGCGTAGCAAGCAAACCAGTAAAACCGATTAACGATGCGTAAGCTCAGGAACCCGAGCCAACTCCGGAAGAAACACCCACAAGGAGCAAACGAGCGCCGGCAGAAACAGCCTTCAGCAAAAACAGAAAACGCGGACGTCTGGAGGGCGCAAAGAATAAGGAACTGGATAATAAAGCAGTGATTCTTAAATCGCTTGCAAGCACAGCGCAAATAATCGTATGCGCTAGTGGGAATGATTTTTTTTACATGGGTTTTTTCTTTAAATTTTTGTTGCTCTCCCAGTGGTTGACTGTAAAATTAAAAAGAAAAGATAGCGCTAATAAAAATATTTCACAGATAGAGCAGAAGAACAGGCAAAGAAAATCGATGCCTGAGGTGTCTACCTCCCGCAGCAGCAGAAAGGAGACGGAAGCAGCGGCTAATTGAGCCGATTTCAAGAGCTGGCTCGACAGCTGCTTTCGCATCCCCCAACAATTGCTCCAGGAGCTCCAGACGCAGGAAGAGCCAACGCAGCCGGAACCGCCCGCGAAGCGCAAGCATGCCAGTGGTCGCAGCGCCGGAGACGTGGTACGACGCCAACACCACCGTCTCAAGCACCGAAGGAGAATCGGAAGCAGACCCAAGCGTTGAGACAGTGGTGGAAGTGTCCACGAATGCCATGGATGACGCTGCACACGCGAATGCGGGAGACGTAGTATACACGATCGCCGAAAACAGCGCCGTTACAGAGGGCAACGCAACGCATACGAATACCATGGACGACGTTGCACATGGTAGTGCGGGAGAAGGGGTGTATACGAGCTCCGAAGAGGACGCTTGTGCGTCCGGAGACGAGGCGCACGCAAGCGCCGGAAACAGCGCTGGTGCAGAATGCCGAGGGCAACATAGCGCAGGGATGCGCAAATAGCTGCATGAAAGCGGATCGCCGACACCTCGCTGCGCGACGTACCATCACCGTACAACGTCTGAGCGTCTCGAGCAGGCGGTGAGCAGAGAATGCATGGAAGCTTGGCAAAGCGTACGAGATGGCCATCGAGGAAGCTGGACACGTGCTCCGTACTGTGCGCCGATTCTTCGGCAACGCCGCCAGAAACGCCTGACAGCACCGTCCAGAGTCGTGACCGAGACCAAGGAAGTCCACGACGACGCCAATCTCATCGCACGCCAGCAGCGCGAGAGGAAGGAGCGTGAGGAGGAAGCAAGGTGCGGAGCAGAGGCCATTGTCTAGGAACTAGAGCCAAGGATCAGGCGCGAGAAGATCAGCATCGGCTACGTGCACAGCTGACCGAGGCGGAAAATACACTCTGCGGCAAGATAGAGACACACGAACTGTAGTTCATGAAGCGCATCACGTCGCGGTAGCCACTGCTTGATCTGCGGCGCAGCCGGGACTAGCGACCCCAACAACTGCTACGAGAGAGAACTCCACCGCCTCGTACCCTACCGTATACGCGAGTATGTAAAGGAACAGGAGGTTAAACGGCGCCTGAAGAAGAAGAAGCGTCGCCAGGAGCAGAAGGACGAAAAGCGGCAACCAAACGAAGGAAACTGTACGTACACGACTGTTTAGAGCGCAAACGCGCATAGAGAGCGCACATATTGCCAAGGCACGCGCCGAGCACTGCCCGACGTGACATTGTTACAGTGTGTCGAATCATAGGACAAAGTAGCCGCAAACATTTTGTTAATGAATCTTATTTAAGTCAACCAAAGACTGAGAAGTGAGAAAATAGCCACGAAGTCAATGTGATAAACAAGTCGAGTCGAGCGCAATTGAAAATAAGCGCAATTGAAAGCGCGTAAAAATGCTGAGCATGACGAGTCTACTCAGACTATCGAGTCGGAATTCGCAAAAGTGGGTTATCAGAGATGCATTGTCAAACCAGCTTTGCAAAAGCATACTCAGAGCTTCATGATTGTGCATGAGAGAACCAGAAATGCAATGGCAGGAACATCTTGCTTCTACTGCGGAAGAAAACGGATATATTATCCGAGACTGCCGCAACCAAAAAGCATCTGAGCGGAAGAGAGCCACCTCTCAGAAATGCCGCATTCATCCAGAGGCATTTCCAGAGGGAAGATCATATGATCCGCGATTGCGAAATTAGTAAAAACGATCGTGTGGAAGTACTTGGAATGCATCGTAAATTCACGAAATTTTAGATACTCTTTAGTCCCTTTTAGTCCCTAATAGTGCATTAATACTTATGATCCGGAAACAGATTGCAAAATTAGGGATATCAAGTAAAAATAATAAGAAGATAGTGCTATTGAAAAAATTCACGGACTTCAACAAAGAAAAATTTCAAGACAAACTAGCGTTTTTTCTCGAAAATTATCTCGTTTTACTAACGAGCTCTTTACTGAGCAATTGCAAAAGCTTCGGTATAAAGTTTCAGTCCAGTGGAAACGAGCACCAATGAAATCTGCGTTTCGGTACTTCGTATCATAAAAGTTTACTTTTATGATGCGCATTTGGTTGATTTCGACTGATCAGCCCCAGGAACGCCTGACTAAGTTTCTGCTTGACTCCTAGCCAAGTACCCTGAGCATGCCCTCTACGGAGTCGGCACCCAGGGAAAATTCGAGTCAGTCGTGGAAATCCACGGGAAACTCCTGATAATCGAAAGGTTTTCTGAGCCCACAAATGAGTGTGAGATTTGGCCATCTCCCCGACCCTTCTCGATCTTGAGAGTGCCTCTAGCCAGGACCCATTATAAATTCAGTGTTTAGTTAGTAAAATTTCCAGTAACGTAAATTCAAGTAAACTACAGTTATTCATTGAGTGAGGCCCTTCTTGCCTGGCGCCCAGATACACTCGATCACTCCATTCTTCTGTTGTGTACCGTTTGCAGGCCGAATGAAACGTCACACATCGTCGCAGTTATTGTAGCAGTAGCACACTCATCCCGGAAAGATCGGAATTGATTAAAACATCGTGAGGCAGTGAACAAACTCACAAACAGAACCAGAACACGTGACACGTAGAATTCCATGAAAATAGAAACGAGAGGTTTATATGGTCACTCGTCACATAAAATAATAACTGAACAGCGAAGTCCACTGTAATGAATAGATAAATGTTTTAAGACACCAGCGGTCATTCAAAATCGTTGCGATCTACAATGAAGCTCCATAGCGAGCAGTTACGATAAAAAATGAGGCTATAAGAAACGAGGGGATTATAAATAAAAATAATAAGCAAATGGGATTGTACAAACGGCAGGCTCTTGATTGATAAGAACTTGCTAAGGTCTAGAGATAAGAACCACAGGGTTCGGCTCCTTGGTATACGGTATTATACATTTTTACTTTTTTAATTTTTCAGTCTCATCTACGAGTTCTTGAGAGCTGGATTATTCGTCGCAGATAGTGTAGCGGTAGCACACTTATCCCGGATGGATCGGAATTGTTCAAAATATCGTGTGCCACGAGAAAACGACCACTAATACTTTACTCGTTAAGAAAATACGGAATTTTTTCAATTTCTTCTCTGAATAGACATCGGCCGTAACATGACCATTCGAACGATGAGATTTTTTGCACGGAACTGCGTAGACAAATTGGAATTGAACAAATGACCGAACTGATTCGGTGGCGGTCACTTACTGTCCAGCTATGACAATTTTAGAATGACAACAGATAATTTAACGCTGTTCAACTCCAAAGTTTCGAAAAACAGCTGTTTGGAGTGAAGAAATCACAAGTTCTCCAATGACTGCGACGACTCATCTATTTTCGATGATACTATTCGGACCTTATCAAATTGCCCAGGCACTGTTTTGCCCGCCAATCAAAAACGGGTCACGTGCTTTTTGCCCGCCAATGAGCTGAGACGTATGTAGGGGTAAGATCGATAAGGTCGGTAAGGCAGTTTTAATTGAAATCATCATCGCGTTATGACCGAAGGAGAATATCAAAATGTCCTAAAGAGTTTTGAAAGCTCTCTGCAAAATATTGATTTAATTGAAGTTGCAGAACATGGATTTTTGGGTTATTTGGGTTATTTGGAAAAAATATGAAACTTCTTTATCGATCAAGTTCCAATAGCTGATTGACCTGGTATGCCCTCATTGGCGGGCAAAAAGCACATGAAACTCTCTTTGAAGCACATGAAACTCTCTAAATACTGGGTATACATTCTAAAGCCACATTGGCTTCATTTTCAATTCATGCTGAAGAGAATATTTTGAGTAGGATAGAGAACATTTTTGGAAAAAGAGACTTGAACAATCGAAAAAATGAGATGTTTTCACATGAGATAGAGTAGTCGATTGAAAAGAAATGAGAATAATTACACTCTTTTATTGTAACCCTGGCCTCATCAGGTAATTTTTAAATAATTTTAAAATATAAAATTCGGCAGTGGGAGCAGCTGAACCATACTGGCAGTGATCCATACTGGCAAAACGTCGCTTCAACAAAATATGTGGTGGATTTTGTGTTTTATCCTTTTCCACTTCACTCCGGATTAGCCCTCAAAGATCGACCATTTAAACTACATTCAATAATGGTATGTAAAAAATTAAATCACCATCAAAATGAGACGTATTGTAATTGATTTTATTCATTAGTTTTTGAGATAGAACGAATATATTACTTGAAGTATATAAAAAAATCTATTCATCCTAGATATCTTATCAAGAATACAGGTTCCTTCAAAATATGACTGCTAATCTTTGTAGAAGACGCAATCACCTCCAAATTGAGTCGAGGTATACTAAAAAATATCAAACATCCGCTGAGATAGAGCACGGCAAAGCAGACCCTTTTTCAGAATTTTCTTCAAAAATCGTCAAAAGTCACGTTTTTGAAATGTTTATTCATAAGTGTAATGAAAAACATCGAATTGGAATCTCAATGGATTTATTCCACATGGAACCAGTCGTTTGAGTTATTCACATTGAACTGATAATACGGTCATATTGAATAATTTGGATCTAAATATTGATAGATAACAGCGACAATATTTCTTGTATTGAATGTAAGTCTAAAGAATCATAATTATACGGTTGTCTCAAAGGAATTCCAATGAGTATACAAGTCTTGTTTACATTCTGGGAGGTGTTCCAATTCAGTTAGTGGATATCAGCAGTTGCTCTGGTTCATTCGTAATGCAGGTGTCGTGGTCGTGGAGTAAAGAAGTAGAACCGAAATTCTAAAGGTTATTAGGTCCTCGACGGACTGCAACAATCATATTTTGGAAGAAAATGTATACCTAATAAGATATTTTGGAAAAAGAAATTTTTTTTATAAATTTGATTCACCTATATTCGCTCTATTTCAATAGTTACTGAATATAATTAATCGCAATAGGTCTCATTTTGAAGATGATTTAATTTTCTACAGATAATGCATGATTTAGGGGAAACCGGGGCTAGTTGGCTACAGGGGCAAGTTGGCGCAATGGCTATATCTTGTGATCTATCATATACATAGCACCACAACATGTCGTCGCCTCCGAGCAAAAAGGGGCCAACTCAGCGTCCCGAAAAAGAAGGGGCCAACTCGCTGGCCGGGCAAAAAGGGGCCAACTCGCCGTCCGTGCAAAAAGGGGCCAACTCGCCGTCCGTGCAAAAAGGGGCCAACTCGCAGTCCGTGCAAGAATGGGCCAACTCGCCGTCCGTGCAAAAAGGGACCAACTCGCAGTCCGTGCAAGAATGGGCCAACTCGCCGTCCGTGCAAAAAGGGACCAACTCAGGCGAGTTTTGAATTTCACATGAAATTCAGTTCACGACTCTCTTGAGAAGTCTTATGCACGCTATGTGATAGCCGTAGTACGTCTCTTTCAATGAATAGGTGATTTTCACGTAATTCACATGTCATATGAATGTAATATGTCAAGTTAACTATTTACGTTAAACGGCTTTTGCCTCGATGGTTTCTTGTAAAAATTGGTATACATATGTTTCTGAGGTCGCTCATAACGAATCCGGCCTCAAATTCTAAAAATTCCAAATAGAGCCTCCAAGATCACGAAAGAAATTTGAAAAAAATTGAATTTTGTTGAAAATTGGTACACATGGGTTTTCGAGGTCGCTGATCACGAATCCGGCGTCAGATTTTGAAAATTCAAATTAGAGCCTCTAAGATTACCTGACAAAAATTTGGAAAAAAACTGAATTTTGTTGAAGATTGGTATACATGGGTTTCTACGGTCACTGATTACACATAAAGCTTCAGATTGAAATAAGCCTAAATCTTCAATATCGTCGACCGTAACGAGGAAACATCTTTTTAGAAGGTTACCCAAATAAAAAGCCATCTTATATTCGACTTTATAGGAAGAACCGTTTTAAGTGTGATTATATTTTCTCTAGTTTTTGCGCGTTTGGAATTAATGCATGCATTTGTGTGTATATTCCCAATTATAATTATATTCATATATTTTTTCCACAAGTTCCTTTGAAAGAACGGAACAAATGGGAACTAGAAAATTAATATGCAGTGGTTAGAGTGAAATAACGTGAAACTCTATTTGCGTAACGGCATAACCTCTGGCACAAGTATTGAAGATTATACTTGTCACGAACATTTTTGCAAAATTCGATCGATGCTTATTACCTTTCCAACATAAGTTTGTTTTGAATGGAATCAACCGACTTTCGCTGACACCAGAGTAGAATTTAGTAAACTATCTAAATGGATGCTTCTTTGTTACCATCGATGATGTTGAAGGTTTAGGCTTGTTTCCATCTAAAAGTTGATGTGTAATCAGCGCCCTAAAGAACCCATGGATACCAATTTTATCGAAATCCAGTATCTTCCCAAATTTTCGGTCACCAATCTCAGAGGCTTTAATTCGAATTTTTTAAATCGAAGGCCGGATTCGTAATCAGCGACCTCAAAAACCCATGACTACTAATTTTCATTATAATCCATTATCTTTCCAAATATTCGTTCGCCAATCTTAGAGGCTCTAATTTGAAATCTCCATATCTGAGGCCGGATTCGTAATCAGCAACCTCAAAAAACCATGGATACTAATCTTCATCAAAATACAGTATCTTTTCAAATTTTCGGTCGCTAATCATTGAGGCTCTAACTCGAATTTTTTAATTCCGGAGCCGGATTCGTGATCAGTGACCTCAGAAACCCATGTAAGCCAATTTTCATAAAAATCCAGTGTATTTTCAAATTTTCTGATTTGAATTTTTAAAATGTGAGGTCGGACTTAACAATCGATTCGAAATAGATTTTTCTATACCGCTCGATTCGAAATAGATCTATCGTTTTCTGAAATCGTCTCTTTTTCTCCCCAGGCGACGATATGGAAAATACAATCACTCTTGAAAGGGATGCTTCCTTCTTTCAGTCAACCGTGTTAAGGGTTAAGGCTGATTTCAATCCGAGGCCGGATTCGTAATTAGCGACCTTAAAAACCCATATAAATCAATTTTTATAAAAATCCAGTATATTTCCAAATTTTCGGCCTGCAATCTTAGAGGCTCTAATTCAACATTTGGAAATCTAAGGCCGGAGTCGTGATCAGCGAACTCAAAAACCCATATATGAGCCATTCCACGAAACCTTAAGATTCCATGCTCCTGTTGTATTTGATGGCTACTCGATGATTTTTATGAAGTTTGTGCAATAGGACTGTATACTAAAAATCATAAAATATGAGATCTTATGATCATAATTATTATAAAAAGTCATTTACTGCACGTAAAATATCATAATATCCAGCATTTTCATTGATTTTCGTTGCTACCAAACCAATTTTTCTGAGTTATTAGGGATCTGTAAGCAAGCATTTTCACCAAAAATACTCGAAAAAAATTTTTTTGTAAAGTGTGATGATCGGAGAATAAAGTAGAAGCTGTTTTAAAAGTGTGCCCGAATCGCAAACTGGCTTATTAATTCAATATATACCTACAACTACTTTTCAAGAAAAATGAAAATGTTTCGCTTTTGCCTCTGTAGAACAAAGCTTTTTTCGATCACATGAAGTTAACATACTGTATAACGTAGATTTTTTGAATGGCAAACCATATGCCTTCGTTTAAATGAGTGTGCCGGAATTGATAAAAAAGTTATACTGATGTAAAGTTAGGTAGTCGCATTGGCCCCTCATTGGGAAAATTCACATTTTGTATCGGCATATTGTTAGTACGTTCGGCACATCCTTCAAACCGATGGCTCTTTTCTCTCCATCCCTTTTAGGATATATATCCCGATGGTTGAGACAGAATTCGCATTCCGCAGCGAGAGAAAGGCTTAAGAAAATTTTTGAGAAATGCGAAATTATTCTATGCATGGTACGAAAGATTTTGAAGTAATAAACAACTTGGGAAATGATGATTTGAAAAATATTCGGTATAATGGGTCGAAACAGGAGGTCAAGAGCTACAATTTGAACTGGCTATGTGTTGGAAAAATTGATATTGTGGGGGCGTATTGACCATAAAAACAATTATTTGACGTTTGATTCCAGAAAAACGTTGAAAAAAAAATATAAATGGGTTATCTGTTCAAAATTTGATCTTGCAGATTTATAGAAGAGATTGAGCATTTTCATAATCTGAGGTGAAAAATCCAAAAAAATAAATTCGGGGGCGTAATCTATGTCATAGAAAATTATGCATAGTCGAATTTCCGTCTTACGAAAGATTTTGAAGTAATAAACAACTTGGAAGATGATGATTGGGAGAATATACGGTATGATAGGTCGAAAGAGGAGGTCAAGAGCTACAATTTGAACTGGCTAATTTTTTTATCCATATAAATAGTTTTTTTTTAGTTTTCCTTAAAACATTGTTGGATAAAATGAGGGGCCCTATATTTTTTATACTGTCATGGTTATTTGGAATGTTATAGAACAAGTTTCAGTGGTGAGCCTTCAAAATTAATTCTTTGATTTTTCTTCATCCAAAATCCTATAGTTCCGTGGAATTGCTCATATACCGATTTTCAACAAAATTCAATTTTTTTCCAAATTTTTGTCAGGTGATCTTAGAGACTTGATCTATTTTGAAATTTTGAAATCTGGGGCTGGATTTGTAATCAGTGACCTCGAAAACCCATGTATACTAATTTTCAACAAAATTCAGTTTTTTTCCAAATTTTTTTCAGGTGATCTTAGAGGCTCTGATTTGAATTTTCAAAATGAGAGGAGGTCGGATTCGTGATCAGCGACCTCGAAAACCCATGTATATCAATCTTCAACAAACTTCAATTATTTTTCAAATTTTTGTCAGGTGATCTTAGAGGCTCTAATTTGAATTTTCAAAATCTGAGGCCGGATTCGTGATCAGCGACCTCGGAAACCCATGTATACCAGTAGATAAGCTATGGGGGATCTGGGCCACTGGTTTACTTTTTTAGGCCAAAATCCTAAACCAGTAGCCCAGACCCCCCACCCGGTATTGTGGCTTACTAATTCCCGAGCCAGGGAGGTAGGCCAGTCGCTGCGCGCGCCATCTCCCCACCGGGTATTGTGGCTTACTTCCCGAGCCAGGGAGGTAGGCCAGTCACTCCGCGCGCCATCTCGGTTTTGAATATTTTTTAATTTGGAGTGTAGGAGTAGTGGAAGCCTCACCCCGCTTCCACTTGTGGGAGACTTCCCATGATTGTAAATTTTATGTGATGACATGTAATTTACAATCATTTTTTCTCCCTCCGTTCACTCCTTTTTTAATCTTTATTATATGTGAATATCAGTTATAATTATGTACAATCCATAGGTTCAAAATATGTAACTTTTGATGTTTCGATGATAAATTTTTTGAATAACCGAACGTTATGATGAGCACAGCTTCTCTTGTATGCCCCATTGTGATGTGGGCAAATCATGGCAAGTTTTATTCTGTCGAGTGGAGGGTAGCCCATTTCCAGGAGATCGTGAACTTTGAATTTGAAGCGTTCCAACTAATTTTTTTGAATTGAACCTGCTACGTATATTTTTGTGGCATCGCACAAATTTTCCCTGAGGATGGGTCCAATAGCTGTGTATGGACGATCCCCTGCACCCCACGGTATTCCGTGATGATGCTGTTCGAGCCAAGTGTTTATGCCCTTGTACTTCTCGGTGAGACGTTTCCAGGGGAAAGGGCTCTCGAACAAAAATAGGATAGGATCAGCATTTTTGTTGAGTGGAAGAATCGCTAGTTCTGTGAGGATGTAGTCGTTGCCTGGCTGCTTGAAGCCTTGCATGTCCACCACGTACTTCATCTCGAGAGTGAATGAGCTCTAGGATTGATGAAGGCGTCCTTTTATAATGCTCAAATGACTTTCCTCACATCCCCACTCATCGGATTATACTCGACTATTCGATCGTGTATGATCAGACAATAAGCTGATGTGTTTTGAGGGAAATTATTTATAGCTTCGAATTCCAAATGTACATCCACTGGAGCGTTCTTGAGAGATTCGTTTTGCTTCGAACAATCTAACACAATTAGTGGTATTTTTGCGATGAACTGCTCCCTACTCAAGATCGGTTCTGAATCCTTACCATAATATGAATCCTGGAAATTGCAGAACATATCATAGAGGATGGTATATTGATTACGATCGATGTCCACATTGATATTACCATATGGATAAGATTGAGAATTAAGGAATAGCTTCACATTTCTAATTTGACAATGATCGAAGAGACTTGCATCGGCATCCTTACGATTTTTTCGATTCGTTTGAAAACCAAAAATGATAAATCGTGGTGTCTCCAATTGATTTGAAGTTTTCACAGTCCACACGTGATTTCTAGCTGCGGGAAGAACTGGGTACTCGTGAAGCTCCCACGATCGAAAACTCATGGCAATAGATTTACCTCTTTGCAACTGACCAAGCAAGCGAATTTTATACTCGTTTGATAGATGCACGTATGGCATGAGCCACTCAATTTTCGTTAAATAAAATTTCCCCGTTTCCCATAAATCTTCATTTTTACCTGTTTCTCTGTAAGATGTTTGTATGATAGCATTGAGATCTGTGTTTGATCTTCGAAGTACCAACTCATGTTTAGTGTTGACTACAATCTTGCGATAATCTTCAGCAAATCCTAGTATCATGCTGAGTGGAATGTATAGATCAAAATAGCCTTCAGCATTGATGAAACTCTTGTTTCCTTCAACGTCAAGCCAACCAGCATTTTCCATGTTTTGTCTAGGATTGAAGGAAATCCATCCTTTCATGAGAGTGGTTAGACCGACATTTTTGCAACGATCAATCTCTATAGCGTTCATTTCATATCGAATCTCTTCGAAAAAATGACACAACCCATTGTTGACAAATTTTGAATGTTCTAAAGCTGTTCCATCTTGCTTGCATATTCTACCAGGAATATGTAGAGAGCTCCTCGATGGTAGGAGGCACAAATCTTGATGCTGGATTGATATACGTATCTCATCGTTGTTGTTGTAGTTGGATCCAATATATGGTTGATGAGCATGTACCTCATAGTGTGAGATACTCTCATCAAATGCGATTGGAGCTTGAATGTTTAGAATGTCTTCCATCTTTGTTGAAACAACAAAAGAATATGCAAGTTATATTCCACCAGGGGCGACCTTGAAGCCGAGACTTCTTAGGAACTGAATGTTTTGACGTGTTAACGCTTCGAGAGCTCGTTGACGACTGATGCTTGGTTGGCATGATGCGCTGCTTTTATACCCTCGTCCGTGATAGACGATCCCCATCATGCAACTGATTTTATATGCAATCTGACTGTGATAATTTCTCTACGGAAATTGACAAGACGTCCGTCCTGGTCGACTATTCGCACTTGAATGTGGTCTATGTAGTTGACGTTGATTGGTAAGTATATGACTGGTGATGGAACTTCAATAATCTTGTATCCTGGTTCTACAGCAGGGAAAAACTCGTGGATAATGTGTGCTCGCTGTCCGTTTATATATAGACGTGTCTTACGAAGAAAGACACATCTCAAACTGTCCGCGAAGAAAGACACATCTCAATTTGTCCGCGAAGAAAGACACAACTCGCAATCTAGCCGCGAAAAAAGACACAACTCGCAATCTAGCCGCGAAGAAAGACACAACTCGCAATCGAGCCGCGAAGAAAGACACAACTCGCAATCTAGCCACGAAGAAAGACACAACCCGCGTCTGCCCGCAAAAAAGATACATGGCGCACATCCCACAATTTTCCGAGGTAAAAAATATATGGAATGAAAGCTTAGAATGAGTAGGTTATACTTGACAAAAAAACAAGCCTTTTCTACAGTTTAAACTCTTTTTTCGTTAATATTCGCGGGAGAATAATTCCGACATTTGTCTTTCTTCGCGGGCAGATTGCGAGTTGTGTCTTTCTTCGTGGCTAGATTGCGAGTTGTGTCTTTCTTCGCGGACAGATTCGGATATGTGTCTTTCTTCGCGGACAGATTCGGATATGTGTCTTTCTTCGCGGACAGATTCAGGTATGTGTCTTTCTTCGTAAGACACGTCGATATGTACTCGCAGTGATGTTACATTCGATTCTCAACGAATTGATGTGTAGAATTTTCACTGACAAATCTGAGTGATGAATCTGATCAGGTTTCAATATGCGCTGAGTGAATCCCAGCAAGCGTCCGATAGAATCTTTTGGTTTGAAGTTGATCCTCTTATTACACTTGATCTCACTACGGAGTGTATTATTGTTGGCTTTCAAACTTAAGGATATATCAGTACCAACAATTTTCTCTTGCAGAAGTCTATCGATATCCTCTATTTCGTAACTTCCAGGTGGTATGCTGATTTTTTTCTCATCAACGTGAAGTTTATTGTTATGCTCATCAACGTTTGGAATAGAATTGAAGGTTAAGAATTGTATCAATCCTAGAACGTAATTTTTATCTGTTGAGGGCTCGATTGATGGGTAAAACTGTGCTCCAAGAACGGATGAATTGTTCGATAGAGTTATAGTTATTGACTCCATGACTGTTCGGAATATAATGAAACAGTGTTATGATGACTGTTCCTTATATGCCTTTTAACTCGCCTCTCAAAAATTGCAAGCACAAGTGACCGCAGTTGTACATCCCAAAGTCTTGATATCTTTGTGGATTATATTTTACTCGTTCAACACCCAGATAAAGCAGCAGGTCTAGTGGAGGTTGCAGATCACCAAAACTGTCGAAATAAACGACATCACCCCCTCGCTTCCGATAAGCTACCCAGTGAGTTCCAGGTCCACTAGCGTCGTTTAGATTAACTATTGCTGATTCACGATATTGCGGGCCGCTAGATGGTAGAGCATTTCTCATGTATACTCCACGAAAATTCGGAATCTTCATTTTCTTTGCATACTCCAATATATCAAAGTTGGATAATGCTCTGTCGGGCAGACTCACGTCGAGCTTTTTTTTTACCCTGCACCTCTGTATGGTCTCAAATAGAGACCGTATCCCTTTTTATACGGCTTCAAGTAGAGTCTTTTACCCAGCGCAATAGCTTCCATAGTCTTGTTATGTCTCTGACTCTCGTTCAGCTGATGCTTAGCAGCTTTAGCTTCGTTGATTGCTTTCATTATTCCAGCTGCTCCACTTGCCAATGCACCAGTCGCACTCAAACCTGCAAATATTGGAATAAGGGGCAAGACTCCGCCAATTTTTGAAGAAACTGGTAGAATTCGTGGGACTTTAACATGATTTTTTCCTCCTACTTTCTTGATAGCTGCCCGAGCACCTTTAAGAGCTGAATTGATAACTGTTTTTGCGCATCTACCCGGAACTACAGATTTTGAAGCAGCCTTGATGATACTGTTCAATGTAGTGGATGCCCTATTCTTTTTAGTTGACAACTTTTTCTTCATACCCATTCCGAATTTACTTTTCAATTTCATCGCGTTCGTAACTGCCCAAGCTGCTGTCTTCTCACCAAATCCTGCGTTGTCAGAACGAACTCTTTCCCAAGCTTTGTTTGCAAGAACTCTGTCTGCAAAATTTCTGACTTCAATATCCTCTCGATTCTGTGAATAAGCTATATCGTGCTACTTGCAAGCTGCGTTCAGAGGATTGATTCCAGGATCTCCGCGGGCTAAACGTTTAGCTAGTTTTGTCCCAGGTCCACAATATTGATATCCGGGTATGTGGAGCTCGAATGGGAGTTTATTAATAAGTTTATTCAACAGACCTCGACCTTGTTTCTTTCTGTAGACGATCATCACTCGGTGACAGTCTGCATGCAACTGAGCTCGAGGCTATGAAAGCGTGCTATTCATACCCTCACCGTCAGTCTTGTTCGAGATTGCGTGCAGCAAACATGGATTTCGCTCTGCATTCTACGAAACTTCCAGTGATTAATTTCGATGGTATTGTTGAGGAAGAAAAAAAAGCTAAGAGACATGGAGATCTGCTTCCGGACAGTATAAGAGCAGTATTTTGTGGACCATCAAATTGTGGTAAAACCAACAGTTTGCTGTCTCTCATAACTCATCCAAATGGTTTGAGATTTGAAAATGTTTATCTGTATTCAAAGTCTGTATGATTGTTGATCTGTAATCAACCAAAATATGAATTTCTCAAGGAACTATTGGATCCAATAGATGGCATACAATACTTTCCATTCAGCGAACATGAAGAAGTGATTGCACCAAACAATGCACTCCCCAATTCAATCATGATATTTGATGATGTAGCTTGTGAAAAGCAAGACAATGTTAGAGCTTTTTTCTGCATGGGTCGACACAAAAATATAGATTGTTTCTATCTTTGTCAGTCATATGCTCAAGTGCCTAAACATCTCGTTCGAGATAATGTTAATCTACTTGTGTTATTTCGTCAAGACGACTCCAATTTGAAACATGTGTATGATGATCATGTGAACACAGATATGCCTTACACAAACTTCAGAGATTTGTGTTCACTATGTTGGAGAGATAGACATGGTTTCGTGGTTATCGATAAAGACAAACCAATCAACAATGGTCGTTATCGGAAAGGGTTTGACAGTTTTGCTATAAATATAGCAAGTTAACAATCACAATGATCAGTTTATCTTTAGACGTTGAAGCAGCAACATGTCTGATTTAGCAAGAGAGAAAAATACGCTTGAGCAACTCGTCAAAGCACGAGAAGCGGTCAAACGTAAATATAACTTATTGAAGTTTGAGAAAGCTGAAGTTGAAAAGACATTGGGCGATACATTCAAACCCATCATTGACCCATTGCAGAAAATTATTACGCAGAACGAGCAGAGAACCACACCTCAGTATGGAGAAAAAATTATTCCCAAGAAAGAAATTATCACACCTCAGTATGAAGAAAAAATTATCACCAAGAAAGAAATTCAATACATTTCTTCTCTGACACCACCTCGGAGGAAAAGAGCAAGAGCAGTCTCACCAATATCTGTACTAAATAATACAACAGAACCTCAAACAAATAACGTCAATGAAAAGAAGAAAGACAGATTAGACGCAGGCGATAGGTTGTATGGAATACGACAAGAATATTCTGGTGCATATAAGCTTGGTAATAGTCAAATTATCTTTGCAGATGATAAAATAGTTGTAAATGGTTTGGCGTATGTTGCTACACCAGGGTTGTCGGAATTAATACACAAAAAACATCCTAGTCATGACTTGTATGATCAAAAAGACTTACGGACTTTTCGTGAGATTCTAGAAGTCACGAGTGCTCACAGAAAAGGTTATGACCCGAATGCTTCACTTCAAACTTCTAACAGTATTAAATTCAAAAAAATCATTGGTCCTTTATTTAATTCATCCACTGGATCTGGACTTTTACCAAAATATAAGTATGCTAGACCTGGTATGAGAATGAACTACGTTTACTGGGATGATCCAAACGAGTTAGTCGATCGTCTTCGTCTTCTGATCGCTGAACGATCAGCAGGGAATCGGAATCACGAGAACGAGATTCATTCGATTATTGAAGAGCTCATAGAAGCAGGCTATATATTGAACTGATTGTAAAAAATCACGTCATTATCAAAATGAGTGTCGACGTGTTCGGACGTACTTTGAAGAGGAAGTCAGAGGGAGCTCGCGGTTCTCCCGGTATTGGATATAAATTCACTCTTGACGGTCAGTTCGATGTTGAGCAGAGAAAATTGTGCAATCTTGCAGCACCTGTTGAACCAGATGATGCAGTCAATTTCAGTACCCTCAAACAATTCGTTGAATCGGAAGTTGAAAATAGATGGAAAAGTGAGATTGCTCAATTAGAAACCCGCTTCAGCACACTAGAAGCACAGATCAGCTCTAAGTTTGTCAGAGATATCGAAGAATTGATTGATATTGAGGACAGTCACAAACAAGAGGTTGATAAGCTAATCTTGGATTTTAACGCTAAAGTTAAAGAGCTGAGAGAAAAATTGGACTTCCTACACGGTGCACGTGTGTATGAGTAAAAAATGGAGAAAAAACAGGCGGTATTTGAAGAACTGCATAAACCCGCTCGTCGTAATTACCCACGAAGGAAGTTCGATGTTCGAGGTTTGAATGAAACGTGGCAAGCCGATCTTGTTGAGATGCAACCTTATTCTCGTGAGAATAAAGGTTATCGATATATGCTCACAGTCATGGATGTCTTCTCCAAGTATGCATGGGCCATCCCAGCGAAGTCGAAGAGTGGTGAAGATGTTGCTGCTGCAATGAAGTTTATTCTTCATCAAGGTTGAGTACCTAAAAATCTCCAAGTTGATAGAGGAAAAGAGTTTTACAATAGAAGCTCCCAAGCTCTCATGAAAAAGTATAAAATTAATTTGTACTCAACGTACAATAATTTGAAAGCATCAATATGTGAGCGATTTAATCGGACTCTGAAAAACAGAATGTGGAAGCAATTCAGTCTTCAAGGAAATTATAAATGGCTTGACATCCTACCAAATCTGTTAAAAAGCTATAACAACACGAAACATAGAACAATTAATATGAAACCAAAAGATGTTACATCAACCAATGAAGCTCAAGTTCTAAAAAAATTCTCTGCAAGAAATACTACTGTGAAAGATCCCAAATTTAAGGTGAATGATAGAGTTCGAATAAGTAAAGTAAAACAAATTTTTGAAAAAGGATATACTCCAAATTGGTCAACAGAAATTTTCACTATTGAAGAGGTATGTAAAACAAATCCTGTTACTTATCATCTGAAAGATTATCAAGACCAACCGGTTTCTGGTGGTTTTTACGAGCAGGAGCTTCTGAAAATTAAATATCCGGACGTCTATTTGATTGAGAAAGTTATAAAAAAGCGAGGAAATGAAGTGTATGTAAAATGGTTAGGATTTGATGATAATCATAATAGTTGGGTGAATAAATCAGAACTGTAAATATATTTTTACTCTATTTATTATTCATTAATCCTATTGAATACATATATACTAACAAAGAAAAGCCCGAACTGTTGAACCGATAAGTTTACGGCATACGATACATTTTGGAATTTCATCGCTCATCACTTAATCAGCACACGCCAAGCATGTAGCAAAATGTCCACATGGTAAAAATACAATTCTTCTCTCTTCATCAAAACAAATTTTGCAATTGTGTACATCTTTAAGTTCATCTACTTGCTGCTTTCTTACATTGATGTTTGTGTGGAGATGTTCAAGGTCCTGCCATAGCGTGCTCAATCCACGTTGTAAACTTTGAATAGAATTTTCTGTTTGTTGATTTACATTAATTGCAGCAGTTAGTCGATGATCAGAATCAGTTGGATGAGGAGTGGTGATGGTGGATGGGTCTACTCCAATCGGTACGTTGCCACATGGCAATTTGCGAATAAAGCGGCAGCGGCCAGCCCAGCGTTGGTGTTCTACCATCGGATCATCGTCCTCCTCTCAACAGCAGATCTCAACTCCGTATTCGAAACAGCGCACCTTGTCAATTTGCCAATGTAGTAAAAACCAGCAGCAGCAAGTTGTGTGGGATTCACAAGAGTCGATGGCCAACGAGTAAAACTCTGCAATCTGACTTCTTCAAATCTGTAGATGAAAGATGCTTGAATATTGGATAAGATTCTTACAAATTCATGAAATTAAATAGAATTAAATAGATTATTATCGCTAGATTTTGTGGTTGAAAGACGATGCGGTTGCCATAGCTGTAGAAGAAGTTGGTCCTTGCAAAACAGAGAGACTTGACTCGACAAGAGCTCGGAGCAGACTGAGTCAGATAGCGCAGGGCAAGAACTTTTATATGCTATTTTAATTCTATTTTTTAGAGAGAAAGGGAAGAGGGCCCCCACCTTCGCCCTCTTCCAGTGAGGAACAACCAATTCTCATCACTTGTGAATCTTATACGATGAACGAATTCAAAGTATAGGATGCGCGAGTGACTCGTTTTCCCCTCCTTTTTCTTTCTCTCTCTTTTCTATTTACATTTATTTATAACGAAATACATCTATACAATAAATTCAAATTTCTTATCGCCCAAATACAGAAGGGTCAACTCATTCCTTTTGGCACTAGCTGACATATTGTTGAACAAAGCATCATCTTCGTAGAACTTAGCCGAGACTCGCACTTGAGCAAAGAGTTGAAACTCTCCGTTCAGGTTGAATACGATTCTCTTCCCAAATTTTGTATCCACCTTTCTGATCTCAGTGATCATATATCTTTGGTTAAGCATCAAGTCACACATGCGTCGTGTGGGAAGAAAAACGTGAGCAGCAACCTCATTTATAGCAGCAAGATCCATCTTTGAACTGTCACAAAGAAATTATTCGTTAGATGCAAGTATTATTTCAAGTGTCATTAAATTCTTACTTGTTAATGAATGGAGGAGATCTGAACTGTAGCTAGTCTGTCGATCGAATGAAGCTTGTTCTGCGATCGCTCTCTTTATAAGGATGTTCTCCCCACTCTTTCCCCCACTTAGAAATCAGACAGGAACTTCTGTAGTAGATCTTCGTCTTAGAGTTCGAGAACGTCACCGTCAAATGCGAAGCCTTCGTTAACTAGATCAATGTCTGTTTCTAGTCTAGCACTCTTCTGCGGTGGCTGACTGCTCTGTAGCTCGTCTATCGACTGAATGAGCTCTGGTAGCTGCTCGCGCTTCTTATATACACTAATCCCTTCTCTTTCTATACTCTGCTTGGGGATGTCTTTGTGTTCCCAGGAGAGAGTGTCCGTGGAGTCGGGCAGAAGGTAGCGCTTGTCGCCGTGAGGACTCAGTGCAACTTTATTCATACTCTCCGTACAGACGTTGTGCTTCCTAGAGCGGATCACATTCTGATGACGTCTCAAGATCGTCCCCTCGAACAAACATTGCCGATAATCCTCTGGTGTAATAGTCCTCTTGACGACTATTGTTTTGACACCTTTTGCCTTTGTCACCGGGAAGTCGTTCTTGATGATGATGCTGTACATTTTGCTTCTCAACCCGAAGAATTCTTGCATAATCTTGCCATTACACTCGTCCTTGAAGAGCCCTAGAATCTTCTTGTTTTTCAACTCTAACCCGAATTGATTGTCGGCAGGATAATCAGACGTGTCAAACCATTCCGAATGTTCCTTCATTACTTGATAGATCTCAACATCCTGAATCTCAGATGAGACTGTCGGTGTCTGTATACATTAGCTTACACTTGTTACCTATCCATGCTCTCATCTTCTTATAGGGGAAGTCGAACATATGCAGCTTTGATAGATCCAACACTGTAAGTCCAACGTATTTGCTTGACTTCTAGTCCAAGCTCAATAGCTTGCTTAAATAGCCGACAGTGCAACACATATCGCTCCTTATCATCCAATGTATTGAGCAATTTTGCTTGCTTTGATTCTGGAGGAACTTTGTGCTCGGCTAAAAGCGGGATATCCTTATGTAGATCGTGCAATCTCTCCGGATAACTGAAAGTAACCTCCAGGATGTAGCCATGTTCACCATCATCAGGCACACTCATAAAATCAATTGGTGATGCATCGTTGTTGTACCACTGGAAGTCTTTTTCAGGGAGATGTTGAACCATGGCAAGTCCATACAGATTGTTCGCGTCCAGGTATATTAAATATTTCTCCTTTTCGTTGGGATTATAATCAGCATCAAGATACTTGTTGTTGGCCTTGGAGTAGCGATTTGCGCACATGCTGATGCCTCCTCTGATACCTCTTTGCGCGAACAGCACCATGTTGATGTCTGTTAAAAGCTGAAATTCAACACCACAATGGAAGAGCATGGCATCCCACGTCAAGCCAGGTGTAGTTAAATAATTTGCAGGATCCAACCCATAGGCCTCGATGCAGGTATCTCTGAAATTCTCGTAGACGTCTGATAGCAGGAGCACGTCGGTTTCGAGATATAGATCAGAGTAATCTCCTAGAGTTGGAATACTGAAAGAATCCCAAACAGTCTGGGCTCGTGCATAATCTTCATCACTGCACTGACATTCATTCAGCTTGCTGTCAAAATCTTCTTTTGCTGGAAGGGTTACATCTTTCAGCTTTTCAAATGAACTGACGTAGTCGTAGAGGAATACACCTTTCCTTGTCACCAATTCTATTTGTTCAGCACTGTATCCTTTTTCTTGAAAAGCTGTGGTGGTGATGGTGTGCTGGTCCAAGTACGATGCCAGTTTCTCCAACGATGATGGTAAAAATCTGAATGAATCCATAAATCGAAAGTTGATACAACTTCCATCTATATGCTTCGTGAAGGAGATGTATCTGTCTTTGTTCTCCGCAATCACAGTGACTCGTCCCTTGAGTTGTTGAGAAGTAGCAATCTCTTCAATGATGAAATGGGTGTCGTATCCAGTCAGATTGTGGAAAACGACCGGGATGAATCTTGAGTTCTTGTAGTTGATGTTACAAGCTTCATGAGCTGCACCTCTAAATCTGAAAGAGAAAACATAGAGTTTAATAATCTATAATTAAATTCCAATGAAGAGGAAAATTGATATACTTACTTTCCAGTTAGATGACAGTGATCTCGCACTATTTTCTGCCCCTTCTTGAAATTTTCCCCGCAGATATGACATATGCTTGATTCAATAAATTTCTGTTTTGCATCGTCATCCCAAATCATGAGAACTGGATCTTTGTAGAGCTCCTCCAATTCTTGAGCAATTCCTTTGAGCTCCATGACAAACCATTCAGCTGGTTTTTGGTTATCAATACCTTCTATCTTGTGCTGCCTATAGCTTCGAAATTTTGATTTGGAATCATCGAAACTACACTTCATGAAGTATGCAACACTGAATGCTTCGTGTTGTTGAAATGCACGTTCATCTTCCACCGGTTTCAAAATACACTCAAAATCTGCGTAGACGATGAAAGGAACCCTTTCTCTATTCTTGTAATTTTTGAATTTGAGTACACTTTTTTCTTCCGATGGTAAATTAATTCTGCATGTGTTGAGCTGCATGCAGTCTTTCATATGCTGCTTGAGTTTCTCTTCCCTTGTGAAGAAATGTAGACATCTGTCGCATATAAAATGTTCGCAATTGTGTTTAGTTGACTGAGATCTAATTAATCGAGCCAAATTTTTAATCCACACATAGTGGAATTTCGGGGGTGGTGCTGCTAGGTCTTCTTTCTCCTCATCTTCGTCAGCATAATGATCTTGAATCAATAGCAAATTCACATGCTTATCTTGATACGATGAAGTAAGGTGAGTCGTTGAAACCTTGTATGTTTCTCCATATTTTTTGAGAATGAAGACATTCACTGAAATGTTGTTTTGTTTCTCGAATTTGCAGATTTGTCTCAAACCCACTGGGAAAGTGACACCACTGAAATTGAGCTCGTACTCAAACTTCTTATAGCAAGTTAGACGTTCAGCATGATGCTCAGTAGGATGCAGCGCAGATAGTATAGACCATTTGAAACACTCGTGATCTTCCATATTTTGTACATTAACACAAACATGTTTGTTGGCAATGTATTTAGGTAGTGGAATATACGAGCTGCCTTGGATAGGTGTATACTGATTAATATTGATGATCAAACTTGAAATCTGTTGAAGAGTCTATCCTGATCCTCTTTGTTCAAACTCTTCCATCTGCTGCAGAACTGTCTCTTAGACATTCTCATCGAACCACGAATTCAAATCTGTGTTCCGAAAAATTGAGTCACTAGCTGTGTTGAAATATTTGATATCAACACACTCAGCATCATTCTTTTCAACTGCGTATTCTGCAACAAGTTCGGCGTTCACTTTCACCGACTCAATGTTTTTCAGAGCTTCATGAATCTTTTCTTCAAACAGCGTTCTGCTCTGATCTATGAAAGATAGGATGTCTCGATGACCAAGGTTTATGATGACACCCGATTGGATTCGTTTCTCGAATGCTGAGGGCATCTCTCCCCAACAAACTCTCCGTGCTGCTTCCTGATGAGCCTCACCATCGGTGCTCTGGGGTGCTGCCTCCTGACGAAGCTCTCCATCAACGCTTTGCAACGGTGCTCCTCGACGAAGCTCTCCTCCAACTCTTTGTAGATGGTCTTGAAGCTGACTCTTGATGGTTATCACATGCATCATGCATGTTTGGAGTTTCTGCTTCTTGTAGCGATCTAACGTTGACGATTTGAAGAGTTCCTCTAGCCTCTTGCCCATTTTAGAAGCTATTTTCAACCATCTCTTGAGATCTTCTTCGTCAGCATTCAACACATGACTCCGAAGAACCTGCTGCAGCATCTTTATGTTCAACTCAAAATAGTCTATCTTGATACCTCGAGCGAGTCAAGTGGAATAATGAGCGTCGATCTCAACTCACGCTGCTTAAATAGAGACTCAAATTTAGCAGCTAGGTGCTCTAGAAGAAGTCTTTCAAAATCACTGGTGCTCGAGAAGATGATTGAATCTCTACTCCAGAAGTTGCTCTGCAGAGGTGTGCAAGATCTGCTACAGGAGTACAATCGCTACCTGCTCCAGAAGATCTTGTATGATTATTAAAGAAATGTCTATGCAGTGGTGTACAATACTTACCTCTGACGTCGATTTTCTGTCCTGCACCAGTAGTTAACTTCCTGCAGTGGACAAAGATATCTACACCAAGAGTATAATCTCAGGGGACACAATACTTGGAAAGCTCTTTCTCGATCGCCAGATCATCAAAAACTGATGAAACTTGGCGACTACACCTCCTTATATACTCTCAAAGAATAGTGGGGGTTGAAATTCTGTAAATTTTGAGTATTATGGTGGGAGAAGGGTCGCGAGGGCTATAAAAGTCGTGTTTGCTGCTGGTTTGAGCATATTCATCTCTCAGCAGTCGAGCAAGGAACAAGTCTCCCGAGATTAGTTCTTCTAGGAGAAATTCTGAGCTCGTTAACTGCTCTAGAAGGAGTGCACTAGGTTCTCTCTTCCACGAAAATCGAGTGAGAAACAAGTCTCCAGGAGAAGTTCTACCTTCTAGAAGAAGTGCACTAGGTTCAGAAAGTACTATCTTCTAGAAGAAGATCCCCAGGTACAAAAAATGGAGTATATCGTGGACGTGCAAGGCTTCAGGAGGTCATCGAACCTCTTCTCGCCGAAGGAGCTTGCCATTCTCCCACTTGACTCCAAATCTAAGCCAACTATTTGTCTATTCAAACCTCCTTGCAAATGGAGTCGTCTCCTCGCAGAGGAGCGCGAAACAAATAGTTGGCTAGAGTCGAAATATCACGGCATCCCCTGATTGTCGGGTATGGTACCCCTTACCTGCTTAATAAGGGTTGTGCAAGACAGCCTAAAAGATGCAACTCGTATATGAGCAATTACCCAAAACTTTTAACTTTCGATGATCCAGTCGTGAAATAATCGAATTTCAAAGCCTAATGACATTTTAATAATAATTTTTTGAAGTTCAGGAAGTATATGAGAGGCTCCTCTACCTATTTTTCATCTTTCACAGAAAGTTCCTTAAAGAGTATGTGCCACAGGCGCGAATTTAGGTGAAATTGCTCGGGAAGATTCCATGTTCACGAATACATTGAGCGGTGTAAAATGAAAAAGTCTTCTTCAATCGCTACAAAATTTTTTCCACTCCATGTCCTCGATATGATCCTGATGAACTTGTGTGTTAAAGAGGTGTGCTATCAATCCTGTATCAAATACAACCGCTTATGCCTGAGGAAGACGCTTGTGGAGAAAATGATCAGGCTTGACATTTTATTTTTTTTCTCAGAAAAGTTTCACGCGGTGTCATTGAATCTAATCACAATTTCTTCTACTGATTTTGAGATATTATAAAAATATTTTTCTGAACATGTGCTCTCATTTCCATTCATATTTTATAGATTTGGAAAAATATTATATGGATGGCCCCTCGATGTAAAAATAACCGTTTTTGACTGGCACACTCAAACTTCATTGAATTTAGACGTTAAATCTGCAGCCCATTATTCTTTACGATGTAATTGAATGAATCTGATATGGCTTAAATTGATGTTTCGGTAAATAAACTTCATATGAGCTAAGTATAAAAAAGTCATGAAAATCATTACTTCTGAAAATTAAAGAAAATTATACATTTAATGCCTTTTCTTCACGAATAAGAATTTAAATGAGTTTCAAATCATACTCGTCTTTTAAAAGTATATTCCAAGATGCCATCATTACAGTGAATGTCAACGAAAACAGTCAATATCATAATTTTCAATGTATTTAACGGCAAACAGTATCATTGGAATTGTATACTTGCTATGTCTATGTCAAAATACGTCTATGTATACATCACTGTATTCATAATAGAAGAACGATAAACACAGTTGATATAGGCGACTTTTCCAAGAAACCCTAGCATCGGGAAAATATAAACAACTGGTTCTGGTGATAAGAAATTGAGGTGCCAGTAGTTTGACTGCAGTCGTCCGACTAAGACGTGATAAATCGACATGCTCGTGAAATAATAAAATATTATTCAATACTTGAAAATGGAGGCTGTTCAAGAAAGTAAAGCTGACTTAAAGATACAAAAAGTACAGCTTAGAAGAAAAATAACTGCAGAGAAAAAAGCTATCAAAAGACGAAAATTGCAAGAGTTCAATGAGAAAAGTAGACTAGACCGATTACTCTTGAGAAGGTAAATTAATGAAAAGTAAAACATGGATGTGCTATTAATCTTATGATAAATGAGTCAATCTGAATAAATATATTCATTGCCATTAATAAATTAATAATTTAAAAAAATCCTGAAAAAGGATCTGTCTCAATCCTTAGTCTATTTAGTTTCCTTTTCCCCGCCTAAATCGCAAAAAAATGTATTTTATTTGTATATCAAAATATCTATTTTATAAAACATTAAAAACATTCTTATAAAAAGAAAGACTTCGAATAAATGAGGAGCTAATGTTTACTTCTATTGGTGGGTGGTATATGAGTACTATGACCGATTTTCAATAGTGTGCCTCCAAATAAAGGATCATCTCGTTATCTTCTCCAAAAGTCAAAAGTTCTGGGGAATTGCTCATATACACGAAAGGAGGCGAACAGAAAAAATTTTTAGAAGAGATTTTACCGGGGAAGTAAGTATACATGCTATATATTAATTTTTACATACTATAAACTATTGACTAATGAAATGATACTTACTCATTCCAGATTTATCATCAATATGGATGAATTACGCTGCCCACCTCTCAGAAAAATTGATGAATTCAAGGGTATTCATTGCGAAAACCACCCTCTGCTCCAAAATGCTGTGTGCGCGGTCAAGAACGCTTGCGCACTGAAAAATTGGTTAATTGCCCGCCGAAAACAATTAAACTATAATGAAGATGTGGAAGTTAATACGTCGCACCAGGAAGCCGTAATTTTAACGAAAGAACCCGCAACAATAAGTCAAAATTTCATGTCCATGTATAATTAATATAGTTGATAAGAAAATGTAAAATTCAATAAATGAATATAACAATAATTTAAAAGAAAGAGAGTTATTGAAGGGGGAGAAAAAAAAATTGGTTGTTCTCCACTGGTAAAGGCGTTTGGATTTGGAGCCTTTACCACTCTCTTTCCTTAATATTTAATGAGTAAATGATTTAAAATACGAATGGATACAATTTGATCAAATAAAATTGATCGCTCAATTTTCTAATGAATTTCCCATATGAGTCTCTAATGTCTGATTTATATAAGTGTTGAATTTTTATACTTTCTTCAAATTAGTAGACGCTTGAATATTTGAATGAGATTATTAAATGTATTTTTTGTTAAAATATACAAATGTTTATGGTTGTTTGACGATTGAATTTATATATAAATAATTTTGAATGCTAGAGGATTGAATGATATTAATGCATATTTGCTTGTAAATGCTTAGATGAAATGAATGTATGTAAATCTTTAACGATTAATAGAATGTACTTATGAATGCTCGAAGATTGAATGAAAATATGGGAATATTTGAACAATGCATAAATTTGTGAATATTTATGCGAATGTTTGACGAATGAATGAATTCGTTGAATATTTTTCATGTTTGAATAAAGATTTGATGAATTTGTTACATACCAGTATGTTTGAATGAATGCTTGAAGATCGAAATGAATTCATTTTGCGTGTGTGTGCGCGCGCGCGTATGTGTGTGTGTGTATTTGTTAATACTGCATTAATGTATACATGTTTGATAATTGTGTGAAAATTGATTGAATGAATGTGTGTATGTGTGTGTGTGTGTGTGTGTGTGTGTGTGTGTGTGTGTGTGTGTGTGTGTGTGTGTGTGTGTGTGTGTGTGTGTGTGTGTGTGTGTGTATGTTGTGTGTGTGTGTGTGTGTGTGTGTGTGTGTGTGTGTGTGTGTGTGTGTGTGTGTGTGTGTGTGTGTGTGTGTGTGTGTGTGTGTGTGTGTGTGTGTGTGTGTGTGTGTGTGTGTGTGTGTGTGTGTGTGTGTGTGTATGTGTGTGTGTGTGTGTGTGTGTGTGTGAATGTTAGAAAATAAAATGAACGTGTGAGTATGTATAATTGATAATTAAAGAATTTTTTTTCAAATTTATTCATTATAGAGTATTAAATGTAGGTTAAAAAATATGGAGAGAGAGGGTGGATGCTCTTACCTGTGGAGTTTGTCCATTCATATAATTAAATCATCGAAATCAATTCTTTCCATTTACTCTTTCTTTCTCTCTTCTTCAATAATTATTATTCCTTTTATTAAATATGATAATATTACAAAGCATGTTACATATTATTTAATAACATCATATAAAATAGAATCAAAATATAAACTAATATGAAATTCCAATTATTCTATCATTTTTCTCCAAAAGTACAATATCAAACTTGGTATAAAAATAATTTATCATTGATCTCCTTGAATCCGGTTGCTGTACGACAGTATTCTGAAATAGAAATTGATTATAATTATTATAATTATTATTAGTACTTGAATTCTCATGATTATTTGCAAACTCAACAATACTAACCTTTGATTTTATCAATAACAGCAATTGTCAACTGAGGTAGTTGTCGATAGCAGCAGTTGTCGAGTGAGGTGGTTGTTGAATAACAGCAATTGTTGAGTGAGGCAGTTGTCAATAGCAGCTGTTGATGATGATGTTCGCCAGCTTGATCTATAACATATAATAACTATTTAGTATGAAACAAATTTGAGTTTTATTAGAGAGACGCATCAACTGAAGACAGTATGAAAATAATTGATTCTACACACTACCAGAAAGAGTCGCACTAGGTATATACACTTGCATATATACACAAAAGTACAAACATTCGCATCATCTCCAGGAAGATGTATGCACTACATGCGTATACAAAGCACTAGATACACTTGGAATCATCATCATAGGGAGAGATATTCACCTGGAATGCAGTGTGAGAAAGTGCGTCACTCCAACTATTTACAATTAGTAGTAGAAAAGAGAGAGAGAGAGAGATTCAGATTCAGATTCAGAATAATTTTATTGTCTGTACATTATGTTGTACAATATACAAGATATTAAAAAGTATAATTTATAATTTAACTTATTTAAAGTTGGCTAATTAAATTTACATTCTTAAGCGATAATGAAATAGGTAGTACATAATTAATTTATACATATTGGAGTAGGTAAGAGTAGAGCTGGGTTTTGAATGATTGGTATGAGGGGGCGTCAGTGATGAGTGAAGGGAGCGAGTTCCAGAGCTGAGCTGCTGAGATATGAAATGATTTTTCGAATGACTTGGTGCGGGAAGCAGGTATGACCAGTGGCGCGCGACGACCACCCCTCACAGGACGAGTAGACGTGTTCTCATAAAATAGGTCCGCGAGGTACTCTGGTCTGCCAGATCTGAGGATCTTGCAGAGCAGAGTAGCTTTGAAATAATCACGTCTCAGGTCAGTGGTGAGCCAACCAAGTTCTCGCCTGTAAGGGGTGATGTGCTCATTCCTCCTTACACCATAGACGTATCTTATACCAGTGTTGACAAGCCGCTGCAGGATAAGATTCTGCTCATTAGAGAGATCGCAGTATACCAAAGAGCAGTAGTCAATAAGTGGAAAAAGGAGTGCTTTGATGAGGTGTTTTCTGAGGGCCAAATTCGCACAACCGCGGAACCTATGGAGCCTATACATCAGGGCGTTGGCTTTCTTGCACACCGACAACACATGCTCCTTCCAGGAGAGAATCGAGTCAAGAGTGACCCCAAGACTGACTACCGAGGATTCAAGGTGGATGGTGGAACCATCGAGGTTCAGTACCTGATCAGCCTGCTCACAGATACCACTCACGTAGTATCTACTGCCAAAGACTATCGCTTTCGTTTTTGATGCGTTCAGCTTGAGGCCGTTGGCAGCAGCCCAAGCTGAGATTGCAGCAGCATTTCGGTTGAGTCTAAGTAGCGTCGGTATCAAGTCTTCAGGTGAACAGTAAATGTAAATCTGTAGATCGTCTGCGTAGAGTAAGTAGTGTACGTCAAGGTCAAGCCACCGCCCCACATCTCCAATGTACAGAGCAAAGAGCAGCGGGCCAAGGACTGATCCCTGCGGGACGCCTCTATTCAGTGGCAGAAAATCGGTGAAAGATCCATCATCTCTTTTAACACACTGCTCTCTGTCTGTCAGGTATGACGCTATCCAGCGAATAACCTGCATGGAAAAGCCAAGTTTGTGAAGCTTGCGAAGTAGGGCAGTATGCGAGACAGTGTCAAAGGCTTTGCTGAAGTCAAATAGAAGTAGTGCCGTAAGTTTTTTTCGCGTCACGAGCCGTACGTATGTCTTCAGTGAGCTTCAGCAGAGCCGTTTGCGTACTATGTCCTCGTCTGAAACCTGACTGACGCCCATCCAAGAGACCGTTAGTTTCCACATAGTTGCTGATCTGGTTAAAGACCAGTCTCTCAAGGACTTTTGAGAGAAAATTAAGTAAGGAGATTGGTCGAAAATCACCAGGGGTTAGGGGGTGCGGTGTTTTGTTAAGGGCAAGGACGGCTGCTTGTTTCCATGCAGTAGGGAAATGAGCTTGTTGCAAGGATGTGTTGAAGATTTTACATAGGATGGGAAGGAGGGAAGGGAGTGCTGATACAAAGAATCTCTGCGGGAGGCCATCAACTCCCACCGCCTGAGTACTGGATTGTTGGATGGCCACCTTGATCACTTCAGGAGTGATCTCTGAGAATTGGAAACCAGGTTCCATCGAGGTCTGCTCAAGCTCCTGAAGAATTGAGGCCAAGGGAAGGGCAGAGTGATCAGTTGCGATTTCAGTGAAGTGGGAGTTCAGTTCCTCCGCAGAGATATTTCCATGAGTGTTAGTAGATTTCGGTACTAACCCAAGGTTTTCTAAGTTCCCGCCAGATCTCCTTACTGTCAGTTAGGCCCTCCAATCGACATTTATAATAGTCCAATTTAGCATTCTGTAAGTGCACAAAAGCCAGATCACGCGCCCTTCTATATGCTAACAGGTCATGTTGTCGTCGAGTTCTTTGAAAGTGTCTGTAAAGCTTGTTTCTGTTTGCGATCAAATCGTCCGTATGTTGTGTATGCCAGGGGTCTCTCTTTTTACTATTTTTGAATGTTTTGAGTGGTGCGAATCGGTCTATAGCCGATTGGAGGTTAGTGTAAAGGCAGTCAATGTCATTCTCCACGCTACGGTCAGGGCCATCAATCACGGACCAGTCGCAGCCGGCAATGTAGGCACAGAGGGCTTCTGCATCAATATTTTTAAAGTTCCTATAGCTGAACGAGCGTGCCTCAGGCCTAATCACCGCAACATTGACCGATGCCGCGATGACATCATGACCGTCGATAAAGGGAGCCTCAGATTTCCAGTAATCAGTCACTGTGTCAAGGGCGTCTACGAGGCAGAGGTCGAGCCAAGTATCTGCATAACCTCTGTGAAACGTCGCGCCGTAGGGGATGGAATAAAGCGATAGTTGGTCAATTAGTTCTCGGACAAATTTGGCATCAGCTGAGTCTGACAGCTGATTGGCATTGAAATCCCCCATTAGTATTTTTGTACTGTAGTCATTCAGATAAGTATTGAGGTCACTCACGAAGTCGGAACCATCCACGAAAGGAGCATGCGGAGGACGATATACAACGCCAATGAAAACAGACTCACCAGGAATCCGCAGCTCGCAGAATAGGTACTCCGGAAAACCAGGCTGCCCAGTCCACGTCGTGGAAGTGGCACATAGTTTAGTAAACTTAAGTGAATTATGAAAGTATAGAGCCACGCCACCACCTGAGGTGCTGCGGTCACTCCTGAGCAGAATATATCCATCGAGCGCAATCATAGGATCATTATCCTTGATATCGGAGCTCAGCTTAGTCTCAGATACGCATATTACGTGGAACAAGGGATGAGAGGCCACGAAGTGTCTGATTTCTCCAATGTGAGCCCGAATGGAGTTCGCATTGAAGTGACAGACCCTGAGATCATCCAACTTACCTAGCCGAGTCCTAGCTGAACATGATGGAGTGAATGAGTGTGAGTTAGGTGGAATGTATGAGAGTTTACGGTGGGAGAGGAAGCTGGAGTTAAGGGAATCTGTAGAGTCGTGTTGAATCACTGCGCCGTTAAAAAATGCTCGAGCTCTTCCTCCGATCCAATGCAGACCGCCGCTTCGCCTCTTCTTCTTACAAAGATCTGTCCACTCTGGACGTAGGTGACCGGGCGAGGATTCAGGTCACGGGTTCTGGTACGTACCAGACGATGCAGTCTAAACGTCTCACCAGGCAGGAACTCGTTCACGTTGAGGAGCGAAGCCATCATTGCTGGAGGTGACTGCAGTCCAGCTTCAATAAGTAGTTGAGGGTTGATTGAAGAAGTGTGCACCTTGCCCTTCTTTATTTTGCTCCGAATGACCATGGAGACAAGGGCTGGTGAGGCAAGGGTAACAACAATCGAGTTCCGAGAGGGCGTGTTCATTGTGACACGCGGAATTGCTCCATTTGATTGGAGAGTTTGAGCCGTTAGTGCCGTTTGAGCAACAGCCGTTTCCACACTAGCAGGCGTGCGCGGTCTGAGAATGCGAGCCGAGATGACATCACGCAGCTCAAGTTCTCCGTAAATAGCCTTGAGGCCGGCAAATGCAAGTCTGCGAATGTCACTCACCCCCTCTGTAGTAAGGCCAGAGATAACAAGGTCAGATGACACAGCAGCAGCAGCCGCAATGGCAGACACACGTGAGGAGATGGCAGCTTGCATAGTTGTTCGTAGTTGCCTTACTTCCTCAGTAGCAGACGTCGATGAGTCGCCAGAACAGGTGCGAATGTGCTCGTCGAGTTGAGCTCCGAGCTGAGCTTGGCCTTGTGTTAGTGTGTTCTGTTGCTGTTGAAAGATGTCCATCTTACTCTCAACTTTTTCAAGCCGGTTGAAAAGATCGGGCAGCTGCTTTAGCACTTCGAGATTCTTGGACAGATCATCAAGCTTGGATGTAATAGTCTTCGTAATTTGTGATGTGATGGTCTGCTCGAGTTTCAATATTCTCGATTCAAAGTCAGCTCCAGAGAGAGTGTTTCTCAAACCGCTCTCAGATGACAAAGAAAAGAGAGAGTCTGCCTGACTGTGCTGAGATGCGGCAGAGTCCGGACGACTACGAGCCGCTTCAGATTGCAGTGTGCTGTCTAGGGTTAAGTTGATGTCAGCATTTCCTAGTTGTTGCGGTATCACGGAAGAGGGCTGCGGTACCAGGCAGACGTAGCATACTCGTCTCAATGCTCCCTTTTCATCCTGCATATCAAATATATTCTGAATGCCACCACATGCACTATGGTACCGGCCGCCGCATTTCATGCATTCCTGGTGCACAGTTTTTGTCCTAGGAAGTTTTCCACATCTTCCACAAAGCGAGCTATCACGTTGGGTAGGCATAGTAGGGCAAAAAGTGTGAAAAAGTCAGTTAGTGGAAAATACTCGAGTGAGACACCAGGCGATGCAGAGTGGGCCTAAAGTGCGTCCACGAAAATCAGCGCGCAGCACGGTCCAATGCAGGATAGGCCTAAGGCGCGTGGAGCGGGCGCGCGCGCGCGCCTAGCGAGTATGCGCGCGGCGAGGCAACTGATGCGCGTGAGAGTGAGAGAGAGGGAGAGAGCGCGCGAGTGAGACAGCAGATTATCAGCTGATACGCTATATATGCTGACTCACCTATGAAGTAATTATTTGAATAATTACTGTAATGCTCTCGAGAGAGTCCACTGCAAAACAGAAATGCACTGCACTCTAACACCCTGTATGCGATTCACTGCTCGTTAATACAGAAATTATGTTATGTATTAACACAGTACACTGTTCGATTGTAATATTCTGTGTAGAATATAGCACGCTGTAGCCTCAATATCACACACTCTCACTCACTCACTGTTTATAATAGTCTTTAACAGTTGAATGTTTTCACGAAGTAGTCCAGTATGTTGAATAAGCGGCGGGAGAACAGGGCAACAGGTGTAAGATTGCAGGTGTTCTAACCTCAAACACACGGTTCAACAAATCACGCCGGTTCAACAACAATAACAACACGCCGGTGTCGTTATTTATACTTATCGGACAAGCTGCAAGGTACTTGACGCGACAGAACTCTTTTAGAATTTTTCTCTCTCTCTTTAATCACAGAAAATAGCAGGAGAACTAGCGAGTAGTATCGCACCGGCGAGAGAGAGAGAGAGATGCATCAGCTGCAAACATTTGCATCATCTCCAAGACAGACATGCACCAGCATCAACCATCCCCAAGAAAGGGAAAGACGCACCAGCTATACCTTGAACATCACCAACAGAGATTGATTCATTGATAATATATTTATTGATGCCAAAGCCAAACTTGGCCAGATGGCAAAATACATAATAAGAGCAAAAGAATAGAAAAAAAAACACATTTGCTAAAATTTAATTATGATTAAGAACTAATGTACATGATTTTGTAACAATATTAGATAATACGCAGTTAGTAATATCGCAAATTAATAAGCTAGCGGAGCAAAATACAATAAAAATTAAAGTTATGACGCAACATAATTTTACGATTTAAGCAGTTCGATACGCAACTTATAACCTAAATTTATCCGCTAGGAGCGACCAACTGATCCCGTTCCAATAAAACAGAGAGAGAGAGAGAGAGAGAGAGAGAGAAAGACAGAGTAAGACAGCTCCAGGTATCTGGATTACCTAGTGGTATGTGTGCTTACATTCACCAGGAGAAGCGCACCAGCTATACACCTCATCAAGAGTAGCAGACGCGCCAGCTTTTCATCAAGAGAGGGATAGAGAGAGAGGATTTACTTCTTTGGCTGCTCAGAAAGAAATGTTTACTTACTGAGCAGCACTCTTATCATGGAACGCGGTAGTGTCCCATGCGTCAAGCAGAAGACACCGCAACTATATAATGTTTGAGATCGCACGCTCGATTTTTACATTGACATTAATTTAGCCAAAACAACTTTTTTTGGATGCGAAACATGATTTCATGATCATCTAGCATCCCATTTGAGCGATTGACAGAAAGAAATACTCAAAAACTCGTTCGCAATAATGAGTTTGGAGTACCGTGTCAAGCGATCTACTAGTTTGTTCTCCCGACGAGATTTTGTTCAGATCAATTTTTCTTATTACCATGAAGTAAGCCGCGGTAGCCTGATAAAGCAGCTATGTTCATGCATAGTACGTAACACGTTTACATGCTCTTGCTAACCGCGTAGATTTGAAACCATGGGATTGAAAGTAAATTGTTAATGTATTATAGTTAGAAAGAATATGGCAAAACAATTGACCGTGTCCCATAGATTCAACGAAAAGTAATGCAGATTTTTTCAAACTTACAGAAGATAACCCTGTTGAAAAAAATCGACTGGATTTCTAGCTGGATTTGCACTGGATTCCAGCTGGATTTACGCTGGATTCTAGCTGGATTTTGACTGGATTCCAGCAGGATTCCAGCTGGATTTGGGCTGAATTCCAGCTGGAAACGAAAAATCCAGGTGAAGTGATGCAGGGAAAATCCAGTGAGTTTCCCGAAAAATCCAGCTGGATCCTGAGATAATCCAGCTGGATTTTACTAGAATTAGGGTTATATAGTTATCATAGATCCAGCAGATTTTCCGGATAATCCAGCTGGACTTTTCGATAATCCAGCTGGATTTTTTCGGTTCTAGAACAGCGGGCTACAGCGGCGAATCCAGTTGGAAAAATCCGGCAAGATACGTTCATAATCCAGCTGGATTCGACGCCGTAGCCCGCTGCTCCCAAACCGAAAAATCCAGCTGGATTCGTTCATAATCCAGCTGGATTCGCCGCCGTAGCCCGCTGTTCTAGAACCGAAAAAATCCAGCTGGATTATCGAAAAATCCAGCTGGATTATCCGGAAAATCTGCTGGATCTATAATAACGATATAACCCAAATTCTAGTAAAATCCAGCTGGATTATCTCAGGATCCAGCTGGATTATTCGGGAAACTCACTGGATTTTCCCTGCATCACTTCACCTGGATTTTTCGTTTCCAGCTGGAATCCAGCCCAAATCCAGCTGGAATCCAGTGCAAATCCAGCTGGAATCCAGTGCAAATCCAGCTGGAAATCCAGTCGATTTTTTTCAACAGGGAAGACAAGACATATCAAAATTCATTCCATGTTTTTTTTATAATTGATTTTACACGGGCAAGTGGTAAGTTAGGATGCCGATGTCGGCGTGTCGACTTAAGTTTTATTTGAATAAGCATATATCCTAATACCCGATAATATCCAAGTAGCCAGTGTCGCAGAAGGCAGCGTCCCGAGGGTGCGCTCCTCGTATTTTGACTTGGAAAAGCTGACCCTGGACCCGAACGATGTCCAAGTAGTCAGGGTACCCGATGACGGTGTTCCAAGGGTACGCTCCTGGAATTTTCGCTTGAAGCAGCTGACCCTGGACCCGAACGATGTCCAGGTAGTCAGGGTTCCCGATGACGGTGTTCCAAGGGTGCGCTCCTGGTATTTTTGGTTGGAGTACCTGACCCTGGACCTGAACGATGTCCAGATAGCCAGGGTTCCCAATGACAGTGTTCCAAGGGTGCGCTTCTGGTATTTTTGGTTGGAGTGCCTGACCCTGGACCCGAACTTGGTCCAGATAGTCAGGGTTCCCGATGACGGTGTTCCAATGGTGCGCTCCTGGTATTTTTGGTTGGAGTTCCTGACCCTGGACCCGAACAAAGTCCAGGTAGTCAGGGTTCCCGATCACAGTTTTCCAAGGGTGCGCTTCTGGTTTTTCTGATTGGAGTGCCTGACCCTGGACCCGAACGAAGTCCAGATAGTCAGGGTTCCCGATGACGGTGTTCCAATGGTGCGCTCCTGGTATTTTTGGTTGGAGTACCTGACTCTAGACCCGAACGATGTCCAGGTAGCTAGGGTACCCGATGACGGTGTTCCAAGTAGCTGACTCTGGACCTTAATGATGTCCAGGTAGTCAAAGTAGTCAGCTTCCTCAAACAAAAATACCAGAAGCGCATTCTCAGGACACTGTCATCAGCGACCCTAGCCACCTGGACATTATCGGGTATCAGGTTATATCCTTATTCAAATATTCAGTCGACACGCCGACATCGTCATCCTAAACCACCATTTGCCTATGTAAAAAAACCGCTGCCAAGTGCCTTAGCAGTATGCTTTCTCAAAGAGGCTTCAATATCACCGACAAACGCTTCCCAAACCTGTATTTTCACCTTTCCACTACCGTAGATACTATCATCTATTTTTCAAAAATTACAAAAAAATTATTTAATCAATTCAATTCGTATCTTTGTGACTGTGTAAAGTGTCGTTCTTTTTCAATTGACCAAACTATGTTGCGAGTGTTGATGTCTGCCCGGGCTCTCTTATTATTTGATCAAATGCAACAAAGCAAACGGTTCTAGGTTCTACACGATGCGAGACATTTGGACCTGCATAATTTTTCGATCAATTCATCTTGTGACTGTCACACGGTTTAATAGCGGTCAAAATCGATCCGCCCTGCCCTTAAGTCCGTTTTTGATCATTTTCGACGGCTGAGGTTGGAAATGATCAATTCAAAATCTATTTTGATCATTTTCGACGGCAAAAGACACCAAATTTTCCCAATTTTCTCTATAGTACGTTGAAAATACTGGAAACGAAACTTACATCAATTTTTTTCCCCCTTAGCAACGGTTGCTAGGGCGGTGAACAACGGTTGCTAAGGAGCTAATTGGGAAGATTTTGTGTCCTTTGCCGTCAAAAATGATGGAAATGGGTCATAAATTAATGATTTCCAACCTTCGTAACTGTTGCTAGGGAGGTAAACAACCGTTGCTATGGAGCAAATACAACAATTCAGAGTCCTTGGCCATCGAGTGTGACTTAAAACTGATTTTCCGGCATGCCCCAATGAGCACTCATAAGGATTTGTGAGAAAACACGTTAGGAACGGTTGCTAGCGAAATAACCAACGGATTTTGCTGAAAATTTAACTCGGACTAGATCTTGTCACAACTAACCGGTGTGCAAAATTTCAAGACGATCGGATCATTCCTTCGGGAGTTATCGTGGACGAAAGAAACGAAAAAATAGACACCTTAACAACGGTTGCTAAGGAAATAAACAACGGATTTCGCTGAAAATTGAACTCGCCCGAGATTTTGCCGCGATTAACCTGTGTGCAAAATTTCAAGACGATCGGACCATTCCTTCGAGAGTTATCGTGGACGAAAAAAAACGGGACGCACACACACACACACACACACACACACACACACACACACACACACACACACATACATACATACAGACACTTTTGAATTTCCATGTTTTTCGACCCGTAGATCACGAAAATCGAGGTCCCGAGGTCTGATTCGGTGGGTCGATTTTTGCCCCATTACAAAGCTTTCTCTTTAAGAAAGCAAAAGTTAGAAGAAAACATGGGATAAATTTTGATGTCTTGTCTCAAATTCAGATAATAGATTAATTATCTTCTACTGATCACGTAGATTTATTTTGTGTATCGCTCATCCATATAAATATTTGCATTTTGGAAAAATAATTATTCAATTTTATTACTGGCGCTAATGCATATACATTTTATTGATCATTATTTTCATAATATATTATACTCCGCAAAAAGAATTGAAATCCTCAAAAAAACATTTTTAGAAAAAGTAAAAATGTTGCGTCAAGCATGTGGCAGAACTAGTTTATCTCTTATATTGCTTAAAAAGAAATGGAATCCATAATAGACACATGAGTCAATTTATTATTTCATCAGTATTCATTCTGATTAATTCCTCATATAGTTGGAGTATTACGTATTCTTATTACAGTTTAGATACTATAGGAGACGTTGTCAACTTTAACTAACCAATTACGAAAAAACTTACCAGAATGCTCTTAGGTACCTCATCAATTATTTGAAGAACTAATGACGAACCAAATTGACGCCACTTGGTAGGATCAAATATCTTTGAATGCCTTATTAAACTGACATATTATATTCTTCATTACCTATTTATTTCATTACCTATTTATTTCTAGTTAAACGGTTTCACAACCTCTCCTCAATCGTTTGATTTATTTCAAATATATTTTTGTATCGTAATTGCAAAGCAGTTAATCCTATAATTCAGATAGACTTTATATATTCTTCTATTATCAATACTTTCATTGTCTTTCAAAGAGACAAATACTAATAATTCAAACTATTGATCAATGTCTCAGTAAATTATAAATATTTCTATAATATTTCTATGATAATTTTCACATCCAGTGATTTAGTGAAATATTATTATTCTTAAGACGTTAAAAATGCCTACCAAGTGGCGTCAATTTGGTTCGTCATTAGTTCTTCAAATAATTGATAAGAGCATTCTGGTAAGTTTTTTCGTAATTGGTTAGTTAAAGTTGACAACGTCTCCAATAGTATCTAAACTGTAATAAGAATACGTAATACTCCAACAATATGAGGAATTAATCAGAATGAATACTGATGAAATAATGAATTGACTCATGTGTCTATTATGGATTTCATTTTTTTTTCAAGCAATATAAGAGATAAACTAGTTCTGCCACATGCTTGACGCAACATTTTTACTTTTTCTAAAAAAGGTTTTTTTGAGGATTTATATATTATTTTAAACTTCTAGAGAGAGAGAGAAAGAGAGAGAGAGAGAGACACACGCCCCAGATACGCACCAGATACACCATCCCCAAGAGTGCACCAGCTCTTCATGAGAGACAGACGAACCAGCTACACATCAGATGAGAAAGAGAGATTAGATTAGATTAGATTAGATTAGATATGTTTATTTATGTACATTATGTTGTACAATAAAAATAATAGTGGAGTAAAGCATACATATGGTGAAAACAAATAAAGCAAATATATAATACATAGTTTAACTAAAAATAGGTGAGATGAAATAGGTAAGTGTGTTAGAGTGAGAGTGTGACGAGTGCAGTGAGGGTGCGTGAAGAGAGAGAGAGAGAGAGAGAGAGAGAGAGAGAGAGAGAGAGAGAGAGAGAGAGAGAGAGAGAGAGAGAAAGATGCACCAGCTACGCATCCACCATCTCCAAAGTGCACCAGCTCTTCATGAGAGAGAGAGATGCACTAGCTGCACATCCTCATCATCGGATGAGAGAGAGAGAGAGAGAGAGAGAGATTAGATTAGATTAGATACGTTTATTTATGTACATTATGTTGTACAATAATATAAAGAGTGAAAAATTATACAAAAGGTAATAAAGCAGAAATAGAATACAGAGTTGACTTAAAAGTAGGCGAAGTGAATTACGTAAGTGTGTTAGAGTGAGTGGATGCAGCGAGGATGCATGAAGAACAGTATAAGAATGCAATAGATGGAATGTGTTATAACTAAGAAACTAAAAACTAAGAACTATGGGTGATACCTTCGCGGTCAAAAATATATTTGAAGATGTGGTGCTTGAACATGGCGAATGAGTCGATGGAGCGAATATGACTAGGGAGATTATTCCAAATGTAGGTCGAGCTAATGTAGAATGAGTCCCTAGTCGACTCCAGTCTGAACGGAGGGACGACAAGGGGCCTTTGACACACACCCCTCACAGGCCTATGGCTGGTGTAGAGCTGATAGCGATTCGCAAGGTAGGATGGCCTACCACTTGCAAGGATTTTGTAAACGGAGCATGCAGAGAAATACTCCCTGCGTCCAGAACTAGTAAGCCAGCCGAGCTGGCGCCTGTAAGGAGTGATGTGCTCGCGCCTCTTTACACCATAGATGTATCTGATCCCTGTATTAAGGATACGCTGAATGAGGAGATCCTGCTCATTCGATAGATCGGAAAGCACTAGAGAGCAGTAGTCTACCACGGGAAACAAAAGCGCCTGAATAAGGTGCTTTCTAAGCGCAAGGGTGGTGCTGCGCCTGAAGTGGTGGAGGCGGTACATGAGTGAGTTAGCTTTTTTGCAGATGGAGAGAACATGCAGTTTCCAATTCAGTTTTGCGTCAAGCACCACACCAAGGCTACGTACAGAGGATTCGATTGGGACCGGGGTGCCATTTATCACTATTGAGTGGAATTGTGCCGATTTGGATAAAGCATTGACATAGAAATTGGTCCCAAAAACAATTGCTTTGGTTTTATCAACATTGAGTTTAAGATGGTTAAGGGCGGCCCACTCAGCGATGCAAGAACCAACTCTGCTTAATGCAGCGAGCGCTGCGTCAAGTTCAGATAGGGCGCACTGGAGATACACCTGAAGATCATCAGCATAGACTATGTACTTAAAACCAGCTGGGAAATGTATGGCCACGTCACTTATATAAAGGGCAAAGAGCAAGGGGCCGAGAACTGAGCCTTGAGGAACGCCACAGTTGACGTTGCGGAAGCTAGAGTGGTTGCCGTTCCGGTCCCTTACTGCCTGCCTCCTGGCGTCAAGGTAAGATCCAAGCCAGCGTAAGACACTAGATGAAAAACCCATATCGGAAAGCTTGCGCAGGAGCGTGACGTGGCAGACCGTATCAAAAGCCTTGCTGAAATCAAACAGGAGCATCGCAGTCACCATCCTTCTGTCCCTGCCGCAGCGGATGTCGTCCGTAAGTTTAAGTAGAGCAGTCTGAGTACTGTGACCGTTTCGAAAGCCGGACTGGAACTCATCAAGGAGGTTATTGGCTTCGACATAGGCAGTGATTTGATCGGAAACGATCCTTTCAAGTGTTTTTGAAAGAAAGCTAAGCAGAGATATGGGGCGGAAATCGCCCAGGCACGTGGGAGAGGGCACCTTGTTAAGGGCCAGTACAAGAGATTGCTTCCAGCTGCAGGGGAAAACAGACTGGGATAATGAAAGATTGAAAATCTTAACAAGATGCGGTCCAAGAATGGGGAGAGCCGCATGGACAAACCTCTGAGGAATCTCATCAATGCCAACCGCCTGCGACCTTTGCCTAACGATAGCCTTCTCGAGCGACTGAAGCGTGATTTCAGCAAAGCTGAAACCAGCCGAGTGTTCAGGCAGTTCAGACAGGTAGAGAGCGAGCGATGGTGCTTGAGGATCGTAGGAAGTCGAGGCGAAATGAGCATTTAGATCATCCGTGGAGAAATGCGCCATGTTACCCTCATTGTCTGGACAGATTCCCAAATGCCTGAGCTCCTTCCAGACCTCCTTGGGGTCCGAGAGGCCCTTGATCCGGTCGTAGTAGTAGTCAAGTCGGGCAGATTCTACAAGTCGGTGAGTCTCGTCACGTACACGTCTGTAGTGAAGCAGATCAAGGTAGAGTTTGGTACGTTTGTAGCGTCTGTAGAGTCGGTTACTCTCCTTGATGAGCTGGGAGTGAACGTTAGTGAACCAAGGGTGTCTGCGTTTCTTACGGTGTTTGACTGTTTTTAAGGGCGCAAAATTGTCAAGTGCAGTGAGGATGTGGGTATAGAGGCAGTCAAGTCCGTTTGAAAGTGAGCAGTCAGAGTCATCGAGGGCAGACCAATCACAGCCAGCAAGATATTCATTAAGGGCTTTTGGATCAATTGCTTTAAAATCGCGATACGAGTAATCGGCCTGAATAACCTTTGGAATTGATATATCAAGAGTGGCACTGATCCAGTCATGCCCTGCAATGAAGGGAGTATCAGATTTGTGGTAGTCAAGGACTGTGTCAAGTTCGTCGATGATGCAGAGATCAAGCCAGGTGTCCGAGTTTGCAGTGTGATGAGTGGCACCGTAGGGGACGAGTGCAAGGGAATTTTCCTCCAGGAAACCACGTACGATCAGCGCATCAGGGCTTGATGATAGTTGATCAGCGTTGAAATCGCCAAGTATGACCTTGGAGCTGTAGTCATGCATATACGTAGTGAGATCCTGGAAGAGGTTAGTTCCCTGCACAAATGGGGCATGAGGGGGACGATACACCACACCTGCAAAGATCGGATTGCCCCCCCTGGGAGTGATCTCGCAGAGAATGTATTCGGGAAAAGTTTCATGTGAGGTCCAAATTTCAGTCGATGTGCAGAGTATAGTAGCGGAAAGCGAGTTATGGATGAACAAAGCGACACCGCCTCCAGTGGTTCTCCGATCGCGTCTGAACAGGGTATAGTCATCCAGAGCAACGATGTGGTCCTCAATGTGGGGCGCAAGTTTGGTTTCAGTCACAGCAATTACGTGGAAATGGGGGCGAGAGGCCACGAAGAGCCTGATCGCTCCAATGTGAGCACCAATGGAGTTCGCATTGAAGTGACAGACTCGGAGTCCCTCCCTCACGGCCGTCGTGGAGTTGAGCAAGGATTGATGATGTGGGTTAGAGAATGAGCTGTTAGTAGGTGATTTCGGCGAAACGATGAGCTGTGATGTTTGTGAAATGTCGGTGATATGCGAACAAGATGATGAATTGATGTAGCATGAGTGAATCAGTTCGGAGTAGATAAAAAACGATCTAGATCTTGAGTAGATGTGATGCGCGAGGCAGTGTCACTCTTCTTTCTTCGAGCGAAGATGGCTCCTTGGTGGACGTAGGAAGTATATTCGCCACCCTGGCGATTCAGCTCCCTCAGCCTGGCCCGTACGGTGCGATGGAGTGCGTGGGTTTCTTTAGACAGAAACTCGTTTACGTTGAGTGGAAGGCTGTCTATTGGGAGGGGCACACCCGCCGCCTCGAGCAGATCATGCCTGATGCTGGAGGTCATCACCTTACCTTTCTTAATCTTTGCACGAATGATGTTGGTGACGTGAGCAGGGGAGGTGAGGGTGACCACCAGCAGAGGTCTGCGGTATGGAGGGGCCTCGGGAGCAGACTGCTGGAATGACGAGGACGAGGACATGGCTCCATGGGAGTCGCTAGCAGCGACCTGTCGAGGGCGGATGTACCGAGCTGAGGCTACATCAGAGGGCAAAAGGCCCTCATGGATGGTGACGAGGGCAGCAAAAGCAAGCTTCCTAAGATCTGCGCCAGTTTCAGCATCAAGCCCAGTAACGACAACGTCAGTAGAGAGCTCTCGATGCTGGCTAGTGATCTCGTTAAGCTTGTTGCAGAGCGAACTGTTGATGCGCTCTAGGTCCCGAATTCTAGCATCAGTTTCAGAGGCGAGAGTCGCAGCAAGCTCACCAGACTCTAGAGCAGAGCCACCACAGGTGATGAGGGAGCAGACTCGCTCCTGGCCGTCACGAAGCTCAGCCAAGGAGGATTCAATGGCGCGAAGACGAGTCTCCTGATGCTCCACCTTTGACTCAGTCGCCTCAACACGGCTGATGAGACCAGGAAGAGACTGAAGATCGCACTGGATCTTAGCGATGGAGGTTTCGAGGGAGTCAAGCTTGTCAATCTTGTCGACCTTAGCGAGGATACGGCGAAGAATGTTCTCTTGCTGGTCATTTCTGCCAGAAGAGATGGAGCTAGACCTGGAGCATCTGCCAGTAGAGCCAGCAGTTGACAGATTGTCAGGCAGGGTAGGAGTCGTGGCAGGTGTAGGGTGGCCAGAGTCCAGAGCGCCAAAGGGATCTACACCGAGCGAGGGTGATGCGGCAGTCGAGGTTGCTTTAATAGTGGGAGCACAATAGGTGCAGCAGCGAACAGGCCTGTCATGAGACTGCACTGTGATAAAAGCCATGCAGCATTTATGCCAGCGCTTGGAGCAAAAAGCACAGGGATTAGTGTGCATGTTGCTGCGCGAAGGCTTACTGCACTTCTCGCAGAGCAGCAGGGCCTCATCACGTTCCTTCGGTCTCGCTCCATTATCAGAGTGCTTTGCCTTGTCGGATGAAGAAGCAGTCAATTTAGATGGTGGGGCCATGGCAGAAGCAGCACTGGACGAGTGTGGCAATAGAAGGACAGAAACCAAAAACCAACAGAAAGAGCAGACTTAAGTTGTAGAACCGGCCGCTAACGATGGGCGAAAAATGAGCTGCGGGCGCACTGCGATGCAGAGTAGGCCTAAGACCGCTCGGTGGGCCGAGCGAGGGGCGAGGACGGCGGGCACGGCTGGCGCTTGGTGGGAGCAGTGCAGGGCGGAGCCAAGTGGGTCGGCCGACGACACGATCAGCGCTCACGCTGGGGGCTGTCGATAAGTTATCGATTGAGCCCAGCCGCTGATAAGGAAGGTTGGGCCCACGTGTTGCTAAATAAATAAACAAACACGCACAGCACAGAAAAAAGTTAGCAACAAATCTTAACACGGATTTGTTGAACAGGAGAAAAAACGGGCACAACACTTCACTTAAAACAGCGGCTGATCCAGCACGAAGGTGGGTGGCAGTAACAACAACACCGGCAGCAACAATCACCACTGCATAACAAATTAGTCAGTCACGAAAACAAAGTCAGAAAAAGGCAGACCGCAGAAGAGTTGATTCAGAAGCAGCACCGGAGGATGTCGTAAACAGCAGCAGATCAGCAAGGCGGGAAAACAAGGCAGCGGAAAATGGCGACGTAACCTCAACGTGAAGACGGAGCCCAAAAACTCGTCGCTAGCCAGGAAACAAGGCAAAGACACAAGCCGCGAAGAGGCACAGTTCACAATCACGCTGGCAGGAACACAGCTGCAGCACGTGAAAAAAATACTACGCGCACCGAAAGCGAAAATGCACTAGGCCGCGTCCCGCCGAGCCGTCACCTCTTAGAGAGAGAGAGAGAGAGAGAGAGAGAGAGAGAGAGAGAACTTACTTCTTTGGTTGCTCAGCAAGAACTGATTTTGCATGCTGAGCAGCAGCCCTATTTATACCCGAAAATAATTTTCCTACCTGTAGGCAGCCTGCCACACACGCTACGTGGACAACATCCTCAGGAGCTCAGTGACGATCGGTGGGTTGCATTCAGGATTGGCGTCGGGGATAGCAGCGGCGCAGATTTTCGACACCTCGAGAACTTGCGCTCGGACGTGCTAACCTACGTAGGGCGTGTGCGGACAAGGCTGCGCACGAGCCAACGATGACGAGCTCCTCTCCACCACGTCCTGGATTGATGCCGTGGTGCGTGTCGTCGTCATCACGGGCACGCTCAGACGAACTGGTTCGCACTGTTGCATGGGCGCGCGGACGAGGCGATCTGCGCCGACGACGCCCTCCCTAGGAGACTTATGATTGCCTCATCTCCACAGCGCTGTTCCCCAAACACACTGCAAGACGTGGGGCGCGCACGCGCTCGCGCACGAAAAGCCGGCCGGCGCGAGCACGCGGTCGCGCACAGACATGGTGGCCGGCGCGAGAATGTTGCCGCGTGTCTGTGGAGGTTGAGTCCTCACCGCGAGGACGACAGATACACGCACAACCAGGAAGTGGGGCGCACACACACACAAGCGGCACTTCCTCGTCCTCGACGCACTCACGCGCGGAGGGAAAAATGGTGGCCGGCGCGATCACGTTGCGGCCGTGTCTCGCCTCGACTCACACACCTGAGGAACTCAATTTCTCTTCCTCCCGAGGTGTGTGAGTGTGATCACGGTATCGGCGATGATGGTGCTGGAGATCGAGTCGCCAACAATCGCGGCACCGGGGACACTCGCGCGAGAAAAATGGCGGGCGGCGCGTTGCCAACTTGCGTGAGTACACTCACGGAGGGCTCTCCGATGCCCACGTCAACTTCAAGACTCTGGGGAGCAACGAGCGGTCAGGTTAGCGTAGACAACTCGCAGCTCGCTCCTCGAGCTCTTGGAGGTGGTGCGGAACCCCGCGACGAGAAAGAGTTGCGCACACACCAGGTTGCTTCGCGACAACACATGCGCGCGCTGCCGCGGTGGAGCGTGTTTCCCCCCGAAAAACAGAGATGGCGCGCGGAGCGACTGTCCTACCTCCCTGGCTCGGGAAGTAAGCCACAATACCGGGTGGGGGGTCTGGGCCACTGGTTTAGGATTTTGGCCTAGAAATGTAAACCAGTGGCCCAGATCCCCCATAGCTTATCTACTTATACCAATCTTCAACAAAATTCAGTTTTCTTCCAAATTTTTGTCAGGTGATCTTAGAGGCTCTAATTTGAATTTTCAATATCTGAGACCGGATTCGTGATCAGCGACCTCGAAAACCCATGTGTACCAATTTTCAACAAAATTCAATTTTTTTCAAATTTCTTTCGTGATCTTGGAGGCTCTATTTGGAATTTCTAGAATTTGAGGCCGGATTCGTTATGAGCGACCTCAGAAACATATGTATACCAATTTCTACAAGAAACCATCGAGGCAAAAGCCGTTTAACGTAAATAGTTAACTTGACATATTACATTCATATGACATGTAAATTACGTGAAAATCACCTATTCATTGAAAGAGACGTACTACGGCTATCACATAGCGTGCAAAAGACTTCTCAAGAGAGTCGTGAACTGAATTTTATGTGAAATTCAAAACTCGCCTGAGTTGGCCCCTTTTTGCACGGACTGCGAGTTGGCCACTTCTTGCACGGACGGCAAGTTGGCCCCTTTTTACACGGACTGCGAGTTGGCCCCTTTTTGCACGGACGGCGAGTTGGCCCCTTTTTACACGGACTGCGAGTTGGCCCCTTTTTGCACGGACGGCGAGTTGGCCCTTTTTTGCCCGGCCAGCGAGTTGGCCCCTTCTTCTTCGGGACGCTGAGTTGGCCCCTTTTTGCTCGGAGGCGACGATATATACCCTACCATCAACTTTCTGTTTTATATATATATATATATATATATATATATATATATATATATATATATATATATATATATATATATATATATATATATATATATATATATATATATATATATATATATATATATATATATATATGCTGTGAGTCTCAGTCCGATAGTTGGCTTTGTCGCGACAACAGGTGAGATTCTAAGTTTTCGTATACCCGAAGTAATTTTTCATTATTGAACGAAATAATAAGTTTCATTATAAATAATATCCGTAAACATTATACTTAATATTTCATTCTGTAGTAAAACCTTCCATCTTCATAATCAGGAGAAGAAATTTTCAAATAATGCATATTAATTATGAATGATCATATGTTAAACTTTTATAGACCCTTGGGGCTAGTTGGTGGTTTTTTTCGAGGGCACATTAGCGTTTGCAATGAAAACTATTTTTTGCAGAATTCTTCAATAGAGATGGTTCGCACACATATTCGCAAGACGGAAAGACACAAAATACGTTATGAAGTGATTTCACAAGTAATACGGAAAATAAAATGTTCACGGGAATCAACACGTGAGATACTAACAGTTCGAAATCCCTTCGAAATCTCTGCAAAGTACTGACAATAATGAAGAATCTAAAATAAAAAAATCAGATTCTTTAAAAACAAAACCTGCTGAAAAGAATAGATTCCAAACCAAAAAGAAAATTGGACAAAAAATGTGTTGAGAAAACAAAAGTTGAATTGAAAGGAAACGAATCATCTTGCTCAAATTGTGAAGAACTTCTTTCTGAAAGCTACAGAGAATTGTGGATTCAGTGTTTAATATGTAAAAATTGGCACATTAAAAGTGCGTTGAGGTAAGAAAACAATATGTTTGCAGTGAGTGTCAAAATAGTTGAAGATTTCGTTTGTATGTTTATTCAGTGTTATTGATTTGGGAAATTATTGATAATGATTTGAATAGTTACGAAAAGTATTGTATTTGAATAATAATATTGAAATTCTTCAAAAAAATATAGTTTATATTCATGGTATGTCGTTTAATCTCATGTAAATTAATGAACGCCAACTTACGCCGTACTCGGGATGAGTTGGCCACAAAATCACTTCATGAAAAATCAATTATTTCATCGTATACGTGAACATGAACGCTCATTTTACGCATCGATTTTCGTGCCTTAAATGGGATTTTACGCACCAGTGCTTTTGCCAAATTATTATAGTACTAATGCCTAAGATACAGTTTTACGCACTCAAACTGATACGTCAAATTCGCGTTTGATCAATATATCATAAAATATTGTATGCAACTTCCATAAACTCGTGTAACCATCTAGCACTCGTTCGCCGGCTTCGCCGACGGCTCGTGCAGGCTTGTCACACAACGATCGAATTTGATCGTGTACATATAGATGATATTACGAGAGATGAATTTATGCTCCAGGGAAGTAACGAGTTGCTGTCTTCCTGGTGGCGCAGATGGTAGCGCAACTGACTGGAGATCAAGAGGACGCTGGTTCGAATCCAGCCTGGGAAGCGTGGAATTTTTTTCTCGCAATATCACTTTTGAATAGTCCACCAAGCCCGATAGATTGAATTATTCATCATCCACTATCAGTTGATATATTTAGAATTTTATTTCTATCGCGTGGGTGGAAGCGACGAGCGTAATTGTAAAAAAAAGTGCCAACCAGCCCCGGTCTCCCATTGTATTTCTATAAGTGCTCTATCTAAGTGGATGTTGAGTAATTCCAAATGCAGTAAGGCTCATTCAGATGATTGATACTGTACTTCTCTATCTATACTACAATATAAAATTAATCCTCCCTAAAATTTTATGACAAGGAAAATCTATGGAGGAGTCGACGCATATGAAAGCTGATCAGATCAATCAAAAGGAAATCACCGGCGCTTTCATTCTCCTTATTTAAGAATTTGAAAATACTGATGCGTGGGCGTAAAGTATTCACTTGAAAATGGGTAGATTACTTTCAGATTTTTATGCTTTCAGAGAAATACGTGAAATTATGATATGGAGCGATTATGAGTAAGTCCGATCGAAAAAACATCGAACGGGCTTCCATATCCATGATCAATACTTCGAAAAAAATTGATGCGTGGGCGTAAAATTCGGGAAAAACACATTTTCGGAAAGATGTACAAAGTTTTTCGTTAAAAAAATCGTAGAATCAGCGTCATAATGAAAATTCTGATAAGACGGATCGATAGAGCTCATTGAGCATTTTCATTTTTCATCGTTAAAATCTAAAATATGACGTGCGTGGGCGAGTAGATAGTAGAGTTGACCATAAAAACAATTATCCAACGTTTGATCCCAGGATAACGTTGAATGAATGATAGAAATGAGTTATCTAATAAAAATCTGATCTTGCAGATTTATAGAGTAAACTGAGCATTTTCATGATCTGAGGTGAAAAATAAAAAAAAATAGACGTGTGGGCATGATCTATATTGTGGAGAATTATGCATAGTCGAATTTTCGTCGTGCGAAAGATTTTGAAGTAATAAACAACTTGAAAAATGATGATTTAAAGGAAATTTCGTTTGATGGGTCGAAAGGGGAGGTCATGAGCTACAAATTGAACTAGCTGTGTGTTGGAAAAATTGATAATGTGGGGGCGTAATGACCATAAAGAAAATATTCGACGTTTGATTCCGGGATAACATTAGAAAAATAATATAAATGGGTTTTCAATTCAAAACCTGATCTTGCAGATTTATGGAGCAAAATGAGCGCTTCCATAATCACAGGGGAAAAATCCAGAAAAATAGACGCGGGGGCGTAATCTATATCGTAGAAAATTATGCATAGCCGAATTTCCGTCATACGAAAGATTCTGAAGTAATGAACAACTTGGAAAATGATGATTTGAAGAATATTCGGTATATTGAGTCGAAAGAGGAAGTCAAAAGCTAAAATTTGAACTGGATATTTGTTGGTAAAATTGATATTGTGGGGGCATATTAACCATAAAAACAACTATTCGACGTTTGATTCCAGGATAACGTTAAAAAAAATAATATAAATAAGTTATCTATCCAAAATCTGATTTTGCAGATTCAAAGAACAAAATTATCGCTTCCATAATCTGAGGTGAAAAATCCAGAAGAATAGACGCGGGGGCGTAATCTATGTCGTAGAAAATTATGCATAGCCAAATTTCCGTCATACGAAAGATTTTGAAGTAATAAACAGGTTGGAAAATGATGATTTAAGGAATGTTCGGTATAATGGGTCGAAAGAGGAGGTCAAGATCTACAATTTCAATCGGCTATGTCTTGGGGAAATTGATACTGCGGGGGCTTATTCACCATAACCACAATTATTCGACGTTTGATTCTAGGATAACGTTTAGAAAATAATATAAATGTGTTATCTATTCGAAATCTGATCTTGCAGATTTAAGAGTAAACTGAGCATTTTCATAATCTAAGGTGAAAAATCCAAAAAAATAGACGCGTGGACATGATCTATATTGTGGAAAATTATGCATAGTCGTATTTTCGTCGTGAGAAAGATTTTGAAATAATGAACAACTTGAAAAATGATGATTTGAAGGAAATTCCGTTAGATGAGTCTGGAGGGGAGGTCATGAGCTAGAATTTGAACTGGCTGTGTGTTGGTAAAATTGATATTGTGGGGGCATATGGACCATAAAAACAAATATTCGACGGTTGATTCCAGGATAACATTAGAAGAATAAATATGAATGGGTTATCAATTCAAAATCTGATCTTGCAGATTTATAGAGTAAAATGAGCATTTTCATAATCAGAGGTGAAAAATCCAGAAAAATTGACGCGGGGGCGTAATATATGTCGTAGAAAATTATGCATAGCCGAATTTCCGTCTTACGAAAGATTTTGGAGTAATAAACAACTTGGAAAATGATGATTTGAGGAATATTCAATATGATGGGTCGGAAGAGGAGGTCAAGAGCTACAATTTGAACTGGCTGTGTGTTGGAAAAATTGATACTGCGGGGGTGTATTGACCATAATAACAATTATTCGACGTTCGATTCCAGGATAACGTTAAAAAAATAATATAAGACACGTGGGCAAGATCTATGTTGTGGAAAATTATGCATAGTTGAATTTTCATCGTACAAAAGATTTTGAAGTGATAATCAACTTGGAGAATGACTTTCTGCAGAATATTCGATACATTGGGTCGGAAGAGGAGGTCTAGAGCTACAATTTGAACTGGCTATGTTTTGGAAAAATTGATATTGTGGGGGCGTATTGATCATTGAAACAATTATTCGACGTTGGATTCCAGGATAACGTTAAAAATAAAATATAAATGGGTTATCTATCCAAAATCTGATTATGCAGATTTATAGAGTAAAATGAGCATTTTCATAATCTGAGGTGAAAAATCCAAAAAAATAGACACGTGGACATCATCTATATCGTGGAAAATTATGCATAGCCGAATCTTCGTCGTGAGACAGATTTTGAAGTAACAAACAACTTGAAAAATGATGATTTAAAGGAAATTCCGTTTAATGGGTCTGAAGGGAAGGTCATGAGCTAGAATTCGAACTGGCTGTGTGTTGGAAAAATTGATATTGTGGGGGCGTATTGACCATAAAAACAATTATTCGACGTTGGATTCCAGGATAACGTTAAAAATATAATATAAATGGGTTATCAATTCAAAATCTGATCTCGCAGATTTATAGAGCAAAATGAGCATATTCATAATCTGAGGTGAAAAATCCAAAATAAATAGACACGTGGGCATGATCTATATTGTGGAAAATTATGCATAGCCGAATTTCCGTCTTACGAAAGATTTGAAGTAATAAACAACTTGGAGAATGATGATTTGAAAAATATTCGGTAGAATGGGTCGAAAGAGGAGGTCAAGAGCTAGAATTTGAACTGGCTATGTTTTGGTAAAATCGATATTGTGAGGGCATATTAACCATAAAAACAATTATTCGACGTTTGACAAGACGCGCCAGAGTGGCCCTCCTACTTACGGGTGTGACTTGCTCTCACTGTAACTTGCCAGGCACAATGCATACGTTCATAGCTGTATGCTCTGTTTCAAGCAATTCCACTCAAAGTGTTGGGGCCTCACGAAGACTCAAATTAATGGGGAGGCTGCGACGATCTGCGACACCTGCCTCAGCAGATCCTTGGCGAAAGCCGATGTGTCGTCGCGCGGTAATCTGACTGCAAACCTTCCCCCCGGATCGCAGCCTGAATCGGCGAACTCGGGATACTATGACTCTCTCCTCTCATCCTTTGCGTTAATGAAGGACATGGTCGCCATATTACTGAGAAAGATGGATGACATCACCTCGTTGCTCGCTAAGGTGGACACCATCACGTCCAAACTCGCGGTGCTTGATGACCTGCCTGCATTGATTGGCGGGGTTGATAGGGTGGACTCTGGGGTCGCATCTCTTGCTGGGCAGCAAGCTGCTTTTCAGCATAAACTTGACGCGCACGTCCAATCATGCTCGTCTCAGACTGCCCCAGCTGATGAAGCTCGCTTTCAGCAACTCCATTCTCTCAATGCTGCACTCGCGGCAAGGGTACTGTCGCTCTCGGTGGCGGCTAAACCACTATCAGCTGACATTATACTTATAGGTCTTACTCGTGACTCAGCCACTGATCTGCGCAAGCTGGCTTTTGCTGCGATGCACACCATCTATTATGAGCTTCAGCAGCATGACGTGATGATGGCTCGTGTGCTCAAGCCACGCGGTCCGGCGATGGGTCCTTCGGCTGCAACGGCGTCGACTGTTGATTCGTCTGTTCCTCCTCCCGCACCCAACCGTGCCTGTAACATTGCGATGCTCATTTCTGGCCCTTGTCGGTGTCATTATTAGAAGCAAAATTGAAATGCGCAGGGTCCACACATCTGTGATTGATCCAGCGCTCCTCCTGAGTGCGGAAGCGAAATCGCCTCATCCTCCAAACTTCATCAACGTCGTGGTTATCGACCGTAGCTTGGTGTCCCCAGATTCCGCAAGGGATTTCTCGAGAGGTCGCTTCATGTTAGTGCATCCTATCTTTGGAACTCTTTCCCCCATGTAATTACAAATGCCTCTGTTAAGGCCCGACCTTTGGGAAGGGACTAATATACAAAAATATATATATATGTTTGGATGGGAAACTGCCGGGTTCTGCTATCCTGAAATTCGTGTCTGTGTCCGTGCGGGACGGGACTTACTATAAGGCGCGCTCGTGAAGCGTGGGTGCGCGCAGTTGTGCGGCCCTGGCAGCGTGCGTCGCCAAGCGAGGCGCGTGGACCGTTGCTGTGCGCGTGCTCACGCTGTAGCGCGTCGGAGAGAGATAGCGAGCGCCGCGGTATCGCGAGGCGCTCCGTCGATGGTGGGAGGGGAGGGGCGGCCGCTGCATCTACACGGCTTGCTCCCCAAATCGTTGGTGTCCGGTTACGGCCCACCAGTTATTCCTTGGCTGCAGGCGCGACTCCTTCAACTCCGCAGTTCCTTCAGGGCGGCCACGCTTTGCGTGGTCGTTCGGATAGTAGGAGGTGCGGGTGAATAAGTTACACACACTTCCTTCACTTTTAATTTCCAGCTTCGAATTTATTCACAGCTTCACTAACTGATACACTGCTAGACTATAATTCGCGTCACGCCCGAGAATTCCGCGGTGGTTACTTGTACGTTGAGGACGTGCGCTGTAAACGTGTGTCGCAATCGGTGGCGGGTGGAATTCTGCCGCGGCCGGCCGCAGCTCGCTCTCTTATCCTCTCCGTGACGTCACACTGATAGGGTCGCGGAACGCTCCTCGAAGGTGCCGCGACACTATCCGAGTGGCCGAACACCTCCTTATATGGTCACGGCTTCGGATGAGGCGCGGAGTAACACCGTAGCGTCAGGGACTACATTTCTTAATTATACTGCGCAATAAAATCCTCACACATATATAGATATATTATGTGTAACTTGGCGTTACACGATTGACTTATTTCTAACAATAATTGACAAATATGCATATTTGTACGCGTGCCCGCGAGACTTACTCAATAAAGGATAATTTTACTTTATTATTACATTGTTTCTATTACTATCTATTATATCGGCCTCCGAGAGCGCGACGAGCCAGATCGGCGAAGGGAGTTCCGCCGCCTCCGGGCCAGCCAGCGGGCCAAGCAGGAGGAGGCCGAGGCTAAGGCCCAGAGGGATAGAGAGGAGGCGGAACACCTCATCAAAGCGGCTCGGGAGCGCCAGCGAGAGGCCGAGGAGCAGGCGTCTCGGCTCTCCAGTGAGGCCCGGGTCAGAGCCGGAAAGGAGAGGGCGGAGATTCAGCGCCTGGCAAAGCTCCGCTTCGAAGCCGAGGAGCAGGCGCGTGTTCTGGGGAGGGCCGCCCCCATAAGCAAAAAGACCTGCTTAAATTGTGGTTCGCCGGGAGTTCGGGAGCCCAAGAAGTGCCCGAACCGGCTCAACCACAAGCGGGGGCGAACCCACTCCTCGCACCGCGCCCCCTCCAAGCGCTGAAAATCCGCCACCCACCATCCGACGTCAGGGCCGGGGCCCGAAGAAGACGAGAGGGAGGAGGAGCGACACCGGCCGCCAAGAAGAATGAAGGGGAGGCCCCTCCAGCTAGGGGGGGTCCCTCCCCCAACCATGTACAGCCTGGCAATAAACTTAAGGTTTAAATTAGAACACGAGGTTTTGCTCTCTACTTCCTTCCCACCTAACCTTATCCCCGAACCCGCACCGGTCAGACATTCCAATCGCGCGAGACAATGACGAGTTGGCTCCGGGTAGCCACCGTCTGCGAGGGGGATGTAACGAGTGCTTCGCGAGCACTCGTTATCGCGCGATCGCCACGTGGCGAGCCGGAAGCTCGGGCGTGAGCGCGCGAATCGCGCGATCGACGCGGGCACGCGCCGCGGCCCTTCAGGGGGTGCGTGTCGCGTGAGAGAGAGCGAGAAGGAAGATAGAGAGGGGAGGACCTCCCGCTTCGCGCGAGGACGGGAAGGACCCTCACTCTCTCGCGCCGACTCCGAGCCAATTGACGTGTGCCAATTAGCTCTTGATCCGCGCCGCGACGTGACCGTTCGTTTCCGTGCGTGTGCGTGTGTGTGAGTGTCTCCACACAAACCCAACGACATTTCGAGCGCTTCGCCAGCCCAGAGAAAACGCATTTTCTCCGGGCGCGTGGGGCAACTACACCCCGCCCCACGACTGGCGTGAGCGCGACCGCGCACACCGGAGCCGTCTACGAGCGCGTGCGCCAGGAGACGCAAGAGCGACGCCGAGAGCAGCCACGAGCCCACCGAACATCCTGCGGGCAAGAGCGACAGGCGAACGCCGAATTGTAAGTCGCGCTTTTCTTTTGTATTCCCGCGAGCGAGCGAATACTCGGCCCCGTGGCCGAGCGGCCCTGTGCGCGTGCGCACGTTTTAAGTCGTTGGCGGGCACCAGCCCACCAACGCAAGTGTATTTATTAGTTGCGATTTGCACCTCAATAAAGAGGTTTTCTTTATTTAAATTTACTTGGAGAGTCACGCGTTTTTATTGATAAACCTCCCGCACCTACGACCGAATCCCCCACTCTCCGCGGCCGAGAAACCCTCAGTTTTTCGGTTTACTGAGTAGCCGCGTTCGCGAGTGCCCGTTAGATTTAAGGAATTGACTGAGGGCTCATTGCACGTGGTGATTACCACGGAGCCCCAACAATCGGCGTGAGCCGCACCGAGGGACCGCGAGCGCCGCACGAGACCCTGCCCTTTTCCCCCCGCTCTTCCCAGTCCCGGGGACGTGCCCACTACGTGCGCAGCGACGGCCCGTACCTGTGTACAGGCGGCCGGGGGTCACCACCGAGACCCTTGGCGCGGCGTCTGCGCGCGTGAGCTGGGTGACTGACCTGGCCACTGGGCGAGGAGCGGGGCAGTTACGAAGAGCGCGGGGTGCAGTTTCTGCACCACGATAAGTGCAGAATTCACCCCGTTGCAATATATATATATATATATATAATTAGCTATAGACATATATAATCATGCTCATGTATACACATTGTATACTTTTACAACATAATGTACAAGTTTTTATAAATCTATCTAAATCTAAATGTAAATTCTCTCTCTCAAATTTGTGTTCATAGATCAATGTGAGTCATATATCAGGTTCATCTTATTGTTTACCTTCCTTGCTTTTATTTTAGTTTTGAGGAAATTTCATTTCAATTCATCGTTCAATCGAAACAATGATATTTTCTCACGTTCCTGAGAATATTAATTACTATGTGTATCTTTTGTATTTGGTTTCGGTTATTGAGACCCTGATTCTCTTATCAAATTTAATCAATCGATCAGGCACGGCTTAGTTGCTGCTCTGCTACGCTGTAGCTGCTATCATAATTTGAAGTAGCCATGACACAATAGTTGATTCATTTTGATGCTGTATGTGAGTAGAAAACATGAAACAATATTATTAAGTCAAACAGGAAAATTCCAAAAAATATTCAATGAATCATTTTCTGAATGACAATAAAACATCGAGATGTCTATGTTAATATGGAATTTTTCATATATTTGAATACAAATTACCACCATGATATATAAGAGAGAAATATGTATCTGAATGAACATTATCTGAACCTCTCCTTTCCTCTTTTCTCCCTCCTTCCTATTTCTCTCTCGTACAATTATACTTCCCCTCGCTTCAGTCTATAATACACTGAGAGCCCAAATATGATCTTATTCTAGTTCATATGCTATAAAATGATCCGCACCAGAGTGTATGGATAACATTTGAATTGTACCCTACTTTCCAGCTAAAGAACGTCATGTGTTGTGATTCATTTATTCATCGGTATACATTAGTGGTTATGATGTGATGTGATCTTTCGTAAATGTGTGAGCAAGAAGTCTCATTATTCTATTCTTATTTGTCAGATTCACAATAACATCAATTGAAAATCCATAAAAATTTTATAATCATATTCCATTTCAGTTCATTACAGCTACCTGAGTTAGTTCACAATGGAATCTTCAACAAATGAAAAAAAGGAGCATCTCTATAAAATACTTGTTATTGGTGAGCTCGGTACGGGCAAAACTTCAATTATCAAGCGTTATGTACACCAATTCTTTTCTCAACATTATCGAGCTACTATTGGAGTAGATTTCGCTCTCAAAGTATTGAACTGGGATGCTCAAACAATAATACGGCTCCAGTTATGGGATATTGCAGGTGAACGGATTTAATTCATTCTAATATTCGGAACACAAAAGCATATCAAACTCATTCCCAATATCGGAATGAAATAACTACTTGCTGTAGGTATTTTACTAAGAATGAAGGGGCTATTTATAAGAAATTCAATCATATGCTCTAGAACTAATTATATCCATTCATAAGACACAGAGATAATCGAAAATCATGCCAGATTCATTGTCAATCAAAGACAAGAAAAAACATCTCTCGCGTGACACGTATTTTGCAATATTTGCATAAGTTGGTACTCACCAACCTTCGTTTGCACTCAGTAAGACTACTTTTTCGTCCCAGCGGCAGTAAAGTGCCTACTTTGCGTCCTGGCGTTTGCAAAGAATGGCACTTTTCTGCCGCGGGGTACGAAAAATAGTATATGCACCTCGCTCATCTAGGCTATTTCGGCACGCGCAAACTTGCAATCCTCGCTGCGCTCGGATCGCAAACGTTTTTCGTGCCGCAATTGCCTAACCTCGCTCGGGTGCATAATATACTATTAAGTACTTTTTAATATTGGGCTTACTGTGCGCTTATCGCGATGAATAAGACATGTCGAGTCGCTCTGATTCAGCACGCAACTATTCCCGGTCTGTGAAAACTCCCACTTTCATTACTACTGTGACGTCATGGAGTAAGAATCCAGATGAAAAGGCTAAGAACGAATGCGCAACGGTGAATTTAATTTGATGTAACGGTATTACATCAAATTAAACTACCCCGAATACTCACGCGTGAGATTATCCATATGTCATCGCCTCCGAGCAAGAAGGGGCCGAATCAGCGTCCCGTTGAAAAAGAGGCCAACTCGCCATCTATCTAAAAAGGGGCCAACTCGCAGTTTGTGTAAAAAGGAGCTAACTCAGGCGAGTTTCGAATTTCAGATAAAATTAAATTTACGACTCTCTTGGGAAATTTGATGCACGTCATCTGATAGCCGTAGCACATTTCTTTTAAAAATTAGGCGTAATCTACATATTTTAGGCTTATTTTAAGTGAAAAATGTAATGTCTTTCGTGAGTATACGGTTTCCTGCTATTCATTATTCCTTATTTCACAAAAATAATAATTCTTAAACTGAGAAGAAGCATTTGAGGATCAGGCTGTCCTTTTGAAGCAAATATGTGAGGTGATTTTCTTTTCATTCACATATTTCAGGCTTGTTTTGAGCTTATTTCAGCCTGGGAAATGTGTATGCATTAGATTTCGAGGTCGCTGTTTTCGAATCCGACCCCGGATTTTCAAAATTCAGATTAGAGCCTCTAAAATTGCATACCGGAATTTAGAAAAGATACTGGATTCTGATGAAAATTGGTATGCATGGGTTTTGGAGGTTGCTGATTACGAATTCGGCCTTGGATTTTCAAAATTCGAATTTCATCTAGCCTGCTAGATTGCCGACCGAAAATTTGAAAACATAATGGAGTTTGATTGGAATTTTTATGCGTGGGTTTTTAAGAACGCTGATTAAACAACAAGCCTCAGATTGAGATGAGCTTAAACCCTCTAAATCGTCGACCGCAACAAGCAAACATCCATTCTGGTTACCTAAACAAATAGTCATTTCTTATCCAACTTTATAGAAAAAAACCGTTTCGAGTGCTATTTTATTTTTTCTAGTTTTTTCGCGTTTGGAGTTGATGTGCTACACGTATGTATATGTGTGTGTATTCCCAAATATAATCTACATCTACATAAGAATTAAATTAATCCTCCCGCAAAATATGATGTAAAGAAATATCAATGAAGAAGTCGACGCACATGAAAACTGATAAGATCGATCGGAAGGAAATCACCATTTCTTTCATTTTCCTCATTGAAAAATTGAAGAAACCCATTTTTAGGAAGATGTACAAGATATATTGTTGAAAAAAATCAATCATTTTGCGTCACTGTGAAAATTCTGTTTAGATAGATCGATAGAGCTGCTTGAGCATTTTCATTTTTCATCGAAAAAAATTGAAAAATGTCGATGCATGGGCGTGAAATTTGTTCTTGAAGATTGGTGTTGTAAATTGTAATTTTAATGCGTTGAGGAAAATACGTTAAACTACGGTATGTTACGATTTTAGGTAAGACTGATTGAAAGTTTATCGAACCGGCTTTCATATTTCATGGTTTAAACTTTGAAAATTTTGATGCGTGGGCGCGAAATGTGGAAATAGTAGTGTTGTGCTCATTCGAATCTGACCAATCATTCAATAGGCTTTCATATATCATGCTGAACATTTTTGAAAATTTATGCGTGGGCGTGTAATGTGGAAAAAAATCATGTTTCAGCTACTTGTATTGCGATAATGATTAAAACGGAATATAAAATGGTGTTATGATGAAAATTCGTAGAAAATTCGATTATTTGTATGCGTGGGCGTACAATTCATGGATCGAAATTATTGTTGTCTCTTGTGATGAGGAAACCATTAAAAAAAACTATGAAAAAGTCATATGACGCAAACTTCGGTCTGACTAATCGATATATCTATTCACAATACATGGTGTAAATTTTAATAAAAGTTATGTGTGGGCGCAGAATCTGAAAAAAATTCATTCATTGCAACTAGTCACTGGAAAGAACTATGAATCTATGTCATGATGAATATTCTGATCCGACAAATCGATACAGCTGATTGAGCGATTTGATTTTTATTGCAAAATAATGGACGCATGGCCATTAAATGTGCAATCTTACTATTATATAGAGAGGAAACGTTTGTTTGTGTGTTCGCAAAAATCTCAAAAACTACTGAACCAATCGCCTCGAAATTTTGACAGTAGCTTCACTATTTACCCTGAAATATTATAGGCTATTAAAATCAATCATTAATTGATTAGAAACTTTTCTATACAAAATGTGGAAATAACACGTAAATCAGCTCCGGCTCCTTTCTCTGGTCACTAGAGGCAAGACCCTGTTTTAGCCGTTCACGCGGCTGAAGTGGGGCGGTCAGGCCTATAAGTATAAGGCAATCAGTGTTGAAGTCTTCAATTTTCTTATGGAAAACTTTAAATTGGTCGTCCCATTATGACTCTCAATACTTATTATAGAGGTGTAATCGATTGCCTAAATAATTGAACTCGCATGTATTTTCTCAAAGAATTATTTTTAACGGCTGAAATATGCCTTAATTTGAAGCTCCGGTTTTTCTCTTCAGCCACTAGGTGGCGAACCGCTGTATAAGCCGTTCACGCGGTTTCTTTTGCTATCACAATAAACAAGGCTCAAGCTCAGACATTTAAATATGTTGGGATTGATTCACACTCAGATTGTTTATCACACGGACAGTTGTATGTTGGACTTTCTGGAACGGGCAAATCGGAAAACCAATTCCGGTTCAAATTCCAAAAACCAAAAATGTTGTTTATTCTGAAGTACTTTAGGGATTTGAAACTTTGAACACTTGAATGTTACGTTTTTATTCCTATGCACAGTTAATGATTATCATTCGAATTCTATTAACTCGGAGAGTGGCCGAAGACGCGACGGGAGATGCGAGTAATAATATAAAGTTGATCCTCCCGGAGTTTTTATGTGAAGATATTTCAATAAAAGAGTTTACTTCCATGAAAACAGATGAGACGGATCGAGAAAAAATTGCGTGCGCTTTCACGTTCCGTATTGAAACTTACGAAAAATTTGAGGCGTGGGCGTTGGAAATGGAAAAATTTGAGTGAGTTTTAAATGAGTTTTTTTTGGTATTGTTATGGCCCGGCCTTGCCCCACCCAAATTTTTTGGGTTTTCCCACAGAATTCCACGATCTGAATGAAGATCCGGCAATCATCATGCTCTCCGCCCCACACGACTCCTACGATGACGCGAACAGCTCAGCTGTTCGACAGTGTAGAGAGACGATAATTTCATGAATGAGCATATTGAGTGAGAGAGACACGGCGCACGGTTATCGAGACACGCTGTATCTGCAGGCGATGATTGCATTACCCTCCGTCGTGCATCTCGAAAGTGAAGCATGACCAGGGCATGGCATGTTACACATAAGTTTTTTTTCAATTTCTATTCTATCCTAGAATTTCGCAATGAGCGGGTTAAACTAGTTGCCCTATAATCAGGCAGTATACACCATCGATCGAGAGCTCATGACTCGAGATCATTATAACTAATGATTTGTACATTCCTAAAAACATTGTAGTAATAGAGCAGATCCACTCTTCATCGAGTAAATCTTTCGGGCACATATATATGTACATATTTATCAATCACTATTAGAAATGAGTGAATCATGTAACGCCAAGTTATATGTGATACATCTATTTATGCGTGAGGATTTTATTGCACAGTAGAATTAAGAAATCGTCGCCTGGGGGAAGAAGGAACGATTTCAAAAAAAGCGCTAGAGGAAGATCTATCCCGAATCGAGCGATATAGGAAGATTTCAAACCGAGTTTTAAAGAAAGATCTATTTCAGATTTTACTCAGATTTTACTATTCAGATCTTACTTTGATTTTACTATTCAGATTTCACTCAGATTTTACTATTCAGATTTCACTTAAATTTTACTATTCAGATTTTACTCAGATTTTACTATTCAGATTTTACTTAGATTTTACTATTCAGATTTTACTCAGATTTTACTATTCAGATTTCACTATTTCAAAAAACTATTTGACGTAAATAGTCAACTCCACATATTACATTCAGATGTGTACTACACACACACACACAAACACACACACACACACACACACACACACACTGTGACCTAGTGCCCGTTCGCACCAGGTTGCACTATGGGACACGCGCAAGGATTGGCTCGAACCGAGGCACTCGGTATTTCTACATGGCGACAGAGGTGCCTCGGCTAGCTCACGGGAGCACGGGCTTCTCGCGTGGGGAGGGGGGGGGGGCAGCCGGCGCGCGGGGAGTCGAACGGAGTCGCCTCCACGCACGATCGTTCGTGCTGCGTAAAGGGGGCAAGAGGAAAGACCCGGGCCAGGGCCAATTAAAGCCCGTCGTTCTCAAAACGTGTGGCGCGCCCACCACGTTGCAGCTGACTCGTGCTCTCTCTCTCTCTCGGCTCTTGCTGCTCTCGCTTGGGCCGCTGTGGCTGCGTTGCGGTCGTTGGCCTCGAGGCTCCTTCCTCTGGTGCTCTCTCGCGGGCAGTCGCGTCTCGGCACTCGGTCTCAATTGAGACTCGTGTCATGGTCGCGTCTATACTGCTGCAAGCTCCGGACGAGAATGGCTGGCACGCGCTCGCTCGTTCCCGACCTCGCACCGGCGAAACGCGGCGCGCTGTGGATCGCGTGCACGCTGGAGAGTGCTGCCCTCTCGATCCAGCAGTCTCTCCATCTACTTTGATGGTTTACCCCGTCACAACACATACACACCCTTGCATGCACATAATCAAGCACTCAAGTGCGCGCGGACCACATCAACTCCAAATTTGGAAAAACGTCGCAGGATAAAATTAAACCTGAAATAGATCTCCCTATAAAGTAAAATCTGAAATAGATCTTTCTTCAAAACTTGATTTGAAAAGGATCTTCATGTACAACTCGATTGGGAATAGATTTTTCTATACCACTCGATTCGGAATAGATCTTTCTTTGGCGCTTTTTTGGAATCGATCCTTTTTCCCCCAAGGCGACAGAATGTAGTCCCCGACGTCACGGTGTTACTCCGTGCCTCATCCGAAGCCATGACCATATAAAGAGCTATTTGACCACTCGGATAGTGTCGGAGCACCTCCGAGGAGCGTTCTGCGACCCTATCACTGTGACGTCACGGAGAGAATAAGAGAGAAAGCTGCGGCCGGCCGCGCCAGAATTCTACCCGCCACCGAAAGCAAAAGACGTTTGCTGCGCGTACTGCACACAGACAATTAGTTATGGAATTCCCGGGCATGTCGCGCTAGCTTGAAGACCATTCGTAATATTATTAGTGCTGATAATTAATAAAGATTAGTGATTAGTTAGAAAGGGTGTTGTGAGTAGTTTCGTTACACCACCTACCCACGGGGCGATCATATAGGACGTGATCGTTCGCCAGCGAGCTGCCGAGCCAAAGTAACGCGCCTGCAGCCGAAGCCGAAGTGGTGGGCCGTGATCTGACACCAACGTTTTAGGAGTAGCCAAAAGCGAGAAACAAGTATTCACCCCTCCCCTCCGCAGCTGCGACGCGCTGCGCACAAACAGGGCTCTCGCTCTCACAAACGCTTTCTTGACTGAGCCCGCACACATCACGGTTCACGCGCCTCGCTTGGCGACGCACACTGCCAGGGCCGTAACTACCGCGCCTTCCCACTGGTCGGGCCTAGACAGTATCCGATAAACCATTGAAAAAGACTGAAATAATTCTATGGTACAAATTTGAGTCTCACTGATTTATATATCAATCGACGAGCTTCCCTATTCCATGGTAAGAATTTTGGAAAAATTGATGCGTGAGCGAGAAATATGATCAAAAACCGACAATTGGCAAGTTTTACCGCATAAATTGTTTAAAAAATTCATGAATCAGCGTTATGATGAGAATTCCGATAGGACGGATCGATAGATTTGTCTGAGCGCTTCCAGTTTTCATCGTGAAAAATCCAATTTGGTCAATTCGTGGGTGTGTAACGTATTGATGTTGTAACTTTTAATCTTAATACATTGAGAAAAAACATATGCATATGGGCAATTCTCTGTGGGATCGAACATGAAAAAATTTGATTTGGCTCAAGTTCTAGGGCATCAAGCCGATTTCCCAGAATTTTTTTAGATTTTTTCGAGCACTTTAACCCCCTTTAATAAATAGGCAAAGTTGCTGATTTTGCTGTTTTTGCATTTTCAGAGGCATTTTCAACCTTCATTTACACCCTGAAAATGACCTCTGAGGCAAAAAATGAATGGGACACTTTTTTCTGCAAATTGCCTGAATTTTATAGAAAAATTATTTCCAAGGTCATTGGAGCACATTAAGTACTCCACATTACCAATTGGAGCCTCTATTTTTGAACCCTGGGAGTTCGCTCGTCAAGCCCCACACCACATGGGTACTAAAAGTTGTCCCAACTCATACCACATACAGCCTATATAGTGAAAAAATGGGCCTGGACTCTGGAAGCTCCCAAAAAATTAATATATTAACTAAAATAGGGGTAAAAACAGGCTAAAATGACTATTCAAGGGGAGCCTTGTACCGCCAACACTTCCAATTTTTGCCAACACTTCCAAACACTTGTCTGTGGTATTATTACAATTATCCACTGTAAAAACTCACATTCTATCATACTAATACATATCCCGAGTTGTCAATATCATATTTATATAGATCAAGCATTACTATACTACTTGACGCCACCTAACTTTCAGTAGTTAAATGTATTGATGGTCAATATATTGTCTCTATTGTGTTAAAATGTACAAGAAACTACTAATAAAGTACATTGTCATGAATTGCATTCACTCGATAAGAAAGATTAATCCAAAAAGTTAATTGTAAACTGTGCATTACACGTACACCTTATAACACACTAGGCAGTGCATAGATATCATATGATTTTTTTAATATCAACAAGAAAATGTTGAAGTTCACTGAAAATGGGTAATATTCATGAATATTGGACTCATGAGATCCACTCATATTGTATAAACAGCATAGCTAAGGTCCAAGCAGCTATCGCCGGATGGGCTCAAACTACAACCTCAAGTTATTTACTCATGAAAATAGATAATATGAATCAATCCACTTGAAAGTATGATCACTAGATGATCAATTTGATAAGGAATTCAAATATATATAGTTTGCCTGTCCAGAAATGGGTTGGAGCTTCCAAAGTAGCTTTGCATGTCTAAAAGTCTATGGTTGGTAACCTAACCTGTGCCATATATGGGTCGTACAAGTCTCCAGTATAGGCAAGTATAACGTTCACAAAGTGGTTTATAAAGTCATTTAAACACTGGCAAACTATATATATTTGAATTCCTTATCAAATTGCGCATCTAGTGATCATACTTTCAAGTGGATTAATTCATATTATCTATTTTCATGAGTAAATAACTTGAGGTTGTAGTTTGAGCCCATCCGGCAATAGCTGCTTGGACCTTAGCTATGCAGTTTATACAATATGAGTGGATTTCATGAGTCCAATATTCTTGAATATTACCCATATTCAGTGAACTTCAACATTTTCTTGTTGATATTAAAAAAATCATATGATATCTACGCACTGCCTAGTGTGTTATAAGGTGTACGTGTAATGCACAGTTTACAATTAACTTTTTGGATTAATCTTTCTTATCGAGTGAATGCAATTCATGACAATGTACTTTATTAGTAGTTTCTTGTACATTTTAACACAATAGAGACAATATATTGACCATCAATACATTTAACTACTGAAAGTTAGGTGGCGTCAAGTAGTATAGTAATGCTTGATCTATATAAATATGATATTGACAACTCGGGATATGTATTAGTATGATAGAATGTGAGTTTTTACAGTGGATAATTGTAATAATACCACAGACAAGTGTTTGCAAAAATTGGAAGTGTTGGCGGTACAAGGCTCCCCTTGAATAGTCATTTTAGCCTGTTTTTACCCCTATTTTAGTTAATATATTAATTTTTTGGGAGCTTCCAGAGTCCAGGCCCATTTTTTCACTATATAGGCTGTATGTGGTATGAGTTGGGACAACTTTTAGTACCCATGTGGTGTGGGGCTTGACGAGCGAACTCCCAGGGTTCAAAAATAGAGGCTCCAATTGGTAATGTGGAGTACTTAATGTGCTCCAATGACCTTGGAGATAATTTTTCTATAAAATTCAGGCAATTTGCAGAAAAAAGTGTCCCATTCATTTTTTGCCTCAGAGGTCATTTTCAGGGTGTAAATGAAGGTTGAAAATGCCTGTGAAAATGAAAAAACAGCAAAATCAGCAACTTTGCCTATTTATTAAAGGGGGTTAAAGTGCTCGAAAAAATCTAAAAAAATTCTGGGAAATCGGCTTGATGCCCTAGAACTTAAAAAAAAATTTTGAGCCAAATCAAATTTTTTCATGTTCGATCCCACAGAGAATTGCCCATATATATATGCATACGTGAAATTAAAATATGGTACGGTTTTTGGTATGTCCGATAGAAAGAACATCGAACTGGCTTCCTTATCCATGGTGATGGACGTGAATCTAATGGATACTACTCAAGGATTGACGAATATTTATCATTATAACAAAATCTGCCTCTGATTATGTTATTATTACGCATTTCCGAAGAGAAAGCTTTACAATGAGGCAAAAATTGACATCTCAAATGAGACATCGGGACTCTAATTTTGGTAGCTTACGGGTCAAATACATGGTATTGTAAAAGCGTCCGTATGTACTTTAAATTATTCAATTCATAACCTCTGGTAGAAGTATTGAAAATTATACTTGTACATACATTTTTACATGTTTCAATCGAGGCTTATGACTTTCCCGACATAAGCTTATTTTTAATGGAATCTTCCGATTTTCGCTGAAACCATATACCAAAAAAAAGGCTCATCACTTAGGAAACCATCATAATAGATGATTCCATGTTACGATAGACGATGTTGAAGGTTAAGACTTATTTCAATCTGAAGCTAGATGTGTAATCAGCGCCCGTAAAAACCCATGCATACCAATTTCTATCAAAATCTTTTCAAATTTTCGATTGGCAATCTTAGAGGCTCTAATTCGAATTTTAAGAATTCGAGGTTGGATTTGGAAACAACGACCTCAAGAACTAATGTATACGAATTTTCCAGGCGACGAAATTCTCATGCGCTCGAAATAAGCTCAGAACAAGCCTAAGATATGTGGATTACGGGAAAGTTACAGCAGATGCGCTTCAGAAGGCCACCCTGATCCTCAAATGCTCAATTTTTTTTTGTTCTAGGAATATTAAAAAGAAACGACTTCTCTATAATTTCTCTCGAAAATGCTACTTTTTAGTTTAAGAATTATTATTCTCGTGAAATAAGCAATAATGAATAGCAGGAAACCGTATACTCTCGAAAGATATTACTTTTTCACTTAAAATAAGCGTAAAATCACCTAATCGTTGAAAGAGATGTGCTACGGCTATCAGATGATGTGCATAAGATTTTCCAAGAGAGTCATAAATTCAATTTCATCTGAAATCCAAAACTCGCCTGAATTAGCCCCTTTTCACACAGACTGAGAGATGGCCTCTTTTTACATGGACTGCGAGATGGCCTCTTCTTACACGGACTGCGAGTTGGCCTCTCTCTCTCTCTCTCTCTCTCTCTCTCTCTCTCTCTCTCTCTCTCTCTCTCTCTCTCTCTCTCTCTCTCTCTCTCTCTCTCTCTCTCTCTCTCTCTCTCTCTCTCTCTCTCTCTCTCTCTCTCTCTCTGTTTCGCTTTTGATCACTGACAGATAATTCAGCTCTTTCCTTCAAGGTTGTAAAACACAGACGTGATTTCGGCTCGGTCTTTATTTTTGGTTCAGATGAGATTGGAATTTCACTCTCCACGATGGAGAACAATGTATGTGTTTCGAAGCTACAAAATGTTGTCCTTTTGAATGGTTAGAGTGAAATAACTGGCAATTTCGAGGAGCCTGAACACTCGCAAAGGGGGTGCATTGGGGGAAAGAATTTGAGTCAACTGAACAATTTTTCCTTTGGGTATTCCACTCACATTTCCTGTTCTGGCAACTAGAGGCTCGACTTAAAATTCTCACTCTCGATCCTCAAAAGTATTGACCTTAGTTCTTTTATCCAATTCCTTCTTATTCGATCAGGAGAAGAACAATTGAGGCTGAGTTCTGGACTGAGGGAAAATAAAATTCGAATGATCTGCTGCAACCCTTTCGGAATCTGTCGCCTTGATTTACGGCACTCTGACACCGATTCTGAATCAATTCATTTTGATCAACTCTGTTCAGAAAGAAAAGGGAAACTAGTGACTGCTCACGCGGCTAGTCAACAAAGCACTGTCCGCTCGATGGACAAAGGCTGCAAAGGCTGACGATGGCTTTACTTCGCCTTCGTGTATGACGGAGAAAGGGCCTCACGTCCCCTTCAATTAGCGGATGAGAAAGCTCTCTTTTCTCATGCACCTCAGTACGAGAAAGCCCTACCACAAACGTTAACCATGACGCAGCGCACAATACAGCGCCTTTATTGTACCGCTGTGGCGACTGCTTACTCAGCGTCTGCAGGGGTCATAGAATACTTGTCTGGCATTGAGAGCTCTGTCTCTCTTTCGCCAGAAAAGCCTGCTATCCGCTCCGCCCGATCATCTATGCAGTCAAATAGGATTTTGTTTCCTTCTAGAAATCTCTATCAAGTGTAACGTAACACACCCCATATTTGTTCATTCATACTTACTTACTGCTCGCTGGCTGATCGGGACATTATATAGGCAGATGAAAAGATCTTTTATGAGCGCGCGCCAGCCATTCTTGTCCGTTGCCCGCAGCAATAACCACCCGACGCGAGCCGAGTCCCGAGTACAAGTGTCGCGACTGCCAAGCACGTTTACGAGCAAGTGAGAGAGGACGAGCACCAGGAAACCGAGACGACGACGACGACAACCCAGCCGAGCCACCCGAGCCGTGCAGCAGAGCGAGCAAGACAAGAGAGAGAGAGAGAGAGTCGTCAGCCTCAAGGGTTGGCGGTGTGCGCGTCGCGGTCCCGGTGCCCCCCCCCCCCTCTTGGAACGTGTGTGCTAGCGAGCGCGCCAACACACCTTCAAGAACGACGGGCTCCGGCCCTGGTCCGGGCCTTTTCCCTCGCTCCCAAGCCACACAGCTAGAACGAACGCGCGCGGAGGCGACTCCGTTCGAGTCCCCGCGCGCCGGCCGTTCCCCGTCACGTGTGAAGTCCGTGCTCCCGAGTGAGCTAACCGAGGCATTCCCGGCGCCCGTCATAAATACGGAGTGCCCCGATGTAGAGCCAATCCCTGCGCGAATTACCTAGTGCAACCTGGTGCAAACGGGCGTATAGTATAAATATGACTATTATAATTATTGTATATTTGTGAAATGGAAGTAACACATAAAGGTCAGTACTTATAGAGATACTGATGATTAATCATTAAGAGCAATGCTAGCTCTCCTCATGGTCACAAGCAAGGAGGTGGATAGAAAGGAGTTTTTCAAGGACCGAGAAAGACGACGCATTTGTTATAACAAAGGGAAGAGAGTTCCAGAGATACGATGCACTGACATGGAACGACTTACGGAGGAATTCCGGGAACTGGGGACAATCAGCTGCGGGCGATATCTCCCCTGCAGGGACGAGTGCTAGTGTTGATAAGAAAATACTCAGCGAGATACTCTGGACAGCCATATCTCAGTATTTAAAACACCAGGCAAGCCTTGGAGAAGCTACGCCGAGTAGATGTCTTAAGCCAGCCAAGTTCCTCCCTGTAAGGGGAGATATGCTCACTCCTCCTCACACCATAGACGTATCTTATCCCAGTTTTGATAAGCCATTCGAGAACAAGGTTGTGCTCCTCAGACAGATCGCAGCGAACAACAGAGCAGTAGTCGATGATGGGGAATAGGAGTGATTTGATGAGATGGGACTTGAGCTGCTGATTGATAATCCTCCGGAATTAGTTCGGTATATTATTTGACGGTAAATGAGAGAGTGGGATCTGCTGCAAATTGAAGCAAGATGCTCCCTCCAAGGTGGAGTCAAGAATCACTCCCAAGCTCTTCATCGAGGACTCCAGTGGAATTGGGGAGCAATCAATGACCAGACAGTGAGAGGTCTCAGCACGGTTGCGAGCAACAAAGGGTTCACTACCAAAGATGGTAGCCTTGGTCTTGGAGGCGTTGAGAAGCAGCTTGATTGCTCTCGCGATAGATCTAGCGATCCCCGCAGCAGTTTCACTAAGCAGATTTAGCCCGCGTTGTAAGTCATCAATGTAGCAGTGAATGAAGATTTGAAGGTCATCAGCTTACATTATGTAATGCACGTCAGGTCCAAAGCATAGAGAAACGTCATCAATATAGAGAGCGAATAATAGAGGGCCCAGGACAGAGCCCTGGAAGACCCCGCTATTAAGACCACAAAAGCCAGTGAACGTTCCATCTTCACATTTAACACACTGCTCCTTCCCAGTCAGATATGAAGCAATCCACTTTAATGAAGGCAACGAGAAGCCAAGCTTTGCAAGCTTGCGTAATAATGTGGCATGACAAATCGTGTCAAATACCTTGCTAAAATCAAACAGGAGAAGAGCAGTAGGCCTTTGCACGTCCTTGGCCCGACGTACAACATCAGTGAGTCTGAGTAGGGCAGTCTGGGTATTGTGTCCCTTTCTGAAGCCTGTCTGACGCCCATCAAGTAAACCCTTTGTTTCGACATAAGCACTAATCTGATTGAAGATAAGCCTCTCAAAGACTTTGGAGAGGAAGTAGAGCAAAGAGATAGGGTGGAAATCACTCAGGGAAGAAGGAAAAAGGGTGAAGGAATTTTGTTAAGGGCAAGAACTACGGCCTTTTTCCAGGATGAGCAAAAACAAGATTGACTGAGAGATGAATTGAAGATATTAACAAGGATGGGAATGATAACAGGAAGAGCCTTAGCAATAAAAATCTGAAGAAGACCATCAACACTCACAGACTGAAATCGAGACTGTGGAATAGCCAGCTCCACCGCATTAGCGGTAACATTCACAAATTGAAACCCGGGATTTTCAGTGATATCATCAACGAGTGCGGAGGATATGAAGGTCACAGCTATCGATAATCGATTTTGTCCCGGGGGGGCAGCACCAGCAGTCCCGCCCGTGGTAGCCGCGCCAGCAGAGAGGGGCAGGGGCACCTGAAGATTCGGCCGGCCAGTCGGAGCGCGCGGCTTCAGCAGCCTAGCCGATACGATGTCGCGCTGTTAAAGTTCATCATATATAGCGTGCAGCGCAGCAAAGGCCAGTTTCCGCAAATCAGTGACAGAATCAGGTGTAAGACCTGTTAGAATGACATCAGCTGGCAGAGGCTTAGCAGCCATTGATAGCGACTAAACCCTGGCCGCAAGTTCTACATTTAGCAAATGAAACTGGTGGAACCGAGTCTCGTCCACGGGCACAGTCTGCATCGAGCAAGCCTGGATATGTTCATTCAGTCTGCGTTGGATCTTCCTCTGCTGGGTGGTTAGCACCGCAACACCCGACTGGACGCCCTCGACCCTGCCGACCAATGCGAGAATGTCGTCAAGCACAGCAAACTTGGCAGACAGAGTATCAAATTTTGCATGCAGTGATTCGATGCCCTCCATTTTCTTTAGGAGCATCGCAAGAGTGGTCTTTTCCCCCATTGATAACGAAGACGAGAGGCAAGAGTCTATGAACACAGAGTTCGCTGAGCCAGGACGAGAGGGGGGTGGGTTTTGAGCTTGGGATGTACTCCGCTCAAGATTATCGGGCCGAAGAGATGCGTTGAGGTACCCTTCGCACAGTGTCGCAGCCTCATCATCCACGCGAGACTCGGATAGACCACCACATTTGGAGTGGAAAGAGCGTTTGAAAGCCATACATTTATACACATACGCGTTGGAACTCAAACTTGGTTCATCACTTGTTGGTTTCAACTCAAACCAACAAGTGATGAGCTCAGCGAACAAAATGCAAAGAAAAAAAATAATAGGAGAAATAAATAGAGAGGGGGACAGGGGTCGAATGCAGAGATGGCCTGAAGCGGAGCAGAAGAGGCCTACCGCTAAGCGTCGGATGAGAGAGGCAGAGCGGGGGATGGGCGGAGCGCGCAGCAGACAGTGGGGCGCCCAGCTGTAGAGCCGAGCGCAAGCCTCATGAAGCGGGGGCGACGGAAGAGGGCGGAGTGCTCAGCTGTGGAGCCGGAGGGAGGATCCGGGGCTAGACTACAAAAAAATAGACAGCTGCCGCCACCTCGCGTCCAGGAGGTGAAAGTGAATGGCCGGTATATTACCGTATGAGTCACGAGTCGGTGCGGGTGGATGCGAACAGTGAATGAATAATATAGCAACTGACACGAAGAGATGGAACTACTAAGAGAACTATAATTATCCACCCGGCACAGACACGCTCACATCAACCAGAGCACTGTAGTACAGCAGCACTCAACTCACACGCAACCAACACATCAACATACACTTTGTTCTCACGCACGCACTTGGTGATGATTTATTATTATTATTTGGTGATGATGATGAGAGAGAGAGAGAGAGAGAGAGAGAGAGAGAGAGAGAGAGAGAGAGAGAGAGAGAGAGAGAGAGAGAGAGAGAGAGAGAGAGAGAGAGAGAGAGAGAGAGAGAGAGATACTAGAGAGAGAGGTGTACGGGAGTCGAGGTGGTAGGTGGGAAGGTCCGCGGTCGCAATCGGGAGTGAGTTATATGCGTGAGACGCCCAGTGGGTGGCTGGTTGGCGAGGGGAGTGAGGGCGGTGGAAGTGGGGTCGGGGCGGTGAACGGCGAAGTGGCGGCCATTTTGGCGATCGTCGGCGCGCGGGCATCGATGGTCGGTGGCGTGTGATCGGCTAACGTTCTCGGAAGCGCGGCGATAGGTGGCGGCCGAGTTTGACAGGCGTCCACGAGCTCATCCGGGCGTTCGTTAGGGATTTTGGCGTGTGATCGTCGGGAAGTTGCGAGTCCGCGATGCGCCGACGGCTATTGTCCGGGATCGTCGGCAATTGTTCTTGAATGCCGGCGCGGGAACAAGGCGATTCTTTGGCGTGCCCTGCAGGGTGACTGCAGCGCGCCTCCTCTCAGACGGCAATCAACGGGTGTGGTGTGTGGCTTGTGCGGACGGTAGCGGGACAGCGGCGCGAAGATTTGGGCCTCCGACACACTGCTGACTTCGGTGGTCTCTAGACGACGATAGAAGGAGTGAAGTCGATATATCAGGTCCAGCTGGGACTAGCTCTTTGATGCACACCTCGTTACATCACATGGCTGAATATGAAGCTTTTCAACTATGGATCAGAAAAATAATTGTTCGGTTCATATCAAAGGTGGTGAACAAGTTTCTTGTCAAGTATTCTTGATAACATGTAGTATTGTTGACAGTCTTGTCGACATGTTATTATATATTTTATGGAACTTATTGTTTATAATAGTGTGCCTATACCCACTCAAAAAAATCCTATACAAGAAATTCTTAGTCAATGAATTATTGAGAGGATAAGACAAAGGATGAAAAAAATCGTGAAAAAGAAGGATGGAAAAACGGGGTGGAAAAAAGTGGTTGAAAAGATGTAACGTTCAATTTAACCCGATCAAAATATGGATATATTCCGCACGAGCTTCCCGGTTCCCACACAATAATTATTTAAAAGCGCCGCGTGCCACGAGGAGATTCGCTGACGGCGTATGGGAATATACGACTCGATAAGTTGGATGGATTAAAGAAATAATAACCACCAAATGAATTATTATCAACACCTAGTGGTTTGGGTGGCCGTCCAGGTTCCAGTAGATCGAGTTTCCATTCCCCGTCTACTCGGATACACCACACGTATTTTTGTGAGACCATTGCCGGACGCCACACCGTTACATCGAGTTACAACCGTCTGAATAGATTAAAATCTACCAATAAATACATTTTGTCAACTTCGTAAACTGATTCACTCATAAATGAGTCATTGAATCAGAAAAATGATTGTAATAGAAGTTATTATGAATTATGTATATTTTCAGAAAAAGTTACTGCTTAAGGGGTAACACCACTCTAGGATTTTCAAAAATTCGATTTTTTTTTTACACAAAAAGTTAGTACATTTCCCGTAGAATACGCTCCTGAAACCCTTTTTTCGAAATTGGAACTCCAAGTATTTCTTCCAAGGGATTGCTGATTGAAGTGTAAGTACGATTTGACGATAATTTAAAACTTTAAACGCGTTTTTCTCGAAACTGCTTTTTTCAAATCGGGCGTACTCGTAGCTCCGAGGCTATTGCATGAATCGACTTCAAATTTTGACAGTAGCTTAAAATATATATTCTCCTCCGAAGTACGTAGCCGTTTTTCGAAATTTTGAAAATTACTTGTTTTACCGACAATTTGCTGCTCTTTTTTTAGTCGAAAATTTTTACGTTTTTTTCCAACATGCACAGTTTCTACAAAGAATGACGAAAGAAAAATCCTACGTACTTCGATAGATAATAATATGTAGTTTCAAAAAAATTTTGAATTATTGTTCCAGCTCTTATGGTTGCCGAAATATGGGTACGCCCGCGGAGCGCCTCAAAGAAAAGCTTGTACAGGAGATCCGCTGTGGTGCTGCCATTTTGTATGAAATTAATAATAAAAATTTTTTCATACTTCGATAGATGTTCAATAAATCCTGTGAATTTCATCACAATCCCTCTTCCCATAATCCCATAAAAATTCGCAAAATTACACCTTTTTTTTGGCCTCTAGAGTGGTGTTACCCCTTAACCTCAAATAGTCTTTTTCTGAATATTTGTTAAAGTATCTGGGGCGTTTCACGTCAACTCTCCAGAGCCAGCGCGCGGACGCTAGAACCTCGCGTTTTTGACGCTTGTTTTCGACTCTATAAGACTAATATCTTAATAATGTCGGAGATAACATCGATGTAGTTTTTCCTCAGTTTTCCGATGAAGGATTCAGTTTTTCCAAAATTCTCACGTCGTCCCAATAAAGAAACATGAAACAGGTGATATTTCAAAAACTTATTCTTTTTATTCTTTTTTCAAATAGTGTAGATCTAAAGTTGACATTTTTCTACGTCAATAGACTTTGAAAAAACTAGGACTTTTCCGTTATATTCGAGTAGTTATCAAGATGTTTGTCTTATAGAGTCAAAAAGAAGCGACGAAAACAAAAGATTTTAGCGTCCGCGCGCAGGCTCTAGAGAGTTGACGTTGGACGACCCATATACGTATATACCGTCATCAATTCTCCACAAAAGCTTATGAATGAAAGTTATCATCACGCGATCTCACATTAGATCATAAATTTCAAATTTCTTAGTTTTTCCATAGGGTAGAGAATTTCATTGTTCCGATTATTATTCACTTTTATTTTTATTTTACAGCTGAAACTTATAACTTAGAGGTGATTTTTTCACAAAATTACTTCTCGAGGATCATGAAAACTGGAAGGAATAGTAGTATGAAAGATTGCGTGAGAGAATCATGGTCGCAAATTATAACATCATCATGAATTTTAAAAATTGATATTTGACAAGGATTTAAATCAAGTGTTAACCCATTAAGTCCCAGATTGCAAAAATTTTATTGGTACTTTCGAGCTCAAATATTTTGATGAATAAGACGGAAGGTTCATTGCAAAATAGTCATTCCTACTATTTTCGGGTATGCTCTACATGATGGAATGGTTAAAAATACTGGAAAAATTGATTTTCAATAAATAATTAACAAATTAAAATAAAAAATGCGATTGTTTTTGCACATGGACAATTTTCTATATTTTCAAAATCTCGTTATTTTCATCTTTTAGCCGTCGTTTTCATCCATGAACGACGTCGACGAAATATAGATAAAATGAAGATTCAAATTTTTTGTTTCCGATTTCAGTCACTATTATGCTAAAAAAAAATCATAGATGGAAAAACTCAACAATCTATTTCAGCAGTAAAGATTCAGGAACGCTTTTATTCACATTTTCACGAACCTCCAAATAGAAATATACAAAATCATGAGCCGCCATCTTGAAACCGCCATCTTAGATACAGAATTTCGAAAATCTGATGTCAGATTTATCATCAGCGCCCCCAAGAACCCATTAGTCCAAATTTTCACGATTCTCCGACAAAAAATGTACAAAATCATGAGCCGCCATCTTGAAATCGCCATCTTGGATACGGAATTTCGAAAATCTGATGTCAGATTTATCATCAGCGCCCCCGAAAACCCATTAGTTCAAATTTTCACGATTTTCCGAATAAAAATGTGGAAAATCGTCAGCCGCCATCTTGAAACCGCCATCTTGGATCCAGAATTTTGAGAATTTGACGTCAGAATCGTTGTCAGTGACATTGAAAACTCCTGTATACAGAATTTCAAAGGAATATATTGAATATGAAAATGAATGCTTGAAAATATTGATAAAATGAAAATCCAAAATATTGATTCCCGTTTTTTGGCCGCCATTTTGCTGAAAAAAATCATAGTCGAAAAATCTCAACGAATTTGGAAAGTTCAAATATTTTGTGCACTCTTGTGCATATTTGCGACGATAAAAATAAAATTCCTTCTTCCTCTGATTTTAGATTGAAAAAAAAATTGCTCCGAAAAATCGCATTTTTTATTTTAATTTGTTAATTATTTATTGAAAATCAATTTTTCCAGTATTTTTAACCATTGCATCGTGTAGAGCATACCCGAAAATAGTAGGAATGACTATTTTGCAATGTAATGGCCCGACCTTTATTTAGAGGGGCGGTTGGGCGACAAACCCCTATGATGATTGGGATATCTGTTTCGTGGGTATCGCACTTGCAACAGCTAAGGAAGACCGCTTGGTCACTTACATTCCCCTACTCCGTCCGGCATCGTGTTGTCCTCTGCTGGAGCTTGGCAGCGTGGCAGCCGAGAAGTCCGTGACGCGCTGGGCCGTATACTCGTGTTGGCTCTGGATGGAGTGTAGAGTGGGAATGGTGTTGTTAATCAAACCCACTTCCTGTGCACTAGCACTAACTCTTTATTATATCAACTAATCTCTACGGATTACAATCGATCCCGCGTGGTTGGATCGTGAAAGGATTCCGTTCGATGGCAAAAGATGTAATATGCTACGCGTCCGCGGGGGAGCTGCGCCGCTCGCGTGCTCCATGTCCGGCCACCCGTGTGGCATCCGTGATTAGCACAGATCAACTCCGTCGTGTCCGCCGCGGCCGCTTCTTTTATAAGCGTCGTGACGTCACGTCAAGATGCGCTCGCAGGGCGCAAAGCGCGGGCGCGAAACGGTTGGGAAGCGCAGTTGCACTTCGCGAGAATTACCTCTCCCTCATGGAGTGATAACAAGCGCGCGTGGCTCAGCGTCTTTCCTCCGTTCGCACGCGCGAACACTTATGACTACGAAGCGCGCTCGCTTCGTTACAAATCTATGTATGCGCTGCAAGGCGCATCGGTTTACTTATACATGTCATTCAACTATTTTACATAGCACTTATTAATCCTGGCAAAACGCTATTGATAAGATACTCCATTCGCTCATGGCACCTCGGCCTGTCTCCGACAAAATTGTTTAAACATAGATAAATTCTGATCTGGCCAGATCAATTGCTTATTTCCTATAGCGAACAATTCTAGTTGCATTACATGCAGGGTTACATATATTCGTCTATACATTCATTCGTCGTTCTCGCTCGAGTGCCCGCTGGCTACTCGTCAACTTATACGTGCCGATAAGAAGATCTCCTATGGCCGTTTCTAACTAATTTGAGGCTGCGCAGTTGCCGTGTGCAATTCGCACTTACAAAATAACATTCCCGCACGAGCGCCCGCTGGCTGCTCGTGGCTTCGCACAGGCTGATAAGAGAATATCTTATAGCCGACATCCATCCGTTTCAATGTTGGGCAGCTGCACAAAAATGCAAGCTGTCCTCATGATTCCCATGCACTACGTGCAACTCGCCATCCGTCGCATGGATGCGTCTCAATCAGCGCATTCTTACACTCACACATGTATGCTTAATCCTAATGTCGCTTCTCGGCGCAACTCGGATAGCATGTGGGAAAATGCGCATCGCGAATGTGCGATGCGACTCGAGTCAATCTAAAATTTCAAAAATGGGCGGAGCAAGGCTGGGCCATAACAGCAATGAACCTTCCGTCTTATTCATCAAAATATTTGAGCTCGAAAGTACCAATAAAATTTCTGCAATCTGGGACTTAATGGGTTAATTTAAAAGTTTTGTGACTCATATTTAGGAGACAAAATGGATGCAATCAAGCAAATCCTATCCGATCTGAATTTAAAAAACAAAAAAAGTCTGGAAATATTCGGAGTGATAGGTACTTATGAGTACAGGATTATATGCTCAAATCAAATTTTGATAGGGATATAAGATCCGAAATCAAAATTGATGAATTTTAAATTATTTGAGGTATTTATGTGCAAATTTTGACATAACTTGGTTGCAATATATAAAATTTGATGTTAACCAGCGATGACGGGGGTTCGCGAGCAAGGCAAGCAGAAGAAATACTACCTTGATCTTATTCTATCGTGATTTCTTCGATCGATTAATTTCTTTCGTGGACATCGAAATATTGAATCATAAGCAGAAGTTTGGCTAGGAAAGTGCGTAGGAAATTTTTAGATGCACAATATTGTAATGTATGGATGATTGCCATAAGATATTTCCTTATCTTACTATTATATAAAGAGGAAACGTTTGTTTGTATGTTCGCAAAAATCTCGAAAACTACTGAACCAATCGCTTCTAAATTTTGACAGTAGCTTTACTATGTACCCTAAAGTGTCATAGGCTATTAAGATTAATCATTAATTAATTAGGAACGTTTATATTCAAAATGTGGAAATAACATGCAAATCAGCTCCGGCTTCTCTCTTTGACCACTAGGTGGCGAGACGCTATTTTAGCCGTTCACGCAGCTAAAGTCATGGAAAATTTTAAATTGGTCGTCCTATTGTGACTTCCGATATTGTAGCGGTGTAATCGATTGCCTAAATAATCGAACTCGCATATATTTTGTCAAGGAATTATTTAAACGGCTAAAATATGCTTTAATTTGAAGATCTGGCTTCTCTCTTTGGCCACCAGGTGCCGAACTGTTGTACGAGCAGTTCACGCGGTTTCTTTTGTTTTTACAATAAACAAGGTTCCAAGGTCAGACATTTAAATATGTTGGAATTGAATTACGCTTACATTGTTTTTCACACGGGTATAGTATAAGTTGTATGTTGGACTTTCTAGGGCAGGCAAGAGGCAAATCGGAAAACCAATTCCGATTCCAATTCCAAAACCAAAAATGTTGTTTATTCTGGAGTACTTTAGGGATTAGTAACTTTGAACACGTGAATGTTACGTTTTTATTTCTACGCACAGTTAATAATTATCATTCGAATTCTATTAACTGGGAGAGCAGGCGAAGCCGCGACGGGAGATGCTAATCAACTTATATAATACTACGGGCAGTCGGTGAGCACATGTTAGGAAATGTATGAACAATAAGAACGAGTCGCACTAGGCAACTGCGCCATACTTAAGTAACTAAAATACGACCTATATAGTGTGTCAAACAGCAAGCGGGTACTCGAATGCGGAACGAGCACTTGGATTAAGTTTCTTGTTAACTGTAATACGTTAGAGGTCGGACTAATGATATTAATAAGGGATTAATAAGGGCCCACCAAATAATCAAGACTGCGCATTTGAATGTCACCCATGTGTGATAAGGAAGGCGAGTAGCATTATTAATGTCGAATAAGCCAACGCACCATAAGTATATGTACCCTTTCAATGATTATTTTGCCAAAGCGTCACATGCTTCCTTACTATTGATGGAATTTTCGAACCTTAAGGTTTGATAGGATAACAAACATGTTATGTGAAATAAGCCTTGAAGGGCAAGATAAATTGTAACGAAGCGATTGCGCTTCGTAGTTAGTTGTAAGTACGCACGTGCGAACGGAAAAAGGAGCTACGACGTGAGGACATGCCACTAAAACTTAGTAATAGCTTCCAAGTGACCATGGCCAAAACATAGAGCCCAATTATTTAATCAAATATTTTTCAAGAAAAAGAAGAAAACCATTAGGGAGAAAAAATCTTTTTCAACAAGAAAATTGAAATCAGGAAGAAGATTACAAAATAATTTTGCATTTTTCACATTGTTCTTAAGCCGTGTCTTCGCTATAGAATATGAATTTCTCCGATGTGAAGATGAAAAATAGGATCTTTTTACATAAAGGGCCCATGTGACTATCTAACTTTTTTGCCATATAAGTTTTTCTCTAATCAGGGCATACTCATGGGATCGAAGGAATCTGATTTGTCTTTTGAGAATCTACAATTTTCAGTATGTAAACTTTACGGGATTGGGATATTTCTTTTGCTACAGAGGTAGAAGTAAAACATTTCAATTTTTTTCTAAAAGCAGTCATAGATATAGAATGAATTAATCAGATGATTTACAATTAGGGCACACTTTTAGGATAGCTTGTATTGCATTCTCTGACAACCAAATTCCATGAAAAAATGTATTTCAGGTATTTTTGATAAAACTTTTCTCATACAGATCGCTAAAAAATCAGAGCAATTCAGAATATAGCAACGCGAATCAATGAAAATACTGTTAATTATGATATTCAACGTACACTACATGATGTTTATATGAGAATGATGAGTAAAAATTCTTATGCTCCATAATTTTTAGCAAATAGTACACTAGTGTAAACTTCATAAAAATCATCAATTAGCAACGAAAAACGCCAATAACATGTCTTTCTTAAGGTCCGTGGAATCTCGCATATCAGTGTATATTGGAAACGCAAAATCTGTCACAGTCTATATTTATCTTTCCAAAAAATTAATTTAAACAAAAATAACTAATGCGACCTAATTATTTCTCTATATTCTATGTAGCGCACCTAGAAACATTGGTAGAAAAAATGCAAATTCCCCATTATATCGATGTGTCGTATGAAGAAAGACAAATATTACAATATGTCCGCGAAGAAAGAGAAATATCGTAATCTGTCCGCGAAGGAAGGCAAATATCGCAATCTGTCTGCGAAAAAAAACAAATATCGCAATCTGTCCGTGAAGAAAGAAAAATATCAAATATTTTCCCGTGAATATGAACGAAGAAAGAGTTTAAACCGCAATCGAACTGTAGAAAAGGCTTGTTTTTTGTCAATTGTAACCTACTCATTCTGAGCTTTCATTCCATATATTTTTTTACCTCGGAAAATTGTGGGATGTGCGCCATGTATCCTTTTGCGGGCAGACCCCACATGTGTCTTTCTTCGCAGACAGATTGCGATATTTGTCTTTCTTCGCGGATAGATTGTGATGTTTGTCTCTCTTCGTGGACAGATTGCAATATTCGTCTTTCTTCGCGGGCAGATTGAGTTGTGCCTTTCTTCGCGGGAAGACTGTTTTTGTCTTTCCTCGTAAGACTCATCGATATGATGTCATTCATATAATCTACTAGGAAATCGGTCAACAGTTTCACCAGATGGTTCTGTCACCAAAACGTAAAAGAACGAATGATGATCAGTAATTGTATGGGGTACAGACCGATACTAACACGCATCGTCTGATGATGATATGATTTAAGTTATGTTATCCCACTACAGAGCTATGCAAAGAAAATTCTACTCTTGACTTCTGAACTGACATAAACTCGAGGAATATTGCACTAATTATGGAACAAAACCATAATGAAAAATAACCTATCCTTGAGCCTCAATGTTTCTTTAGCAAGTCTTCGAACGTATTATCCATCAACCTTGCTCATGGCAAAATTCTGACGTGATGGAGTTAAGCGGACAACGGACTCGGATCCCGTGAAAATGTCGGTGAAAAAACTATTAATGGGTGATTTATTAATCTGGTCTGGTAGATTGATAGGAAAGCAGGTGTAATTCCATTTTCCAAGTGAAAAATCCGAAAAAAATGATCCATGGGCGTATTATATGTTGGAGAAAAGAGTGTGTTTCATCGTATACAGTACAATCCATCCATTTGAAGTAACATGAAATAATTTTCAGTTTGATTCTTCATTGCTGACAAGACAAAGTATCGAAATCGAGCATTAAATTCCAAGTACCCAACTAGTACGATTATTCTACTACAGAACTCGTTTATTATTTTTTGCTACATAATTTTCCTCTGTTACTGATGAACTCTATATTCATGAGCATGTAATAAAAAAAATGTAAAATCATATTACCAATTCTTTCATCAAGGTTAAAATTTACCATTAAAAAAGGTACAGGTTGACGTAAGTATGTTAGGTATCCTTGGATTTGTCGGTGAATAATTTCTTGTTGGAAATACTTTATTCTAATCGAAGGAAGTTTACAGATGTCTCTTTAGTCTCAAAAATATGAAAGAAGGTAATATGATGCCACAGATTCTGAATAATCAAATTTCATTCGAAGTAACATGAAACAATTCTCAATTATCAAAAGAGAGAGTATCAAAATCGAGCATTAATCGAATATTTTTTGCTTTCTCAAAGAGAAAGCTTATTAATGGGGTGAACATCGACCCATCGAATCGGACTTCGGGACCTCGATTTTCGTAATCTACGGGTCGAAAAACATGGAAATCCGAAAATGTCTGTATGTATGTATACGTATGTACGATAACTTTCGAAGAAATTGTTCGATCGTCCTGAAATTTTGCACACAGGTTAGTCGCTACAAAATCTCGGTCGTGTTCAATTTTCAGCCAAATCCGTTGTTTATTTCTCTAGCAACCATTGCTAACGTGTTTTTGATAAAAGCTCCAAAAATCATCATCAATGCACGATGGGTCTCCAATTCTTTCGACGATCGATGAGAATCGATAAGACGTTCATTTTGGAACAACCATTGTTTATTCTCCTAGCAACCGTTGCTATGGGGATACAAAATTCAGCTTCAGACTGACTCTTTTTTGTCGTACAATAACTTTCGAAGGAATGGTCCGATCGTCCTGAGTAGTGTAACTAGGTTGGTTCTGGCTCATTGAGCCAGAACCAACCCAGCTTTTGCGGGAATGTAAATCATGCTACTATCAAGGAATGCGAGCGAGAGAGAGACCGCGCAGGCGGCGGACGTATCAAAGACAGTGCGTCTCACCTTACATGTAATAATCGAGCGCAGTGTTATGATTTCGACGCTTTTGAAAAGCAAGTGCATATCGCACTGCTTCTATTATACACGGCTTAGAAAGCCTATATACAATCCTTTTTTCCCACACATGATATTTTCAATACATACCAGTATTTTTTCCCGAGCGTATTTTGTACCCCATGTATGCTTCGTATAAATATATTTCGATTAAGGATAGAATGGTGGAGTAGATCGAGATGTAATTACTCTACACGGTCTTGTTCTTTTTCTAATCCATGGCTCTTCTTGCAATGGGATAATTTTTCTCGTTATTTTGCAAGTTTTAAATGGAATTGGTTTCCATTTTTCTCTTGTTTCGGGTAAACGAGGCAAACTTCTCCCGACAATCGGATCAGATGACGACATGATGATGAATGGATCCCTTATGATTATGCACATAGCTTAATGCAATAATGTAGTGTTGATAGAGTGGAGGGGGGGGGGGCAGTGTGGACACCGAAAAACGAGGCGGCACATCTGACATACAATAAACTAGAGTAGCCATTGATTCATTATATATGCAACTTGCTATCGCATTGGTCTAGTCCATCTGTATACTATCATATTACAATTTTGTAACCTTTGCTTAAGGACCAAGTATTCATCGATATTTCAGTTAGATGCTGCTTGCAACTGTAGTGTTCACTCAATATTTCTCAATTCAGTATATATCCAGCTTTACAAAGTTGATCGATAATAACTTCTTCTTCCTTCGGATATCCGATTCCACCGTTTTTAAGGAATCGAAGTCGATCCACCAAATCGTTTGGATCATGCCAGTCCAAATAATCTGGAGTTGGACATCTTAACGATGGCGAATCCAAATCAGGTTTCAAATACATCAATTTCCTCCTCTCACGAATCATTCGATTTTCAGATAATCTTTCTGATGGTCGATAAAATCGTTTACTGTTTCTATTCATAACAAACCTCTTTGGAGATATTTCTTTGAGACATTTGAAATCATCATCTTCATCACTGCTGATAATACTGGATATAACTGATTGATTGGGACAGAGATCAGAGCTATGACTATCATCACTCATTGCACAATCATTCTTTCTCTCATCAGTAACATGACTACTTTTTAATTCTCCAAATTGAGAATTTTCAGATTCATTATTGGAATATAGAGATCTAGTCTTACCATGTATATTATTTCTCAAACATTCTTGAGATTCAGAGTTTTGTATCTTTTTCAGTTGCAATCTTTTATTGACTATTCCATTTCTCACGGGTTCCATAAAAAGACGGCCTTTTTCATTCTTGATAAATCAGTTCTAAAATCAATGGTTTGATCATGATTAGTTACATCTTGTCGAGGATTTATTTGATGATCATCTCGATGACTACTAAGCTCAGAAGTTAATTGAGGTTTTCTGATATTTTCCATTAATGGACTGTGATTATGTTTTTCAACTGTTATGATGTTGTTGTCACAAGTCACCATTCTACCTGGACATTTCTTCTGAAGATCAATACATCTATAAGAAATATTATCAGTATTTTGAGCTCGTTTATGTATGACATAAGAGAATCCATTGAAGTTTAACTTATCTTGGCCTCTTTCACTCTAGACAAACTCCATTCTCGGATACATGGTTTTCTCTCTTGTTGTTAACTCTTTTCAAGTTGACGACTGAATGACTTCTAAATGCATTGGAAACCATTTATACTAGATTCTGAGTATATGATGAATCAGGTATGAATCGGGATGAATCGGGTATGAATCGGGTATGAATCGGGTATGAATGGGGATGAATCGGGTATGAATCGTGTATGGATCGGGTATGAATCGGGTATGAATGGGGATGAATCGGGTATGAATCGGGTATGAATGGGGATGAATCGGGTATGAATCGGGTATGAATCGGGTATGAATTGGGATGAATCGGGTATGAATCGGGTATGAATCGGGTATGAATCGGGTATGAATGGGGATGAATCGGGTATGAATCGGGTATGAATGGGGATGAATGGGTATGAATCGGGTATGAATAGGGATGAATGGGGATGAACGGGGATGAATCGGGTATGAATCGGGTATGAATCGGATATCAATCGGGTATGAATGGGTATGAATCGGGTATGAATCGGGTATGAATCGGGGATGAATGGGGATGAAAATCAGAATTGTAAATATTTTTTCACACTAGTTATTATTCTATAATCTTATGAATACAATTATTACGACAAAAAAGAACGAACTGTCGATCCGATAAGTTTACGACAAATAATACATTTCGGAATTTCTTCACTTGTTACTTCATCAGCACACTTGGTACATGTAGCAAAATGTCCACACGATAAAAATACAATTCTACGTTCATCATCCAGACAAATCTTACAAATTCGGTCATCATTGATTTCAGCCCTCAGGCACTTGTTTGCTGCGTTATTCATTCGGAGATAATGAAGCTCCTGCTATATTAATTTTAACTCGTATGGTAAACTTCTGGGTTGAATGAATGATTTCACTTGTGTATCAGGCACAGCAGAGGATTTAGGAGGGGAAAATATATTAATCCTATACTTGTTAAAATTATATGGTTTATATATATAATTTGGGGTTCCCCACTGGTAGAGAGCGTGGTTGGGGCTCTCTCCTCTCTCTCTCTCTTTCTCTCTTCCAGTATATTAGTTTGGAGACCTACAGCTTCAGATCAGTTTCAAGACAAAATTCATTTGAAACATACGCAACTCAGCTATGGCTTCATCTCAATATTATCGTTTGGAAGAGATCAGACTCAATAGCTTTAATAATTGGTCATCGACAATTGTTACTCCTGCACAACATGCAGCTGCCGGATTCTACTACACAGGACAAATTGATCGAGTACGTTGTTTCGAGTGTGGTACAGAGATATGTCGATGGGCAGAGGGTGATGATCCCATGGTAGAACATCAGCGCTGGGATGCCCGATGTCGTTTTATTCGCAATTTACCGTGCGGTAATGTGCCGATCGGAGTGGATCCATCCACCATTCCTCATTCACCAGCTAGCGTCAACTATGGGCTCGATCATCGACCAACTGATGTGCCTGATACACAAGTGAAATCATTCATTCAACCCGGAAGTTTACCATACGAGTTAAAATTAATATAGCAGGAGCTTCGTTATCTCCGAATGAATAACGCAGCAAACAAGTGCCTGAGGGCTGAAATCAATGATGACCGTATTTGTAAGATTTGTCTGGATGATGAACGTAGAATTGTATTTTTATCGTGTGGACATTTTGCTACATGTACCAAGTGTGCTGATGAAGTAACAAGTGAAGAAATTCCGAAATGTATTATTTGTCGTAAACTTATCGGATCGACAGTTCGTTCCTTTTTGTCGTAATAATTGTATTCATAAGATTATAGAATAATAACTAGTGTGAAAAAATATTTACAATTCTGATTTTCATCCCCATTCATCCCCGATTCATACCCGATTCATACCCATTCATACCCGATTGATATCCGATTCATACCCGATTCATACCCGATTCATCCCCATTCATACCCGATTCATACCGATTCATGAAATAATTTTCAGTTTGATTCTTCAATGATGACAAGACAAAGTATCGAAATCGAGCATTAAATTCCAAGTACCCAACTAGTACGATTATTCTACTACAGAACTCGTTTATTATTTTTTGCTACATAATTTTCCTCTGTTACTGATGAACTCTATATTCATGAGCATGTAATAAAAAAAATGTAAAATCATATTACCAATTCTTTCATCAAGGTAAAAATTTACCATTAAAAAAGGTACAGGTTGACGTAAGTATGTTAGGTATCCTTGGATTAGTCGGTGAATAATTTCTTGTTGGAAATACTTTATTCTAATCGAAGAAAGTTTACAGATGTCTCTTTAGTCTCAAAAATATGAAAGAAGGTAATATGATGCCACAGATTCTGAATAATCAAATTTCATTCGAAGTAACATGAAACAATTCTCAATTATCAAAAGAGAGAGTATCAAAATCGAGCATTAATCGAATATTTTTTGCTTTCTCAAAGAGAAAGCTTTTTAATGGGGTGAAAATCGACCCATCGAATCGGACTTCGGGACCTCGATTTTTGTAATCTACGGGTCGAAAAACATGGAAATCCGAAAATGTCTGTATGTATGTATTCGTATGTACGATAACTTTCGAAGAAATTGTTCGATCGTCCTGAAATTTTGCACACAGGTTAGTCGCTACAAAATCTCGGTCGAGTTCAATTTTCAGCCAAATCCGTTGTTTATTTCTCTAGCAACCATTGCTAACGTGTTTTTGATAAAAGCTCCAAAAATCATCATCAATGCACGATGGGTCTCCAATTCTTTCGACGATCGATGAGAATCGATAAGACATTCATTTTGGAACAACCATTGTTTATTCTCCTAGCAACCGTTGCTATGGGGATACAGAATTCAGCTTCAGACTGACTCTTTTTTGTCGTACAATAACTTTCGAAGGAATGGTCCGATCGTCCTGAGTAGTGTAACTAGGTTGGTTCTGGCTCATTGAGCCAGAATCAACCCAGCTTTTGCGGGAATGTAAATCATGCTACAATCGAGGAATGCGAGCGAGAGAGAGACCGCGCAGGTGGCGGACGTATCAAAGACAGTGCGTCTCACCTTACATGATATAATCGAGCGCAGTCTCTTGACTTCGGCGCTTTTGATAAGCAAGTGCGTATCGCACTGCTTCTATTATACACGGCTTAGCAAGCCTATATACTATTCCTTTTTCCCACACATGATATTTTCAATACATACCAGTATTTTTTCCCGAGCGTATTTTGTACCCCATGTATGCTTCGTATAAATATATTTCGATCAAGGATAGAATGGTGGAGTAGATCGAGATGTAATTACTCTACACGGTCTTGTTCTTTTTCTAATCCATGGCTCTTCTTGCAATGGGATAATTTTTCTCGTTATTTTGCAAGTTTTAAATGGAATTGGTTTCCATTTTTCTCTTGTTTCGGGTAAACGAGGCAAACTTCTCCCGACAATCGGATTAGATGACGACATGATGATGAATGGATCCCTTATGATTATGCACATAGCTTAATGCAATAAATGTAGTGTTGATAGAGTGGAGGGGGGGGGCAGTGTGGACACCGAAAAACGAGGCGGCACATCTGAATAGTCAATAAAAGATTGCAACTGAAAAAGATACAAAACTCTGAATCTCAAGAATGTTTGAGAAATAATATACATGGTAAGACTAGTTCTCTATATTCCAATAATGAATCTGCAAATTCTCAATTTGGAGAATTAAAAAGTAGTCATGTTACTGATGAGAGAAAGAATGATTGTGCAATGAGTGATGATAGTCATAGCTCTGATCTCTGTCCCAATCATACAGTTACATCCAGTATTATCAGCAGTGATGAAGATGCTGATTTCAAATGTCTCAAAGAAATATCTCCAAAGAGGTTTGTTATGAATAGAAACAGTAAATGATTTTATCGACCATCAGAAAGATTATCTGAAAATCGAAAGATTCGTGAGAGGAGGAAATTGATGTATTTGAAACCTGATTTGGATTCGCCATCGTTAAGATGTCCAACTCCAGATTATTTGGACTGGCATGATCCAAACGATTTGGTGGATCGACTTCGATTCCTTAAAAACGGTGGAATCGGATATCCGATGGAAGAAGAAGTTATTATTGATCAACTTTGTAAAGCTGGATATATACTGAATTGAGAAATATTGAGTGAACACTACAGTTGCAAGCAGCATCTAACTGAAATATCGATGAATACTTGGTCCTTAAGCAAAGGTTACAAAATTGTAATATGATAGTATACAGATGGACTAGACCAATGCGATAGCAAGTTGCATATATAATGAATCAATGGATACTCTAGTTTATTGTATGTCAGATGTGCCGCCTCGTTTTTCGGTGTCCACACTGCCCCCCCCCTCCACTCTATCAACACTACATTATTGCATTAAGCTATGTGCATAATCATAAGGGATCCATTCATCATCATGTCGTCATCTGATCCGATTGTCGGGAGAAGTTTGCCTCGTTTACCCGAAACAAGAGAAAAATGGAAACCAATTCCATTTAAAACTTGCAAAATAACGAGAAAAATTATCCCATTGCAAGAAGAGCCATGGATTAGAAAAAGAACAAGACCGTGTAGAGTAATTACATCTCGATCTACTCTACCATTCTATCCTTAATCGAAATATATTTATACGAAGCATACATGGGGTACAAAATACGCTCGGGGAAAATACAGACAATAGTATGTATTGAAAATATCATGTGTGGGGAAAAGGAATTGTATATAGGCTTGCTAAGCCGTGTATAATAGAAGCAGTGCGATACGCACTTGCTTATCAAAAGCACCGAAATCAGAACACTGCGCTCGATTATCACATGTAAGGTGAGACGCACTGTCTTTGATACGTCCGCCGCCTGCGCGGTCTCTCTCTCGCTCGCATTCCTTGATTGTAGCATGATTTATATTCCCGCAAAAGCTGGGTTGGTTCTAGCTCAATGAGCCAGAACCAACCTAGTTACACTACTGTCCTGAAATTTTGCATACAGGTCGGTCTCCGGAAGATGTGAACCGAGTTCGGTGTTCAGCAACATCTGTTGTTTATTTCCATGGCAACCATTGCTAGCGTGTTTTTGATAAGTTCCCATATAATTCATGATAAATGATCAATTGTGTTTGTATATTTATGGGATTCTATAAGAATCAAAGAAACATTTCCCGTAGAAACCATTGTTGATGTCTCTAGCAACCGTTGTTTATATCCCTTGCAACCGTAACTAGGGAATGGGGAAAGTCAGTTGGAGGTCCATTTTCGGAACTGTTGATGACTAAGAAGTAAGAACATCGAAACTCGGACATTTACCATAGCAACCGTTACTATGGAGCGAGAAAAGTCAGTTTGAAGTCCATTTTTGGAACTGTTGATGACTAAGAAGTAAGAACATCAAAGCTCTGACATTTACTATAGCAACCATTGTTTACGTCCTTAGCAACCGTTACTATGGAGTGGGAAAAGTCAGTTGGAGGTCCATTTCCGGAACTGTTGATGACTAAGAAGTAAGAACATCGAAGTTCCGACATTCACCATAGCAACCGTTGTTTACGTCTTTATTAATCGTTACTATAGAGTGGGAAAAGTCAGTTAGAGGTTCATTTTCGAAACCGTTGACGACTAAGAAGTAAGAACACCGAAGCTAGGATATTTACCATAGCAACCGTTGTTTACGTCCTCAGCAACCGTTACTATGGAGTGGAGGAAATGAGTTAGAGGTTCATTTTGCTTTCTCAAAGAGTGGTGATTAATGCAAGATGAGGTTCAATTGCAATACTTTGAGAAAGCATACTGCTGAGGCACTTGGCAGCGGTTTTTTACTAATAAATCGCATGATCATAAATACGGAATCAAATATGTGTAAGATTATACTATTTAAATCTAATATGTTACTTGAAAATACAGATGTATTACTTCAATAGACGTTTTTACCCATATACCATCGTTATATATTCCAACTTATTTTGTGAATTATGACACAAGAAGTGATAAAATCTAGCATCAAATGCCGAGTATATCTTTCTTATCATAGTATAACTAACATTATTCCACTAGAATCTCAAATCCCAATCGAAACATAATGAATGAAACTTTTACATGACAATTTTTGATGTTTCAATGTTACAATTCTACATCATGATATTGTTTCCATTCTTGAAATGTATTTATTTTGTATCACTTTTTTTTTCATTTTTTCCAATCAATGAAATTAACAAATACATACTTGCCACGGGCTAGTTGTTTCACAGTTTCTCGATGAGCAGTATATTTTTATTCTATTTGTGACTTTATTCGCCAACAAAACTTGACCCTCTCTTCTTAAAATGCTATTTTGTGTAGATGAAGTTATAATTTATGACTAATCTGCATAAGATTTCTCTTTCAAAATACTAATGTCTCAAGTTTTGGTAGAACTCATTGTACTTTTCTGAGGTAACATCAAACAAGTACCTAAAGAATATCAATCTCTCGGGAGAATTATTGCTGCTAGATAGAATACGCTATTCTGCAAATTACTGGAAAAATAATATTCTGTTACTCGAATGGATTCTAGACGTTCTTCCATAGAAGTAAGAGTACTCAATGTTAAGGAGATCCGCTACGTTTCCCAAAACTCAGATTTGGGTCAGGGTAACTTTGCATTACAGATTAGCTTCTAGTGGGAGAAGTTACAGAGATAATCGAATTCCGTTTGGACAATTATTTTTATCACGACTTTCCGCATAATTGAGCCTCGAGAAAATCGCCAAAAGGATTTAATTGAAAATGTATGTTAAATTTACAGATAGCTCCCTCTCGAAATTTTATTCATCTCATTATTCGGTGAAGAGAAATTCACGACCCCTCACTCCGTCTCTCTCTAAATTTTCCTACATGCAAAAAAGATTGAAGGCCCAAAAAGCAGGTAAGTAGCCTTTCGTCTATCCGCGGTATGCCACTGCAGCCCTCGCTTTGCAGCAGGCACACTGAAGGCCCGATCCCCTGCATCGGGGTTTATTGGCCTGCTCTCGGCAAAGCATCTTCGCCATTCTGCTAGCTTTTCTCATATTTGGGAATTTTTCTCGGAATTCGCCTCGGCTACGGGCGGCGTGGAAGAGGATAACAATTCAAATAAACTTCTGCGACTTAACAATTTACTGTGTAAAATTTATAAGCCCAATATGATCAAAGTGATTTTAAGTGATGCGGCATCCCTAAATGATCAACGACAATATAATTTTTTTGCTCAAGCGATTCAAGCACTCGGAAATATTGAGTACTTAAAAAGCTGGTAACTAAGATGTTATCATTTCTTATTCTCACAATACATTGAATATTTTCTTCTATGCCATGTACACATGCACCATAGCGTCTCCCTTTGCGGTTTCGCTCAGTATTTCAAGTGCAATTACGTGGACGTGGAACTCTTTGCAAGTCATTAGGATGAATTATTTTGAATGATTGAAATAATTTTCTCTATGCTAAGAGTGCAGCGAGTGAGCGTTCACGCGAGCGAGAGGGTCGTGGTAGATGTACAGCTTATAGCAGGGGCCATAAAAATATTCATGACTTGAACTGAGCCGTTTCCTGGCACTGTTGACGAATTTCATGCGTGCATAAGACCTAGATAAATTTTCAATCAATGATAATACTCCTACGGGGCCACTGATTAAAATTTGGCGAACACACGCCACCCTTAGAATTCTGCTCTATTTGAAATAATATGCAACTTGACTATGAAATGAATATATTCGAGATATCTAACAAACATTTTCAAGCATTTGAACCATTAAAAATATGATTTTTAATTTTGAGCCTGAAAAATCTTTAGAAAAAGGAATGAATAATGTCTATCTTGAATACATTGATATAACGATGTAAACGCGAAAAACATGTTTCGTTGTTTCAACTCTGAAATGCGAAATTTCGAATATGCCTTAGTATGACACTACACAGTAATAAGCATCTTCCTTGAAAAGTTCAAGTCAATCGGCTCGGTAGAAGATGTATACATAGAGAAATTTATAGTACTTACATATAGCTAGTGCAAACTTAGATGCATTACTTAGATATGACACCAAATATTTTTCTATGTAACTCAGAGTTATCCGATTTTCACCGTTCGAGTTTGTATAGTCATGGTTCGAATTTCTGTTCAGATATGAATATCGATAGATACACTATAATACTGATTCATCCATTCAAAGTTTTTCGATTTGCGGAAAAGGACCTTTAGGCGGCCCGCCCTACAAGATTGAACCTAGGTCGAGCGAAAAGGAGGGAGAAAAGAACAGGGTCAACCGGCACACGTAACAACCGATTACGAATTGGGCAGTTAATCGCCAGCTTCCGTCGACTCCAGTATCCTCTCCTCTCTTACCGAACCTTCGAGAGAGACCTTGCCGACAACTTTTCAACCCTTGATGACGAAGAAGCGTGGAGCAGGATCGCGTCGTGAACCACGGGCCCGAACCATCTCCAACCTAGCAGCCCAGCAAAGTGGCAAAGAGTCAGCAGCGAGCAGCAGAAGCTGAGCGGACGCGTACTGATCCCGCGGTACGAGCGGACAAGCGCCATCGAGTAAGTGCGCCACTATTGTAACCCGAACGAGCGAATACCTGACCCCCAAAGGTCGAGCGGCCCGCTGCGCAAACGAACGCCAAGCAGCGGCTCTGCGACGGATATTTTTGTATCGTGTTTTTTCTGATTCTCTCAATAAAGAGGTTCATTAATTTATGAAATACCAGAGTCACGCGTTTTATTCGGGATTCCCGATCTCGCCTCCGTGCCGAATCCCCCCTCTTTCCGCGTGACCCGGGTAACCTTCTGTTTCCCGTGTCACCCTGAGTATAGTTCGCAGTCGCGGTTTCCTTAGTCTTTAAGTTTAAAGAGCCCATTGCACGTGGAGAAATTCGCGGGGCTCAAACAATCGGCGTGAGCCACACCGAGAGACCGCTGGGCCGGGCGACCGGCCGTGAAGTTCTTCTCCTTTTCTCCAAGTTTCTCTCTCACAGCCCTAAATAATCAGAGGGTGGTTTACCGCGCATCTCGCTCCAGCCTGGGAGACATCCTCATGCGGTGAGGGGCGGTGAATGGCTTCTGTGCTAGGCTCGGGTGCGAGGGCGTACTCCACCTAACGGCGCCGGGGTTTTGGAGAGGCAAAGGTAGAATAAACCGCTTCGGGGTGCTCTGGGCACGAGGGATTAAAGTGGATAGCACCCCGTTGCCACTGAAAATGATGAAAATAAAGTGAAACAGAATAAATACATTCCAATAGAAGAATGGAAATAATATCATGATGTAGAATTGTAACATTCAAACTTTAAAAATTTTCATGTAAGAGTTCCATTCATTCAGTTTTGATTGGGATTTGAGATTCTAGTGAAATAATGTTAGTTATACTATGAGAAAGCTATACCTGGCATTTAATGTTAGATTTTATGACTTTTTGTGTCATAATTCACAAAATAAGTTGGAATATATAACGATAGTATATGGGTAAAAACGTCTATTGAAGTAATACATCTGTATTTCCAAATAACATATTATATTTGGATTGTATAATCCTACATATGATTGATCCCGTATTCAAGATCATGCGATTTACTAGTTCGAAATCCGTAACGAGGATCATAAGGCAAGGGGATCATATTGTGCTATTTTTTTCTTTTATATTTTTGACATTAATGAGATATCTGTGAATTTCTTTCGATTGAACAAAAATATGCACCCCTACTCGCTTCGCTCGCCAACCCCCTACTTTTGATTCAATATTATAATGTCCACCGAATAAAAGAATTTACATGAAAGAGAAAAGTCAAGTTGGTAAAATGAAGGTCCCCTGCTCGTCTCGCTTGCTAAACTCCCGTCCTTTCTGGTTGCCATAGATGTCTATGCAATCCAAATTAGTTATGTCAGTAAATGTTTCGTTTATTAAATTGAAACGAACTTTGGGTTCTTTTGAAATAGACTTTTTTATTAAGGTTACACAGAAAAATGACGTGTGAACGATATACAAATTCAACCGCAATTGCCCGTTTGCTTGATTCAAAACTTACCATGGCAACTAAAACAACAGAAAATCTGCCTAAGTAGCCAAACGTCCGCGTTCGAATCTTATTTGTTCTCCCACCCCGTAGTTCCCCACCCCTTCTTTTATCGGTCAGTAACCGGTGAAGGGAAAAGAGCGCCCGCGTCCAACCCTTATTTGATTGGCCGCGACACGGCCTTCGCATCGATGTAACTGCGCATAGGCAGACTTTTCTTTAAAATTTAATTGGATTTAATAATCAAGCGAACCGGGCGCTTACAAGTATACAAGAACAGTAAATATACATGAATTCTTGAAATACTTTAAAATCAATCAATTCTGAATTCTGATTCTATTTCTCTAGCAATATTTGATTCGAGCATACGATGCTATGCTCGTGAGTACTGATCACTTTGAATATTGTCAGACTTTTTCTGTTTTGCTATCTCAAAAAGAGAGCTTTGTAATGAAGCAAAAATCGACCCACCAAATCAGACCTCGGGAACTCGATTTTCGTAATCTACGGGTCGAAAAACATGGAAATCCAAAAGTGTGAGTGTGTGTGTGTGTGTGCGCGCGCGCGCATCCACGATAACTCTCGAAGGAACGGTCCGATCTTCTTATTGTTATATTTGCTTCATAGCAACCGTTGTTCAGCTCCCTAGCAACCGTTACGAAGGTTGGAAATGATAAATTTATGAACCATTTCCATCATTTTCGACAGCAAAGGACACAAAATCTTCCCAATTAGCTTTTCAGCAAACGTTGCTAAGGAGAAGGAAAATTCACGAAAGTTTTGTTTTGTAGGTGATGTTGAGCCCTCTTTGAAAAAGCATACTGGATGGATCAATCAAATCGATTGATCGAGTCTCGCTGGTATTCTATTCATTTTATAAGTCAATAACACGTCAAAAGACTTTTGAATTTCCGCATGATTCAGATTCTTCTCGAATATCAGTTTTTGAAATCAATCATGATGATATTAGAATTTGCGACCATGTTATAACAAACAACGATATTGAAGAAGTTCAGAATGAGCAATTGTTAGGAGCAATCGTGAAAACAAATCGTGAGAAGCAACCGTGAGGAACAACCGTGAAGAGCATTCGTGAAGAGGAGCAACTATTTTTTTTTTTTTATTAATGCATTGAAATCTCGTTCGAGATTTATTAGCTGAAGGAGCAACTATGAGAAGCATTCGTGAAGAGCAATCGTGAGGAGCAATTGTGAGGATAAATCGTGAGGAACAACTATGAGGAGCAACCGTGTAAAGCAAACATGAGGAGCGTTCGTGAGGAGCAACCGTGTAGAGCAAACGTGAGGAGCGTTCGTGAGGAGCAATCGTGAGGAGCAACCGTGAGGAGCAAAATGACGACTGCAGTTCAGCTTCTAATATAGAGAGATATTACTCAGTCCACGCCATTTCTTCAAGATCTGTACGATACCCCAAATCGCCTTTTTCCTGGAACGAGAACGCGGCATCGCACCTTATTGCATCCGCTAACGGGCCAGTAGGACTATTGTCTCTCCCCTACACAATCTCTCACCATGATACACGGCACCCACCGTTTAGGAATTTATGCTGCGATAGTTGGGAAGAATTGAAGAAAAATTCCACAAGAAAGTTAGGCGTCAGCAAGGGAGCTGACAAAAATCGAGGGGCTAGAGGCAGATCGTATCCGAGAAGCGATAAGGACGCGAGGGCTAACGCGCGAAGTAAACTCTCAGCGTAGTGTTCACGCCCGCGAGTGAACTCTAATCAGCGGACGTTTCATACGCTACGAGAGTCGATTGCGTCCCTTAATAATCTGGGAGTGCTCGGTGGTAAACCAAGGATGCCTGCGTTTCTTTCTATGTTTCACTATTTTTAAGGGCGCAAAAGTGTCAAGTGCAGAAATTATGTGAGTATAGAGACAGTCAAAACCGTTTGAAAGTGAGCAGTCGGATCCATCGAGGGCTGACCAATCGCAGCCAGCAAGATATTTGTTAAGGGCTATCGGATCGATTGATTTAAAATCACGATACGAGTAGTCAGACTGGATAACCTTGGGAATAGAAATATCAAGAGTGGCGCTGATCCAGTCATGCCCTGCAATGAAGGGGGTGTCAGATTTGTGGAAGTCAAGTACTTAGTCAAGTTCGTCGATGATGCAGAGATCAAGCCAGGTGTCGGAGTCCGGGGTATGATGAGTGGCACCGTAGGGAATTAGTGCAAGGGAGTTCTCGTCCAAGAACCCACGTATGATATTTGCATCAGTGCTAGACGATAGTTGATCTGCGTTAAAATCGCCAAGTATGATCTTGGAGCTGTAGTCGTGCATGTACAGCGTGAGGTCCAGGAAGAGGTTAGTTCCCTGCACAAGTGGAGCATGGGGTGGACGGTATACCACACCAGTAAATATCGGATTGCCTCCCCTGGGAATGATCTCACAGAGGATGTATTCAGGAAATGTTTCAAGTGGAGTCCAGATTTCTGTCGAGGTGCAGAGTATAGTGGCGGAGAGCGAATTATGGATGAACAATGCGACACCTCCTCCAGTGGTTCTGCAATCCCGCCTGAACAGGGTAAAATCATCAAGAACAATGATGTGATCCTCAATGTGGGGGGCCAGTTTGGTTTCAGTCACAGCTATTACGTGGGAATGAGGGCGAGAGGCTACGAAGCGCCTGATCGCTCCAATGTGAGCACTAATAGAGTTCGCATTAAAGTGCCAGACACGGAGTCCGTCCCTCACGGCCGTCGTGGAGTTGAGCAAGGATTGATGATGCGAGTTACTAAATGAGCTGTTAGGAGGTGATTTCGGCGAAGCGATGGGCTGAGATGAGTGCAACAGATCGGTGGGGTGAGTGCGAGATAATGAGTTGATGGGACATGAGTGAATTATTCCGGAGAAGATAAAAAACGTTCAAGATCAGAGATCGATGAAATGCGTGTGGCAGTGTCCCCTTTCCTCCTTCTGGCAAAGATGGCTCCTTGATGGATGTACGAGGTGCAATCACCGCCCTGACCATTGTGCTCCCTTAGCTTAGCACGGACGGTACGATGAAGTGCATGAGTTTCTTCAGGAAGAAACTCATTGACATTGAGTGGGAGATTTTCTATAGGAAGAGGCACTCCCGCCGCCTCGAGCAGATCATTGCTGATGCTAGAGGTCAGCACCTTACCTTTCCTGATTTTGGCTCGAATGATGTTGGTGACGTGGGCTGGGGAGATAAGGGTGATCACCAGCAACGGCCTGCGGTACGGTGGTGGCGCCGAGGTTGACTGCTGCACTGCCGAAGTCGTTGAAGTAGGAGGGTCACTAGAAGCAGCCTCACGAGGACAGATGTAGCGAGCAGTTACCACGTCTGAGGGCAGAAGACCACCGTGAATGGTGGCAAGAGCGGCAAAGGCGAGTTTCCGAAGATCGGCCCCGGTCTCAACGTCGAGTCCAATGACAACGACGTCCACAGAGAGCTCCCTGTGCTGGCTGGTAATCTCATTCAGCTTGTTGCAGAGCGAGTTATTAATACGCTCAAAATTGCGGATTCTGGTGTCAGTCTCCGAAGCAAGAGTCCCAGCAAGTTCTCCAGACTCAAAGGAAGTACCGCCAGAAGTGATGAGAGAGCAAACACGCTCCTGTCCCTCGCGAAGTTCAGCCATTTTGGACTCAACGGCACGCAAGCGCGACTCTTGGGACTCTACGCTGGTCTCCGTCGCCTCAACGCGGCTGACAAGGTCAGGGAGGGATTGTAGGTCGCACTGAATTTTAGCAATTGAAGCCTCCATGGAGTCAAGCTTGTCCATTTTGTCCATCTTGGCGAGAATGCGATGAAGGATGTCATCTTACTGGTCATTTCTACAAGATGAAGATGAGCTAGATCTTGAGCGACCGCCAGTGGTGCCAGCGAGAGACACGTTGTCAAGCGGGGAGGGAGTGGTGGACGGTGTGGGGTGTCCAGAATCCGGAGGGAAAGACTGAGCACCACCAGGGAGCCGACCAGTTGAGGATGAGCCAGCTGCAAGAGCAGGAGCACAGTAAGTGCAACAGCGGACAGGCTTGCCACCAGACTGTACCGTAACAAATGCCATGCAGCATTTTCGCCAGCACTTGGCACAAAAAGCACACGGGTTGACTAGCATATTGCTGCGCGATGGCTTACTGCACTTAGCACAGAGCAGCAGGTCCTCCTGTCTCACCTCACGCCTAGCACCATTGGCAGATTGGTTCGCCTTGTCGTCTGATTTAGCAGTCGATTTCAGTGGAGGAGCCATATCCGGTACAGCAAACAGTCTAAGTTGACTAGTGGAATAGAAAAAAAAATGATGATGAACGACCTTACGATGTAGAATCGACTGCAGGCGAGAGGCGAAAAATCAGCTGCGGGCGCACTGCGATGCAGAGTTGGCCTAATGACGCTCGGTGGGTCGAGCGGGGAGCGAGGCGGGCGAGAGCAGTGAGACCGTGATGGGAGCAGAGCGGGGCGGAGCCAAGGCGAGCGACGACTTGATGAGAGCTCCCGCTAAAGGCTGTCAATAAATTATCGATTGTGCCCAACAGCTGGTAAGGAAGTCCGGAGACCACGTGTTGCAGTGAACATGAATAAATATAAACACTCACTGACACACGGCTGCTAGCAACAAATTATCCAAAAAAGCAAATTTGTTGACACAAACAGCACTAGAACTGGTCACCAGCACTTCACTTACAGCAGTCAGAGAGTCAAGAGTACAGTCGAGAGTGCAACAACAATCGCCGCAACAACAACAACAACAACAAAGCAATGCACTCACACCACACAAAAAAAATGTCACTGTGAAGGCAGCAAATAGGCACGACAAGCAGCGTCGTGGAGGCAGCAGGAAAAGCGGCGACAAACAGGGCGACGTAACCTCAAAGCCGGTAGAAACAGGTACACTCCGGCTCAGGATGCATTAGCAGGGCCAATTTTCAAAAATTGCAGAAGCCGACGAGTGTCCGAAATCACCTGCACGAGGAGAGCACACCCTGGATGGTACACGGCCGAAGAACCAGCAAAAAGCGAGGAGCGAGAGGCGGCACGTCTGTACTGTCTCAGAGAGAGAGAGAGAGAGAGAGAGAGAGAGAGAGAGAGAGAGAGAGAGAGAGAGAGAGAGAGAGAGAGAGAGAGAGAGAGAGAGAGAGAGAGGGAGAGAGAGACGCTTGGGAGCACAGGCCGCACGTTGGGTAACAGCTAGCTAGTTGCTGATGCTAGTGAACGGGCCTGTTCACAATCATGTATTCCTACGTTGAGGACAATAGCACAGTAGATCGTATCTGAGTAGAAGGCTTACATTGTGAGAAAATTTCTTCGTCTACAAAAGCCAAACTGTGGGCAAAAACCACAAATTCAGGAATGAAATGAGAGTTTGACATTCAGAGCACACACTGCTTTCGTTCCCGAACAAGAGGATCAATTTCATCCTTGAAAAAAATCGATGTGAAGCGATGAAAAATGAGTCTATTATGAGAAATTCGAAAATTCGTCAATCGACGCATAGGAGCTATATTATGAAGAAAGTATGCGTACATCCGAAGTATTCAGTAATAAGATTCAGTATTCAGTAATAAGAGAATTTTTAAAAAATATCAAAAACTACCATTGCGAATTGAAGAATAATGAAAAAAATCAACTTGCCAATGAACGGTCACATCAACTTTGGACTTGATCGAAACTGTCAGAAATAACGTTGAGATACATAAACGCGCCCAATCGAATGAAATTATTCAAAAACTCACGGGCCGAATCGAAAAGTGTCTGAGAAACGTAGATAGGGGAAGGCAGGAAAGGAAAACTCCTTTGTTTCCGGGCCAGGCTGTAAGGGTTCATCAGTTCAACACCATAAACACTCCTTCCCTGCTTCAATTCGGAACATCTGGGACTGTCGTAAAAGGGCTCATGCGCCGCACTGTGGGCAAAAACGGTAAAATTCGGTTCACTTCCAAATAACTTTTGAATGACACAATATTTTTTGATAATTCAAAGATGAAATGGAAGCTACACATTCAGAGCATAGATTCAAACTTCTAGCAAACCAGTGAATTAATTTCATCATTGGAATAAATTGATGTAAATAAAGGAAAAATAGGTCGATTTTACGAAATTCGAAAAATATTCTATCAACGGATATGAGCTGTATCATGATAGAAGGCTTGCGTATACCTTGAAATGTCAGTAATAAGGTGATGAAAGAATTTTTGAAAAATATTGAAAACTACTAGTGTAAATTGAGGGAGAATAAACAAAAAATAACTTGCCGAAAAGTGGTCATATCAACTTCAGACTTGATCGAAATTATCACGAATATCGTTGGGGTGCATCCGCGCGTTCAGTCAAGCGATAATATTTATGAATTTGCAAGCTTTATCAAAAAATGTGGGAAAAACGAAGATAGGGGAAACGCAGAATAAAAAACTCTTTTGTTTCCGGGTCAGGCTTTACGGGCTCATCAGTAGCTCGCCATAAACACTCCGCTCGACCGGAGCTGCAATTCGGAACATGTGGGATGCTCGATCTTCGAGTAGAGGGGTCCTCGCACTGTTGGTGTAAAGCCTAAATCCAATATTCTACCTCTGCTTGGCTCGCTCATCACATTTTGAGTCGATAGAAAATCAAACATATTATTGTGCAAATCAGATTTTTATATAACTAGCAGTTATCAATTTATATAAAAACAAGAATTGATAACAATATCGATACTTTGGATTCACATTATTGGAGATTACGCCCAGTAAACTGGTCTAGAGCTTACAAAAAAAAATTGTTTAAACAAATTATTGCAAAATGAGTTTACAATTTTTAATCTGACGACTCATGATGTACGAAAAATGAGCCTTGAATTCGATGTTTTTGGCGAATTATTCTAACAAATTAGTGCGGCCAAACACTCGTTTTCACCCTTTTATATCGAATGATTATGTCTTAGTGAGCAAGAATTGTCAGATTTTCACCATTCAAACTGCATTTTTATCAGGAAAAATGATGGTTGATCAATCAATTAACAGTACTTCGACGCAAAAATTTTTGCATTTTTCGACTTCGATGCTGAAAGCAATTAGAAAGGGTCAGGTACCTGAGTGACCCTCCCAGATTGTACGATCGAAAGCAGCGGTCGATGCGTTTTCCGAGCGGTATACACAATTTTAAAACGTAGTTGCTTTGTAGCCAAAATTCTGAAAGTAAATATGGTTGGATTTTCACCATTCAAACTGCATTTTTATCAGCAAAAATGATGATCGATCAATCAACATACACGACTTCGATATGAAAATTTTTGCATTTTCTAGAATAACATAGTTTAATCAGCTATATGTGTAGTCAAATATATGCATATGACTGTATATGAATATATGTATATATGGGCAATTCTACCAAATAGTACGATTTTGCTTGGAAAAAAAAATGAAAATAAATTTGTGGGCACGTTCTTGAAAATTTCATATGTGGTAGAGGATACTCCGAGAATAAGTATTTCAAGTGTGTGCACGACTTTCGCATGTTGCTAAAAAAGCTATACGTAAAAAACTAAAGGAATATTTTTTGGCCTGAAAAAAATCTATTATTATTCATCGAACAATATGTATATGTACTGTTCACACATATATACTAGCAAACTTATGCAACTAATAAAAAAAAATGGGACAGAAACAGTTTTTTAAGATACAATCTGTTTAAGGTTTTTTTTATGAAAAATAAAAATTTTCAAAATCTAATTTTGCCATCGAAAAGCTGAGGGAAATATACATCGGTAACATATTCCACATTATTTCGATATTCATTTTATACAGTCCAAAACAAGTGACAAAAATGGGAAGTTTCAGTATTTCCGCGCACCGGCCGCAAAGAGTTGACGTGAAACGCCCCATATATAAAGAATATAACTGCAGCAATCTCTAGGCACCTTCATCAGAACCTGAACAAGGATTCACAAGGCTTTTTGTTTGATTTCAACATTGTTTCTGAGTGTGCCACGAGAAAAACCAGTAATTTTAAACTGTTTACGTTCTTACTTTTTAACATGATCGATTATTTTATGGTCTTTTTACGGGTAGCACATGAATGTTCCATACTTTAATTTCTTCATTTTCGAGTGCTTAATCGAACCGTATTAACACATTTGAGAGTAGTCGATCGCTGAAAAAGCTGTAGCTTAAAAAGGCTGAACATAATTTCATACAAAAATTTCATCACGAAGCTTCACTTACATGTAAGTAGTCTTTATATGGAGAGCACATTAATGAAAATTATCAAGTATTGTTATGCTGATCCCAAGGTAGATTACAGGTAAAAAATCTGACCTCTTACTGAGATGCTCCAAGTGTGAACGAAGAAGTTACACGCAGTACATATGAATATCACAATTAAATTTTCCAATTTTTGAAAAAAAAATTTTCATATTTAGTGTTTTTTTTTCATTTCCAACATTTGGGTATTGAAAAAAACCATATCACATAAAATCGTCCTAGTTGGTAGAATTGCCCATATATTCATATACGTATATATTGTGCGAATCTATTGTAAATCTGCTCCATACGAATTTTCAATTTTTTCAGCTTTCCTGCGACCATATATGAAAAAGTTTCCAGAGCACTCAAGTTCTCGATCATTGAACTGTAGTGTTTTTGATTCCCTTGTCCAACTATCGAGCGAGATCAAATAAAATTATTTGGGTTATCTTGTAGATCCCACATGCATTCTTATGGGAAATACATGAAACCTTCTATGATTAAGATTATTTGCAACTATACGATACCTGAAAAGTCATATATATATCCATATCATAAATCCATATATATATATATAACAAAAGCAACAGCACACCGTCGCCGCCGGCGAATGCGCACCCGCCAAAAGCGAACGGGAACGCGCAAAATGCCGGCTCAAGAAATGGCCAACAGAAGAAGCCGAACAGGAAGAGCAACGGTGAGCGTTCAGTGCTCATGAAGCCCCTGTTGGGTCCAGACCGGCGTAATGCGGACAAGGAGCCGGGCCCACGGCAAGACTGCACGTGCTGGAGCAGTGCGTGGCCAGGATACTATACCAGGACCTGCCCGGAATGCAAACAGCATTACGCGCAGGCCCCAAAAGAGAAGGGGGTCGAGTAAGTGAGGTCACACTCGATACCCCCGCCACCCCTCAGACCTCCGATGAGCCGATGTACCCTCCGGGCACCATAGTTGGCCCGTTGCTCTTTACGGACACGCCGGAAGGAGCACTCCCCGCTGACGATCTGACTCGGCCAATCAGCCCCTGCGGGCGATATTGGATCCCGAACGTCGACGTGGGAGGGTACCGCATCCGAGGCCTCGATGACTCGGGGGCGACACGTACCGCGATGGGACCGCTAGGGTTGCAAATTGCAACGGAAATCGGTGTGAAGATCTTTCCTTACGATGGACCAGGCACAAGACTAGCCTCGGGCGCCCCCGCCCGAATCCTTGCCCAAGTCGCGCTCCCGGTGATTGGCATTGTAGTGCACGACATGCCGATCATCATCCTGGAGCACTGCGACTACGACATCCTGCTGGGCTCGGACTACAGGCAGTTGTTCAACGCGCAGGTCGATCCGTGGAATCGCACGCTGACCATCGTAGGCGACCCAAATGCCATCCCGCTGGAACTCACCGCCCTCAACACCGGCAATCAGCTGGCGTCAATTGGCCTGGCCGACCTCTCGGAGATCCAGGACCGAGCGCTGGCGAACCTGATCGGGAAGTATCGCGTGGTGAATGGCCCACGGATCGGCTGCACAGATTTGATCGAGCACAATATCGAGCTCACGTCGTGCAAGCCGATCAAGCAAAAGTTCTACCCGGTCTCAAAGAAGATCGAGGAGGAGATGCACAAACAGGTGCGTGATCTCCTCAACGAAGGCATTGTAGAGCCTTCGAACAGCAGCTGGGCAAGCCCTATTGTGATGGTGCGTAAAGCCAACGGCGAGTTCCGCATGTGTATCGACTATCGCAAGCTGAACTCTGTCACGCGGACGAGCGCTTACCTCTTGCCACGCATGGATGCGATCCTGCGAAAGCTGCGTGGGGCCCGCTACATCAGCACCATCGATCTGAAGATGGCGTACCACCAGATCAAGATGGCAGCTGAAGCAAAGCCGATGACGGCGTTTACAGTACCAGGTATGGGGCTCTTCCAGTTCACCAGATTACCATATGGGGTATCTGGTGGCCCGGCCACATTCCAGGAGCTTATCGATGGTCTCATAGGGCCTGAATTAGAGCCCTATGCGTTCGCGTACCTCGACGACGTGATCATATGCACGGAGACCTTCGAGGAGCATCTGGAATGGCTCGAACACATCTTAAAGAAGATATTAGGAGTGGGCCTGGTAATCAACTGGGAGAAGAGCCACTTCTGTAAGTCAGAAGTTAGGTACCTCGGCGTGCTGGTTAACCGTGACGGTTTTAGACCGGATCCGGAGAAGATTCGGCCGATCATGGAGTATCCGGCGTCCCAGAGACGGAAGGCGCTGCAGAGGTTTCTCGGAATGGCTACGTGGTATCGCAAGATTGTAGATAACTTTGCGACCATCGCCGAACCTCTGACGCGTCACCGAAGAAGCGGCGTACGCTGCGCAGGGTGTAGACGGCCTCCTCAATCGCCTTCTCGTAAGCCTCGCCGAGCTCCTGTACTCGGGTGGCTGCCTCCTCCGCCCTGCACACCGCCTCCTCTAGGCGCTCCGATAGTGTTTTCTTGGTGCGGCTGGGCGTTGGAGGCTGGGCTTGGGCGCCTGCCTGCGTTTGCCCATCTTGTGCTCCTTGCACCCGGGCTGACGCAGTAGCGTCGTCCTGCGCGTCTGCGTGCGCGTCGATGTTCGGCACGCTTGCGTGCGTTTCGTCCGCACTTGCGTGCGCTCGTCAAAGAACGTACCTTACGTATGGGGGGAGGAGCAGGAGAGAGCCTTCGGCATCCTCAAGGGCATGCTGGCGACAGCACCAGTACTGCACCGGCCCTCGTACGACCATCAATTCGTCTTGCAAACGGACGCCAGCGACACTGGCCTCGGCGCCGTGCTCACGCAGACGATCGATGGCGTGGAACGACCCCTCGAGTTTGCGAGCCGCATCTTAAGTTCGGCAGAACGCAACTACACGACTACCGAGCGGGAGTGCCTTGCCGTCGTGTGGGCGATCCAGAAATTTCGAGCTTATATCGAAGGATATAAGTTCAAAGTGATCACGGATCACAACAGCTTGAAGTGGTTGCGTACCTGCAAGAAGCTTGCGGGCCGACTTGCGCGCTGGACGCTAGAGCTGCAGGACCACGACTTCAAGATCGAGTATCGGAGAGGATCGGAGAACGTCGTCCCCGATGCACTCTCCCGGATGTATCAACCGGACGAGGACGACTGCCCAGTAAGGATTGCCGCAGTCGAGCTGGAGGACACCGCCGACGAATGGTATAAGAGCCGGCGAAAAGATGTGCTGGAGCGGCCGGACGAATTCCCGTTTTACAAAGTGGTGGGCGGGAAGATGTACCATTTCGACGCAAACGCCGACCTCGACGACCTGATCGAGGACGACGATGCGTGGAAATTGGTACTCCCGGAGGAAAAACGCCCCACAGCGCTAAAAGAGTGCCATGAGTCGGCATGCGCAGGCCACCCCGGCCGATACAAAACCTTCATGCGCGTGAAGCGGTACTACTTTTAGCCGAAAATGAATAAGGATGTCGCCAAATTCGTGGCGCACTGCGAGCTCTGCCAGCAGATGAAGGTGGAGCAGAGACGGCCGGCAGGACTGATTGGCGTCCGCAAAGTCGCGAAACCGTGGCACACAGTCGCCGCGGATTTCATGGGACCGTTCCCGCGCAGCAAACGCGGCCATGAACACATCCTAATTTTCATGGACGTGTTTTCTCGTTGGATTGAGGCTATCCCGTTGCGCAAAGCTAATGCGGATCTGGTCAAGCGTGAGCTTAATAAAGTTATTTTGCGCCACGGCACACCGGCATACTTCTTGAGCGACTGGGGAACTCCATTCAAGAACCGCTTGATGGACGACTTCCTGACCAGTCGGGGAATCGAGCACAAGCTCGCACCGCCTTACCACCCGCAGGCGAACCCGGTTGAGCGCGTCAACCGTACGTTTATGACGTCGCTGAAATGCCAGATCGAGAGCGATCACCGCACGTGGGACGAGACCATCGATGAAACGATGTGCTCGTACAACACGTCGGAGAACGGTGCGACTGGCTATTCGCCGGCGTTTCTGTTGTATGGCCGGAATCCAACGCCGCCGCTAACGCTTCGACGAAAGGAAGATCGGCAAGCCGCTGAACAGGAGGAGGAGGAAGAACTCCAGCAGTGGATCGAGCGCTTGCATAATTTGGGAGAGGTGAGGGAGATCGCCGCCCACAAATCAGCGCTCGCGCATGAGAAGAATGCGCAGTACTATAACGCGAAGCACAGGGACGTAGCCGAACAGCTGCAGCGGTCGCGGGATAAGGCGGCTGAGGAGCAGCGACGCCTGCGCGAACAACTGAGCGAGGCGCAGCGGCTGCTCTGCGGGAAAGCAGAGACGCAGGAGCAGCGTATGGCGCGACTGCGCGCCCAACGCGTCGGGCGTCACTGCCCCATCTGCGGGTCGCAGGGCACCGGCAACCCCGACCGCTGCCATGAACGCCAACTACACCACCTGGTGCCCCACCGCGTACGCGAGTATGAAAGGGAGCAGGAGGAGAGGCGCCGGCAGGAGCAGGGGAAAAACAAGCCCCAGCCGGACGAAGAAGAAGACTGAGCGCACGCAAGCGTGCTGAACGCACACGAGGTGCGAAGCGCAAGCGGCGCGAAGAGGCAAGTCAGCCGAAGAAAGGCCTAATAGCCACATTTTTCCTTTTATTTTTTAGAGATTAAGTAGTTCATTTTGTAAAGCTAATCGAAGGCTGTAAAGTGGGTAAATAGCCACGCAATCAATGTAAACATAGAGTCGAGTGGAGCGCGAACCACTATAAAAAGCTGCCAAGTCATGATTATTTTTTTTGAAATGAATTTTAGTTCACTTAATTTTGAGATTTAGTAGTTTTATTTGTTACATTTTCTTTCTTATTAAAGTCATTAATTAATCAACTAATCAACTAATTAGTTGATAGTTTTGTTATTCTCTGAAATCATAGCGAGTTTATAGTTTGTACAATTTTGTTTGATTTTCTGATTAGTCCCTTTTGATAAAGATTTACATTTAGTTCTTAGTAATACAACCGTTTAATTGTTCTTCAATTTAGCCAAGAAGTTGTATTAATTTGCGATAGCGCACACGTGATGCGACAGAGCGCACGCGTTAGTTAGAACGCACACAATGCGATAAATCAAATGTGATTGCGGAAATGTGATACCGATCACGCGAAAAGCGCCGACCGATTCGCAGGGTAAGGACCCGTGCAGATTATTGTACTCGCACGCGCCCAGTTGCTCGCAGAGAGAGAGAGAGAGAGAGCACCGCGAAATAAAGGTCTGAAAGAGTAAAATAAAGCGTAGAATCATTTCCTCATTACACATTGCCTATTGCTAATCAAAATTTGTTCTGTTTGTTGTTGGAGTTGATCGAATTGGATCATATTGGCCTTTACATGGGAGACCAATCCATCGGCGCTTTCTTTTGTGATAAAGCGCGCCTGGGAGGGGGGTGTCACGGGTACTTTGTACCGTGAGGTCTCCCTGCCCAGACAATTGTTATTACTTATACAGCGCCGGCGAGAGCAGAGCCGAGCGGCCGACAATAAGGTAAGAGAGAGACAGAGAGAGTGCGAGAGAGAGACGACATCAGCGCGACATCACCGCCGCGCCGCGGCAGCTACAGGTGCCGGGCGGAAGCGGGCAGTGTGTGCCCAAACGCGAGCGCAATCGGAGTAATCGGCCCTTATTGTCCCGACGAGATCGACACCCGAACCTTTCCGCGCCCGCGCCACGTGCTGTGCAGATTTGTGCGTGCACCTGTGCCCCGTGTCTGTGTGTCAGGCATTAGCGCCGACACCACGAGCAGCTACGTCGCGCCACGGCCGAGCCGAGGCCCACGTGTCCAGCGCCAGCTTCCCCGGCTCCGGAACGCCGGCATTTTCCCTGAGCGCCGACAACAGCTCCACGCCGCCGTCCTTCGCACGCAGCGAGCACCGCAAAGGTTGGTTCCCACGTGTTGCTCTCTCTCTCTCTCTTCGGTTCAACCGCGCCGCGTTACCCCATTATTTGTACCCCCTTTGGTTGCTAATAAAGCATTACTTCTTTATGTGTGCGCGTTTCTGTGGTCCCGATTCACCACCTGTATTCCTACACACGACTCTGAGAACTCGCCCAGCATCAGCGCCGGGCGAGATTGCACTCTCTCGTGTCCCCTTTTAGTTATTAATAATTACTTTATTATTAATGGGCATGAGCCAGTGACAATAATATATATATATATATATATATATATATATATATATATATATATATATATATATATATATATATATATATATATATATATATATATATATATATATATATCTGTGAGTGTGTGTGTGTGTGTGTGTGTGTGTATATATCCATATATTCATATACAGTCCATAAGAATATTCCATTTTCAGAATGTACCATACACAAAAATGAGTTAAAAAAACCGACTCTACAAATTTGTAGGAAATTTTCTTAGCTTCAGATTGGTCACATTCGTTTCGATCAAAAAAAGTCACTTTCGTCCCACTGTGCGGCGGTCATCCTGGTGTCCCAGGACGCCACCGTCGACGATCCTCGGGGGACCTTGTTCTCACCGTCACGCTACCCCTTACGCCGTCTCACCTGAGTACAGTGGACTGACTGAGTGATCCAGCTTCAGGAGTGGGAGTTGTAACGGGGAAACCCGTCACTGTTAAACGGAGAGGCCGCTGGCTGGCAGCCGCCGGCCCGGGAGGACAATGCTTTCCAGCGTAAACACGAGCCACGGCACGCCGCGAGCTCTGCTGGCCATTATCAATGCAGTGTAGGGAGTGAAAATATGAATCATTTTTGTTTTATTTGGGAGAAGTTCTAACCATATATTTTACTAGTTACAGACAAACGCATACCACATTACCCCCGAAGTCGGAAAAACTCTGAGGGATGAAATTTCTCCTGAAATGGTACTCTATATCCAAGAAATCTAGGATGGCACTTTCTGTAGGAAGTTTCTGAAATGGAACGTTTTTCCCTCCAAGCGACGATATGGACCACTGCTGTTAGCTTTATACACAATAGTTTGACAATGGCAGTGGAAGCGGCCGCTTCCACGGCTGAAATTTATAATACGAATTCCTCCAAAACTGATGAGAAAGGATAGTTTTTTATTATTCTGTTGAAAGTTTTGTATACAGATTGTAAAATTTATTACGTGTTTCTTGAGAACAATTTTAACCTGATGAGGCGAGTGGCGCCAGCTTACTGGCGAAACGTTGCAACAACTAATTATGTAGTGGATTCTGTGATTTTTCTTTTCCACTTCACACTGGATTGGCTCTTGAAGATCGAACATTCTTACAATTTTTGGAATAACCGATAAAGATCTAAATTTGAACCCTCGCGATGCTTATCATCCTTAAATTCATACGGGCTTAGATATATCAAATTATGTAGACCAGAGAGAGAGAGAGAGAGAGAGAGAGAGAGAGAGAGAGAGAGAGCGTATACAGCCAACACGCACCACGTTGGAGAGATTCAGATTCAGATTCAGGAAAAGTTCATTATCTGTACATTATGTTGTATAAAATTCATAACAGTTACAATTGTTTTAATTTGCTAGTTGTATATTAGTATAAATATTTTCTCTGTTTATGAATTGAGATTGGTGGTTGAGTGATTGTTAAGTGGAATGAAACAAGTGAATGTAGAGTGTGGATCTGAAGGACAGGAATGGAAGGGAGTTGATAATGTGAGGAGGGAGTGAGTTCCAGAGTTAAGCAGATGATATATGAAATGATTTTCGCAAGGAGTCGGTTCGAAAGTTAGGAAAGATTTGCGGCCGCTGATGTCCTCCCCTCACAGGACGAGTGGATATGTTCCCATAAAAGAAATCCACTAGGTACGCAGGTTTCCCAAATTTTAAAAGCTTGAAGAGCATGCTACCTTTAAAATAGTCACGTCTCGATGATGTCTTTCGACATCCTAGTTTCATCCTGTGTGACGTATCTAATTCCAGTATTGACTAGGCGTTGCAGGATAAGATCCAGCTCATTTGAGAGATTGCAGTATACCAGGGAGCAGTAGTCAATTAGTGGAAACAATAGTGCCTTGATAAGCAAGGCATTAGCTTCCTTGCAGATAGAGAACACATGCTCATTCCAAGAGATCACCGAGTCAAGGGTGACCCCCAAACTCAGTACTAAAGATTCAAGAAGAATGGGGAATCCATTCAGATACAATACTTGGCTAGCTTGGTCACTGATCCGGCTAACATAGTATTTATTTCTAAAGACTATGGCTTTGGTTTTTGAGGCATCTAGCATGAGGCCATTTGTGGCCGCCCAGGATGAAATTGCAGTAGCGTTACGGTTAAGTTTGTGTAGTGTCTGTAGGCAGGCAGTATATGTAGATCTGCAAGTCGTCAGCGTATAGTAGATTGTGTACATCAAGGTCAAGACACAGTCCCAAATCTCCAATGTACAGTGCAAAGAGAAGCGGTTCAAGTACAGAGCTTTGTGGATCACCTCGATTCAGTGGCCGGAATCCCGTGAAAGTCCCGTTCTCCCTCCTCACACACTGTTCTCTATCCGTCAGGTAAGCTATCCATCGTACAAAATCATTAACCACAAAGCATGAAATATTGTAATGAAATATTTCAAAATATTTCAATGAAATCTTTCAGTGTAAAATTTCTGAAATATTTCTGTAATATTTCTATGTAGTCATCAAAAACGCATTTTCCAATCTCGCAATGAAATATTCCTGTAATATTTCAGAAATATTTCATGAAAGATTCACTGAAAGATTTCTGCAACAATACCTTGAAATGTTCCATGGAATATCGATGCAACATTGCCAACATATTACAGTAAAACATTTCTTGAAATATTTCTGAAAGATTTCTCAAAGATTTTTTTGTAAGATTATTGGAAGGCAAAGGCTACGATGGAATATTTCGGAAATATTTCAGTGTAACATTCCTTAAAATATTTCTGAAAGATTTCCGATAGATTTTACTGTGAGTTAATGTAATATCCGACGTGATTATAATTGATTCGACAAAATATTCGTTTGAATTAACATTTGCTTGGTAATTAAAAAAAGAAGAAATGTACGGAATTTTCTTTCCAAATTAGTCATGGTTTGTCACCCGAAATTGAACAACGTCTCCGAGTAAGTTCTCCTATTAGCCACCAGGGTTTACGTTACTTTTTCGCAAGTGACGGGAAAATGGAACGGTTTGTATATAAGGCCGATTAAGTATATGGCCTCCTAACACGAGTGTGAACGATGGATGTATATATATGTATATGTATAGATTGCGTTGTAATTGCGAGCGAAATAATGTCCAGATAAATAATAATAATGAGGTAATAATATTGGTGAAATATTTCAGAAATCTCCCATGAAAGATCCTTCGGGGCTTGATGAATGGCAATTGGGATATTTCAAAAGTATTTCAGAAATCTTTCAATGGAATATTCCCAACTATTTTGCTGAAATATTTCAGAACAGTGGGAGAGATGAGAACGCCCTATAGAAAGGGAAAACTCGACGACTCGAGGTATGATTGAGTGCGTCAATTAAGAGGATCGGTTTCTTGATCTCGCGTTGAGAAGGGCATTCACCAAATTTTAATTCTAAAGTGCGCACGTATTCAATAGTGTTTCAAAGATCATTTTTGTATATCTTTTTGGTGCAATAAATTACTCCAGGGGGGATCAAGGCATTTCTTCATTACTCTTCCTCTTGAACAACTCAAGATTTGTATACACATTTGAATTTTCAAAAAAAAACTTCGGAAAATAGTCGGACGTTTCGGCGTATCCTGACGTTTTGCCAGTGTAGGCGGGGCACTGGCTCTATCACTTTTAAGTTAACATTTTGAATAACCCGCCGTTTGCGTACTGTGTCCCTGTCTAAAACTTGACTGATGCCCATCCATGAGATTTTTAGATTCGACGTATTTGCTGATCTGGATAGACCAGTCTCTCTAGAACTTTAGAGAGAAAGTTGAGTAAAGAGATTGGTCAGAGAAGAGAAGTCATTAGAGGCTTTAGGGGTTTATACTTTGTTCAGAGCGAGGATCGCTGCCTGTTTCCAGACAGCAGGAAAATGAGTCTGTGTTAAGGAAGCGTTGAAAAGTTTACAACGGATAGGTAACAGAGAAGGAAGTGCGGCAGCGAAGAATCGCTGCGGTAGGCCATCAACTCCCACCGACCACGATCCAGACTGCGAGATAGCTACTTTGATATCCTGAGGTGTGATCTCAGTGAACTGGAACTCTGTAAATCTCTCACTCTGCTCAAGTTCCTGAAAAGCACTTGATAGAGGAGGGGCCGAGTGGTCAGTGGCAATGTTAGCAGAATGTGAATTAAGTTCCTCCGTAGAGACATCTTCATAAGTGTTACTGGATTTGGGCACTAGGCCAAGATTTCTGAGCTCCCGCCATATCTCCTTACGGTCGGTCAGTCCCTCAAGTCTACATCTGTAGTAGTCAAGTTTAGCATTATGTACGTGTTTAAAAGCCAAGTCTCGAGCTTCTCTGTAGGCAAACAGGTCATGTTGATGACTTGTCCTTTGGAAATGTCTGTACAGTCTGTTTCTATTGGTGAGTAAAGTATCCGTGTGCTGCGTGTGTCAGGGCTCCTTTTGACTGATGTTTTTGGAAGTTATGAGTGGTGAAAAATGATCGACAGTTGAATGTAGATGTGTGTAGATACAGTTCATGTCATCCTCCACATGATGGTCATGTTGGTCCATCGCAGACCAGTCACACTCCGTCAGATAGGCACAGAGGGACTCAGCATCTATCTTCTTGATGTTTCTGTAGCTGATCGTGTGGACTTCGGGTCTGTTAACAGCACTTGCCTTGAGGCCGGCAAATGCGAGTCTATAAATGTCCCTGACCCCCTCTGTAGTTAGACCAAAGATCACGATGTCAGATGACACCACAGCAGCAGCCGCATTGGCAGACATAAGTGAGTAGATGGTAGCATGCTTAGTTGCTCGAAGTTGCCTTACTTCATCAGCTGCAGCCGCTGATGACTCGCCAGAACAGGTGCGGTTTTGCTCATCAAGTTGTGCTCCAAGCTGAGTTTGGCCCTGTGTTAGTGTGTTCTGTTGTTGCTGAAGAATCTCCATCTTGCTCTCGGGCTTCTCAAGCCTGTTAAATAAATCTGGTAGTTGTTTTAATACTTCGAGATTCTAGAGCGCGCACGAATATAGGCGCAGCAGCGCAATTTGGCACGGAGGAAAGGCTCTCTCACGACAACCACGAACGCGCTCGGACGGGACTCGTGGACCACGTGCACCGAGGTCACGCAAACCGAGGGGGAATGCGATCCCCGCACCCGGGATCGCCGTAACAGTGAAGGTGTGGTGCGACGGCTCGCCCAGCCAATATGCAATTGTAACGTTGAATAGTCGCGCGCTAAATCGCCGACGTGGTGATGCTCCGAACGGAGCTGATCAATTTCTCGCGAAAATAGAGTTAAGAGTATGAATACGCGAAAACGTGGTGGCTTGGCTCCCGACATTCTTGGCTACTAAGAAGGGGCCGACTCGCAGTCCGGTTGAAAAAGGGGTCAACTCGCCGTCCGTGTAGAAAGGGGTCAACTCAGGCGAGTTTTGGATTTCATATAAAATTAAATTCACGACTCTCTTGGGAAATTTTATGCACGCTATCTAATGTCCGTAGTACGTCTCTTTCAATGAATAGGTAATTTTCACGTAATTTACATATTTTAAACTCATTTTGAGCAAAAACTCAATAGTCTTTTTGAGTATACGGTTTCGTGCTATTCATTATTGCTTATTTTACAAGAAAGTAATTCGAAAGAAGCATTTTCCAGAGAAATTATAGAGAAGTCGTTTCTTTTGAATATTCCTAGAACAAAAAAAAATTTTACATTTGAGGATCAGGCTGGCCTTCTGAAGCGCATCTCTTAGGTGATTTTCTTGTGATCCACATATCTAAGGCTTATTTTGAGTTTATTTTGAGTGCTAGAGAATTTCGTCGTCTGGGAAATTCGTATATATGAGTTTTTGAGGTCGCTGTTTTCGAATCCGACCACGGATTTTCAAAATTCAAATTAGAGCCACTGAGATTGCCTACCAAAATTCTGAAAAGATACTGAATTTTGATGAAAATTTGTATCCATGGGTTTTCGAAGTCGCTGTTTCCGAATCCGATCTCAGATTTTAAAAATTCGAAATAGAGCCTCTAAAATGGCCTACTGAAATTTTGAAAAGACACTGGATTTTGATAAATATTGGTATGCATGCGGGTTTTCCAGGGGGCTGATTACACATCAAGCTTCAGATTGGAATAAACCTCAATATTCAACATCGTCGATAGTAACAAGGAAGCATCCATTTCGATGATTTCCTAGATGAAGAGCCATTTTTTTTACTCCGGTCTCAGCGAGAGTTGGAAGATTCCACTAAAAATAAGCTTATGTAAGAAAAGTCCTAAGACTCGATCAAAAGTTGCACAATGTCTTATTCGAGGTGTCAATTTTTGTCTCATTCTAAACCTTTCTCTTTGAGACAGCGCAATAACAACATAATCGGGAACAGATTTTGTTATTATGATGAACAATCTTAAATCGTCTTTCGTCAATCCTTGAGTAGTATTCATTGGATCCACATCCATCACTATGGATATTTCGATGTTCTTTCGATCCGACAGACCCGAAACCGTACCATATCTTAATATCACGTATTTTCTTCAATGCATTAAGATTACAAATTACAACATAAATTTTGAAGTACGTACTTCGGCCCCAAGCATCGACAGTTTTGGATTTTTCACGATGAAAACTGGAAGCGCTGAATCAGATCTATCGATCCGTCCTATCAGAACTCTCATCATGACGTTGATTAATAGATTTTTTCAACAATTTTTGTGGCACGACTTGCCAAGAGTTAGTTTTTCCATATTTCGCGCTCACGCATCAATTTTTCCAAAATTCTAACCATGGAATAGGGAAGTTTTTCGATAGATCTATAAATCAGTGTGACTCAAATTTGCACCATTCAATTATTCCTGAGTCTTTTCAATGGTTCATCGGATACCAAACAAAAACGCAACTCGAATTTTTCACATTTCACGCCCACGCATCAATTTTTTCAATATTTGAACCAAGGAATATGAAAGCCGATCTATTGGTTAGGCTCACATTTGCACCGTAACGTCATTCTATGGTTTCTTTCAATGCATCGAATTCCTTCATACCATAGATGAGTTTAAGAACTTTTACAAAAACAACATGCATTTTCTTTCATTAATTTCCCGCTAACGCTTCGACATTTTTCAATTTTTCACAATGAAAAATGAAAATGCTCAAACAGCTCTATCGGTCTATCTGATCAGAATTTTCGTGGTGACGCAAATTGATTGATTTTTTTAACGATATGTCTTTTACATCTTTCTGAAAATAGGATTTTTCCGCATTTCACACCCACGCATCATTTTTGTTGAAGTTTTAACCATGATACATATAAGCCTTTCCAAGGATCCATCGATTGGTCTACCCCAAATTTGCACTATACAATTATTTCATGTTTTTTCCGATGGTTCATCGGTTAAGAAAAATAAACAAACTGCATTTTTACATATCTAACACCCACGCATTAATTTATTCAAATTTTTCAATAAAGAAAATTATATTACCGGTGATTTCCTTTCGATCGATCTTATCATATTTCATGAGCGTTGACTTCTTCATCAATATTTCTTTACATAAAATTTCCGGAAGAAATAACTTTATATTATCATGTGGGTGTAGATTATATTTGAGAATACACATACATATGCATGCGTACATCAATTCTGAAAGCGAAAAAACAAGAAGAGATAGAATAACATTTGAAACTGTTTTTTCTATACAGTTGAATATGAAATGGCTATTTATTTAAGTAATCTACAAAATGGATGTTTCCTCGTTACGGTCGACGATGTGGAGAGTACAGGCTCAATCTGAGGCTTGATGTGTAATCAGCGTCCTTAAAAACCCATGCATAACCATTTCGATTAAAATTCATTATCGTTTCAAACTTGAATTTGAATTTGAATTTTGGAAATCCGAGGTCGGATTCGGAATCAGCGACCTTAAAAACCCATGGACATCAATTTTCAACAAAATCCAGTATCTCTTCAAAATTTCAGTAGGCAATTGCACAGGCTTCTAGGAATATTCAAAAGAAACAACTTCTCTATAATTTCTCTGGAAAATGCTTCTTTCCCGTCTAAGAATTATTATTCTTGTAAAATGAGCAATAATGAATAGCACGGAACCGTATACTCAGAAAGACTGTTAAATTTTTGCTCAAAATGAGTCTAAAATATGTAAATTACGTGAAAATCACCTATTCATTGAAGGAGACGTAGTACGGACATCAGATAGCATGCATAAGATATCCCAAGAGAGTCGTGGAATCAATTCTATGTGGAATTCAAAACTCGCCTGAGTTGGCCCCTTCTTGCTCGGAGGCGACGATATACAGGTTGCAGCAGACGGAGACGCGAGACAACCCCCAGAGGAGCCCCTTACAGGGATCACTCTTCGTAGCGGGTATCCAACCTCGCAATAGAACTGAAAAATCGAAAGAACTTCAACCCTCTCGAAATAATTAACCTTATGTCGTAGATAGAGTCATACGCGCACGGGAACATCAAAAATGAATATGTTGAAATCGCAGTCAAACTGTATCTATTCATCAATGTCCATGCTCATTTTGCAGCACGATATTTTAAATTAGGTCAGCAACATAGAACTCGTGATTATGAAATCACAGAGCATTCATTCATATGAACATTTACTATTATAAGTTCACCGGGGATCACAAAATTTGGTTCATGAACTCGAAATTGGTTGCTCATAAAATATCGTCCGACGTTTTTATTGGTTGATATGAGTATTCGTACCATTAAAAAATGTGTAAAGTCTGTGACCATCATATGAAGAAACATTATTCTCATACATTTGTATGTGAAATGAAGAACAGAGAATGTTTTCTCAAAATTTCTACTTTTCCTTCTGAAACACTTTTCATCATCCCAGAATATCATTTTCTAATAATCATTTTCTTCAGGAAGTTCCAGCTTGGTAAGAATTTGTTGAATGATTCAATCTTGTTTGAATGACGGCGAACTCACAGCTATACAAAGCGAAGAATGCAGCAAAAAAATTTACCCCAATACCTCTCCTATTGTCCTCTTGAGTTTCCTGTCTAAGGTACTTGAGAAGATAGTTCACGACCAAGTCATGAACTATCTCACAATCAAAAACATCCTTGATCCTAGACAGGCTGGTTTCCGTCCGAACCACTCCACCCAAACTGCACTGATGAGATTAACAGAGGACATAAGACAAGACATGGACAAAATGAAACTGACGTTGCTTCTGCTATTTTGCCTTTGATAAAATCTCTCACTCTAGAAAACTGAAGTGGTTGAAGGATATTAGCTTCATCAGGACTGCTTTCTTGTAGCTTCACTTATATCTCACTGATAGACAACAAATATTCATAACTAAAAGTTTTGGCAAATCATCGTGGCTTGCCACGAATCTTGGAGTACCACATGGGTCAGTCCTCGGAATGCTCCACTTCTGCATTTACATTACTGACCTACGTGACGTACTCGACATTCAGGGCGTCGAGTGTGTGCTTTATACAGACGATTTGCGAATCTATACACATGTCCCTCTGGACGGGATGGCTGGGGGCATAGCACGGCTTGAGAGAGTGGACGGGGCTGTGTCGGGGTGAGCTGATGCTGCTTTACTGGTACTCAATGTTGGAAAAACTCAAGCCAACGCGTTTGGATCAAGATATTATATTAATCTCTTGCACAAGGAGGCACTTTATGCATCGGGCGTTGGGATCGGTGGGGCTCGTGTCCCGTTCTCTGGCACAGTCAAGGATCTCGGCGTGGTGCTTGACGAAACTCTATCGTGACGTCAAAACACCGATGCAGTCACGAAGAAATCCAATAGAACCATGTACTGCTTGCGTTTCTTTCGTAAATACACCACTGAGTCTTGCGTAGACGCTTATCAATGGCACTGCTTTTCCCTCATCTAAATTATTGTTCTGCGGTATACCTTGACGCATCCCAAGAACGAAAACAGAGGATACAGATACTGCAGAATTCATGTGTGCGATATGTTTTTGGTGTGAGGAGGGACGAACACATCACACCTTATAGGATCAAGTTGGGCTTGGTGCGCACGGATATAAGGAGGCATGATTTCATGGCTGTACTTTTGTATAAGATCCTGCTCATCCGTGAGCCGAAATACTTGCTGAGCCTCCTCACTAAGTATGGGTCCACTAGGCCCTCCAGGGGTTATGCACCGGAAAACTTGGTCCTCAAAATGAGAAACGTTTTTGGAATAAATTCCTTGCAAGTGCAAACAGCATACTTTCGGAACTTCCTCAATAACTACTGAACCAATCGCCTCCAAATTTTGACAGTCGCTTAACGATGTACCCTGAAGTGTTATAGGCTGTTAAGATTATTTTAATAAGCTCCGGCTTCTCTCTTTGGCCACTAGGTGGCGTGACGCTATTTAAGCCGTTCACGCGGCTGGAATGGCGCGGTCTGGTCTATAAGTATGAGGCAATCAGTGGTGAAGTCCTCGATTTTCTTATGGAAAACATTAGATTGGTCGTCCTATTGTGACCCCCGATATTGTAGCGGTTTGATCGATTGCCTACATAGTCGACCTCGCATACATTTTCCTAAGGAATTTTTTGTATCGGCTGAAATATGCCTCAATTTGAAGTTCCGGCTTCTCTCTTTTGCCACTAGGTGGCGAACCGCATTACGAGCCGTTCACGCAGTTTCCTCTGCTATTACAATAAACAAGGCTCAAGGTCAGACATTTAACTATGTCGGAATTGATTTACACTCCGATTAGTCCGGGCGCAGAGCCGGATTCCGTAGTCGATGGATGGCCCAAGCTCCACCAAGGTTTTTCCTATGTGTGTGTGTTTTGAGCTGGTAAACACGAATTTCGAAGGCGGACAGCCAGAAAATGGGCAGGAAAATTTTTATCGAGAATTGCCCGAGAGCGATACAAAAATCTGTTTTTTGTGAAAAAAAAAATTTTCACATTCTCCTCAGCATTTCGCACAAAAAAGGTCTCGCCATTTTTCAGGAAAATGCACCGTTTCTGAGTTAAAAATTCCCAAACTTTGAGAAAATGCGATTTTTCCGATTTTCAAGGTCCTGCTGCTTAGTCACGCCACAATATTCACCAGTCCCCCCGGTCTCAAACTGCTGTTTTTGGTCTTAACTAGAGACATTGATAGTTTCTAAGCTGGGAAAATGGTATTTTTCAATTTCTTCGCATTAGCTTCCCAAGCACCTCCAGCGCCCTTTGATTACGCTAATTCACGTGCTAAAAGGTTTTTCGAGGTTGGGTCGATCGTTGAATTATTTTGGATGGGTTTGACCCATGGTTAGATTTTCACCCTGATGGGGTTTTTACATAGAATGGCTATTTTTAGTATTTTTAGAATTTCCTGAATTTTAACCAATTTTCCAATTTTCCTTCGGAAAATTAAATCTTAGAGAATTAAAATGGATAGAAAAACATTATCAAAAGAAATTGTGTCGAATTCATCCATCGACCCAACCTCGGAAAACCCTTGAGCATACGATTAAGCGTAAACGAAGCGCTAAAGGTACTCGGAAAATTAATGCTGGGAAATTGCAAAATACCATTTTTCTGGCCTGCAATCTATCAATATCGCAAGTTAAGACCCAAAACAGCAGTTGGAGAGCATTTCCGTGAAAAAAATGAAGAGACCTTTTTTGCAAAATGCTGAGGAAAATATGAAAATATTTTTTTTTTTGCAAAAAAAACTGATTTTCGTATCACTCTCGGGAAATTCTCGATAAAAATTGTCCTGCCCATTTTCCGGCTGTCCACCCTCTAAATTCGTGTTCAGCAGCTTAAACCACACAGGAAAAATCTTGGTGGAGCTTGGGTCATCAATCGGCTACGGAATCCGTCCCTGCGCCCGGACTAGATTGTTTTTCACAGAGGCAGTTGTATGTTGGACTTTCTAGAACCAAGTTGTCTAAGACGGGTAAATCGGAGAACCAATTCATCCTAATGCCGAATGGTAAAGAGGAAACCAAAAATGTTGTGTATTCTAAAATACTTCAGGGATTTGAAACTTTGAACACTTGAACACTTATTACGTTTTTATTCCTATGCACAGTTAATAATTATCATTCAAATTCTATTAACTGAGAGAGCGGGCGGAGTCGCGACGGGGAATATTGGTATATATATATATAATGATGACCAGGATGATATCTGAAATATGTTTGTGTGAATGACGTATGATTTTAAAAAAATGACTGATATCCTGTCAAATGCCAAATTTGTATCTTGATACAATAAAACATATTTGTCTATCTATCTCTTAAGACGCGAGATATTCGCATCTTCAAATTTCATGAAGGGTGGCCACCCCCGCACCCACCACCCAGCTCCATCTTTTCTAAACCACTCGAAAAATGGACGGTGATTGGGACTTATCCTCTACAGAGTGCACCAGGGATATTGCCGGCACAAGTTCCCTAAGTCACAGTCTTATGAAAATTACATATCATATGTGTATATTCCCCAACAAAGAAAAATAATATTCTTCCAGGAGGTGTCTTAACCAATGAGTGTATTTATAACAAATCCGGCCTCAGATTTTGGAAATTCAAAATGGCAGACAAGAAAGTTGAAAAGACACTGGGTTCTTATAGAAATTGGTCTACAGGAATTCTTGGGCCGATAATTTCTTAAATTTTCTGTCGGAATAACTCCAGGAGATAAAATTTCTCCTGAAATAAAAATTCTTATAGACTTCTACTTAAATAGCACTTCCCATGAATCTATTCTGAAATCGTACTTTCTATAGAAAATTTTTGAAATTCTTGAAAATTTTTGAAATATTTCTATTGATAATGGTATTTATTGGTATTTTATTACAGGTCAAGAACGTTTCGGTAATATGACACGAGTATATTATAAAGAAGCAGTTGGTGCATTCATCGTTTTTGATGTGACCAGAAGTGCTACACTGGATGCTGTTGTCAAGTGGAAACAAGATTTGGATGCCAAAGTACAATTAGCTGATGGTTCACCTATACCTTGCGTACTACTTGCAAATAAATGCGATCAACAAAAAGAAGGTCTCGCGAATTCTACCAGTAAAATGGATGATTATTGCAGGGAGAAGAATTTTTCCACTTGGTTTGAAACCTCTGCAAAAGAGAATATCAACATCGAAGAAGCTGCAAGGTTTCTCGTGAACAAAGTATGAACCATAATTTTTGTAAAAAGGAATTAGCCTTCTCAATTAAATGAATTAAACCCTCAGCATATTATCGCATGTGGTTATGTGAATCTCTATAGATAGATACAGTTAGGATAAGCATATACGTTGAGAAGAAATTCAGTAATTCTGACAATCAAACAAATATAAATATATAATTTTTTTTCAATTGTGAACGATGATTGGAAAAAAATTATTCCAAATTTAGTAACTTTTTTCTTCTAAGCCCTCTCAAAGCTTGAGGGATTCTACTCAAATATCGACAGCTTATGATAGATAAATGGATTTTTCTTACTACCTCGACCGAAAATTCGACATTCGTCTCCATGTACATACAGTTGTCGAAACTCAATGATTCCTCCCTATCTGCGCGCCATCTAATCGGCCGGGACGAATAAAAACGAATCCCAGCTTTCCTCCTCGCTATCAAATCGAAAGGATGAAATAAAGCCATAACCTGTAACATATATTTACCTTCGAAAGCAGAAGCAGTTCTACCCGGTACAATTTACGGAGGTGAACACACGTGAGATTGACAGGTTATGGCTTTATTTCACCCTTTCGAGGTAAAATTTCGAACTTTAATGACCGACTCAGCAAGGAAAAAAAATTATCACGTATCTGTTGTCACCTCAAAAATTTGATTTTATCACTCGTTTGGAGTATTTCGTCCCGAGAAAGCGTAAATAAAATAAAAATCTGTTTTCGCCCCTAAGGCCTGTGTTAATTTTCCTTAAGTTGACATATATATATATATATATATCGGAGTGTCACGTGACCTTTCACAATCCCAATAGTTCGAGTTTCTAACTTTTGTCTATTTATTATTACGCCCGTCTTACCTATCTAATTTTACAATGTCAAAATATCTACTTGACATGATTAATCTAGTTTTTTTCTCGGGACTTTTGATCATCTGCTAACCAACAATCCTCGCTTCGCTCGGGTCGTAAATGTGAGCAGCTGATAAAAGTCCTTCGTTCCTTTTTGGATCAGCTGCTTGTCTGCTCTTGCAGTAGTAGTGCTGCCACGCACGTGGAACATGGCCGCGACTGTGAAGCAGACGAATTCTCCGTGCTTGCAAGTTTTCGCGTCGCGGTGGTTCATGGGCCACGAATTTTCGGCCGGCTATTAAGAAAAATAGTATACACCACACGGGACGATAGTTGATCATCATTCCCGGCAGATAGCCCCCCTCGGCTTCGCTTCGGGGGGGCACTCTCTCCGCCGGGAAGAATGATCGACATTCGTCCCTTGTAGTGTAATATACTATTTACAAAAACTATGAGAGTGCTGAATCTGAAGAGAATTACACTATCTCATAATTACAAGACACTCTCTTTCTAAGAGAACTATTTTTTTTTGCGAACGAAGATTCTCGATTCAATTTATAAATTACATAATTCTGAAAAATGTCAGCGGACGAGAGACTATCCAGATGATTATAAAAAAGACTAAGTATAAGTGAGCCAGATTTATCGTGAATCATACCCCAAATTGAGAAATAATTCTGACCTGCCATGCGTGACCAAAAGAGTAAGGGACGTACATGAAGCAACCTCATAATGATACGGAAAAACCGGTATCATTTGCGTGAAAAAGAATATTTCCAAACTTCACGATTATTTATGTTGCAGAACATTCGTTCTGATAACCGATTATGAGTCATTATTAAAGATAATGAGTGTAGAATAAGAACTCTCTAAAACGGCCGCAAGCAGATTACAGAACTGGGCTCACTTTTTATCCACTGTCGCAGATACTTAATCAAGGATTATCATGACAAATTCCATAAAACATTATTGAATCATTGTGTTAAGAGAAAGACAAACTACCCTATCAAAACAACCGATATTCGGTGGTGTTGCAAGCAGCGCCAAGCGGACTTCACGCATGGCGCGAAGCCCATTTCTTGTTCTGATAGCCGGCTGAACAGTCGTATCCGAGTGAACTCGATCGTTGATTTAACAGTGCTTTTCTTTGGATTATAATAAATAGACAGACTTGATAAACGAGACTCGCATCCTTTATTAACCCCTGAATTCTCTCAGGTTTTGGACCCAGCACGCTTTCACTACGCGCGCGAGTGTTGTGCTAGTGAAGTGACCTCCAGAGCTTGCACCAGTCCGCACGAGAGGATGGCTGGACGTTTGGAGCCAAGCGAGGTTGAAAGAAGCCTAAAGGAGGCGAAAGGAAGCTGCACGTGTGCGAACAAAAAGAAAGATTACTCGTGAGCGCGTGTGCCGGGACGAGAAACGTGTACCCGACGTGCACGTCGTGCCATGAAATAGACTCCAGCAGAAGCCCTCAATCGCGCTGATTCCGGGAACCCGCCTCGCAAGTGAACAAGCGAGGCTCGCGGCGTGACTGTTGGTTATCAAACCGCGCGGACCGATGGAGCGGCGCGTGCAGCTCATCAAAGAGAGAGAGAGAGAGAGAGAGAGAGAGAGATATGTTTTATTGTATGAATTATACAAAATTCATATTCACAAAAATTTCAGTCATCTTTTTAAAAATAGTGGTCACTTAACTAAAACATGTTCTACATATCATCTTTGTCAATCATAATAAAATTTGTAGAACTAATTATCACAGAAAACGTGTCATTATTCTTATAATATGTATACCAATACTGAAAATTAGTTTCTTACGGAACGTTTAAGACTCAACAAAGACGGCAGGTTTCTATCAGAGGATCGAAGGGAGTTCCAGAGGTGCGCTGCTTGCACCCGGAAGGAATTCAGTCCGAACGTATTCCCATTTTGGGGACCGAGAGTTCCGGTGCATCACCCCTGGAGAGCCTAGTGGAGACATACCTAGTGAAGAGGCTCAGAAAGTATTTCGGCTCACGGATGCGCAGGATCTTGTACAAAAGTACAGCCATGAAATATTGCCTCCTAATATCCATGCGCATCCAGCTCAGCTTGGCCCTACAAGGAGTGATGTGTTCGTACCTCCTCACACCAAAAACATATCTCACACATGAATTTTGCAGTACCTGTATTCTTTGGTTTTGTTCTTGAGATACGTCAAGGTATACCGCAAAATAATAATCAAGATGAGGGAACAGCAGAGCCATTGATAAGCGTCTACGTAGGATCTCAGTCGTATATTTACGGAAAAAGAGGAAAAATCTCCAATTATAAAAACCAGTTCCATGTTCACAGAAGGGGGAAAGATCATGAAAAGACCAACAACTCAGGCAATTCAGCAAAGCAAGATAAGTAATCTGTTGCTTGTTTTGTAAGAGACGATAGATGTGTAGACAATATTTTCCCTGAAAGAGAATACCCATAGTTAGTCAGATGCATGAGTGATTCAGGCGCAACGAATCACATGTCTAATTCAAGAGTTGTTTTCAAATCCTTCGACCCTGCAAATCAAGAAACAATTAGGTGCGCTAATATTGGCAGTTCTGCCAATTTCGAATCAGAGGGAGCTGGATCTATAGAGATGAAGTTGAGTAATGGAGATAAGACTGAAATTGACAATGTTATCTATGCATTTAACTTGTCAGGAAATCTGCTCTCTCTGAGGAAATTTGAGAACGGGCTTTATTTTAGGGGATATAGGAATATAAAGTAGACCGCTTTGGATAATAGAATTGCAAATTGATGAGGATGGCTCAATAGACAGTGCAAGTTTGATTATTGATAGAAAGTTATACGTGAATCTGACTGAATTATCGAGCGACGGTCATTTTACTCGAAGCGTGGCAAGAAAATTAGAAAGTAATACTTGCCAGGATAATAACCCATCTGAGACTGAAATACGGAATCAGAAGGGTACAGAGAATGAATGTACTAGTGGAATTTCAAACTTTGACGTAACTATTTGCGATAGAAAATTTAACTGTGTGGATAAATTATCTGAGAAAGCCACTACAATACGTGAAAATTTGTTTGAGAACACTAACAAGGAATTCCTGGTTAATGATAAAGCCTTGCTGTGGCACGCGAGACTGGGACATGTGTCACTCAAATATCTAAAGAAACTGCAGGCAAATCACTCAGAAAACAAGTCCTTGAAAGAAGTGGTGGTCGATGAATCCATAATGGATTGTGGAGTTTGTGCTCTTGCAAAACTGGAAGAGAGACCGTTTTCAGCAGTCAGAGTGAGAGCCACAGAGACACTCCAGATAATTCATGCAGACACTATAGGGCCAATAAGCCCAATCACACATCCCAAGAGATACCGTTTTATGGCAGTCTTTGTTGATGACGATTCTCGTTTCGCTATGGCGTATCCCATGCGTCACAAGAATAAAACCGGATACTGTTAGTTTTACGAGAGCAGTAAAATTTGATAAATAACTGGTGTACAAAGACATGTATAGAAGAGACAGTGTAAAAGACTGGCCGATTGATAATATTCAGATTGATAAAGACAGTTGACTTGTAGAATTTGAAGAAGACATGATTGACAGTGATGATCAAGTGAAAACGTGTGAGTTAGGGAGAATTGAAAGTGAAGTCGAGATCTCAAAAACAGAGGGAGCGCCTGAACGTAAACGAGAAAGGCCGAAGAAAGGAGGAGAAAAACGAACGAAAGTGAGAACAGCACAGGACCAAAGAGAAGCAGAACTTGGTCTAGAGACAGATGAAAAGGACAAAAGTGGTAATGTCATATGGATCAGAGCCAGGTGAAAGTGTTGATGAATATAAGGATGAAGTGTTTTACTTTCTTCTTGCTCACATCAACAAGGATCCAGCTTCATATATTGAATCCATGCAGTCTAGCGAGCGAGAATAGTGGCAGAGAGCAATCGATCAAGAATTGAAATTGATGGAAGAACATCAGGTTTGAAAAATTGTAAAAAGACCGTTCCTAGATAAGACTGTAAGAAAACCCAATTTTATAGATTCTATGTAGGTTTTTAAAAGAAAAATAGAAGCGAATGGAAAAACTAGATTTAAAGCGAGATTGGTGATCAGAGGTTTTAAAGACAGAACAAACTACGACCTTAGAGAGACTTATGCACCAGTATCTAGACTCCCACTAGTTCAGGCAGTTTTCAATAATAAATAGACTGGACTTCGAAGTGATTCAATTGGATGTGAAAACAGCGTTTTTGAACAGTACACTGGAAAGGGAAATCTTGATGGGAATTCCAGAGTTAACTGTACATTCCAAACAAAGAAAAATGAACATGATTTGCTTGCTGGAAAAGGCATTGTGTGAATTGCCCATCAGCCCCAAAATATGAAATAGAAAATTCACTGAAGAAGCAATAGCAATAGGACTGATATACGAAGCGAGTGAGCCTTGTATCTTCACTTGGAGAGAATTGGAGAAATTCGTAGTTTTGCTTCTGTACGTTGATGACATTAAAATGGCTGGTGATCATAACCCAAAACTGTTTGAAATTAAAACGAAATTGGAACGTAAATTCAAGTTGACTGATCTAGGTGAGCCTAAACAGTTCCGGAGCGTATCAGTTAAAAGAGGCAGAATAAATAAATTGATTAGTTAAGCCAAGAACCCTATGTGAATAAAATTCCAGAGAAATTTAGTCTTGATAAATTGCCAAAAAGAAAGATGCCAATGGGAACCTCTCAAGTTATCAATCGAAGAAGAAGAGACAGAGAAAATACAGATTGCGATGAAGGACTCCAGAAAACCCTGAGTTTAGAAAATGCTGCATATAGAGAAATAATTTGAAGTCTACTCTATCTTGCAAATACGACGAGACCTGACATCTCATATTCAGTTAAGTACCAATTGATCCGACAGATGAAGACTGGAAAATGGTGGCCAGAGTCCTGGGATACTTAAAACAGACTATAGAACTGAGTCTGATTCACAAAGATGAGACAAATGGGATGGAAGGGTACTCTGATTTCAGTTTTGGAGATTGTAAGGGATCTCTCACAACTTGTGGCTATGTGATCAAGCTTTCTGGAGACTCTGTAACGTGAAGGGCTAAACAAACTAGTGTTGCACGATCAACTTGTGAGGCTGAATTCATGTCAATGAGTGAAGCAAGTCAAGAACTGATTGGATTAGCAAAATCAGATTATGACAGAAAATTCTTTCCACTCAGGTTGTGGTGTGATAACAGAGCGGCAATATCATGTACAAAAATTGACCGGGGGAATTAATTGAGACATATAGTGAAAATTAGATCAGATTTCATCAAAGAATGTGTCAAAAATAATTTAATTGGAGTAGAATGGGTATGCTCGAAGGAGCAGATAGCTGATATTTCCAAAACCTCTACCTCTACTACCCCTAGCACTGCATGAAAATTTGTGAGATCGAATTATGAATATTGAATAGACAGTTAACAAACTATAATTTATTATTCATTAATCATGTTTTTCTCCTGCCTCAAGAGCCAACAAATAAATGAAATAAGACCGGAACAGCGTAGAGTACGCTATGCAGAAATCTTGATTTTCAGGGTCGTCGAAGATACCGAAAATTGGAATTAGTCTAACAGAAGAATGTAATGGAGCTGTTTGATAGGGAGTGTTAAGAGAAAAACAAACTGCCCCATCAAAACAACCGATATTCGGTGGTGTTGCAAGCAGCGCGAAGCCCATTCCCTGTTCTGACAGCCGGCTGAATAGCCGTATCCGGGTGAACTCGATCGTTTGGACAATCGAGACATGATAAACGACAATCGCGTTCTTTATTAACCCCTAAATCCTCTCACATTGGAGCCCAACAAAAGATATACCCATGTACATCATGTTCTAGCGAGACAAATTGCTTATAAATCAGACGCTCGCGAAACAAGTGAGGATATTCTCATTTTTCTCGTTAAAAGAATGGTATTCAATGGATGGCCCGAGAGAAAAATTAGCAATAATAGGGATGATTTGAAATCATTAGCATTGAGGAAAAATAAAATCACGACTAAGAAAGACTGTCTAATGTAGGGACAAGTGATCATTCCAAATGAGTTACAGGAAAAAATTTTAGAAAAACTCGGGTTTTCGTACTAACACTTCAATCAGCAATCCCTTGGAAAATACTTGGAGTTTGAATTTCGAAAAAAAGGGTTTCAGGAGCATATTCTACGGAAAATCTACTATCTTTTTAAGTGAAAAAAAAACGGATTTTTGAAAATCCTAGAGTGGTGTTACCCCTGAACGCATCAACTCTGCCAAAGCTGAAGGATCCATCATTGAAAGTAGGTTTTGCTCAATCGATTCCAATCGTCACCATAGTAGTAATTCTATTTTCCATGTGCACTTCCGATCTAATCGAGATCGATAAGGAATATTTACCACATATAGTCTTACTCAAGAACAGGCGAGAAAGAACGAAGGGCAATATATCTTGTAGAAGCATAATAAGCAAAGATTTTTTGATTGGATAAGTGAATGAATAGAAGAACGGATGAATAAATAAATAAATAAATAAATAGATGCTTCATTAATCTCATCTTGAAATTTGCAAAAGTTTTTTATGATTTTGAATATATATCATGAATATTACCAAAGAAAGTGAACTTTAACATTTTCTTGTTGATATTAAAAAAAGTATCTGAAGTCCATGAACTGCCTAGTGTGCTATAAGGTGTGAGTAATGCACAGCTCATGATATATTTTTTTCGATTAATTTTTCTTATCAAGTGAATGCAATTCATGACACATATTAATAGTTTCTTGTGAAATGTAGCACAATAGATACAATATATCAACCATCAATGCATATGGGCAATTCTCTGTGGGATCGAACATGAAAAAATTTGATTTGGCTCAAAATTTTTTTGTAAGTTCTAGGGCATTATGACGGATTCCCAGAATTTTTTGAGATTTTTCCGAGCACTTTAACCCTGTTTAATAAATAGCCAAAGTTGCTGATTTTGCTGTTTTTGCATGTTCAGAGGCATTTTTAACCTCAAGTTACACCCTGAAAATGACCTCTGAGGCAAAAAATGAATGGAACACTTTTGTCTGCAAATTGCCTGAATTTTATAGAAAAATTATCTCCAAGGTCATTGGAGCACATTAAGTACTCCACATTACCAATTGGAGCCTCTATTTTTGAACCCTGGGAGTTCGCTCGTCAAGCCCCACACCACATGGGTACTAAAAGTTGTCCCAACTCATACCACATACAGCCTATATAGTGAAAAAATGGGCCTGGGCTCTGGAAGCTCCCAAAAAATTAATATATTAACTAAAATAGGGGTAAAAATAGGCTAAAATGACTATTCAAGGGGAGGCTTGTACCGCCAACACTTCCAAATTTTGCAAACACTTGTCTGTGGTATTATTACTATTACCCACTGTAAAAACTCAAATTCTATCATACCAATACATATCCTGAGTTGTCAATACCATATTTATATAGATCAAGCATTACTATACTACTTGACGCCACCTAACTTTCAGTAGTTACATGTATTGATGGTCAATATATTGTCTCTATTGTGCTAAAATTGACAAAAAACTACTAATAAAGTACTTTGTCATGAATTGCATTCACTCGATAAGAAAGATTAATCCCAAAAGTAAATTATAAGCTGCGGATTACACGTACTCCTTATAACACACTAGGCAGTGCATAGATATCATATGATTCAACAGAAAAATGTTAAAGTTCACTAAACATGGGTAATATTCATGAATATTGGACTCATGAAATCCACTCATATTGTATAAACTGCATAGCTAAGGTCCAAGCAGATATTGCTGGGTGGGCTCAAAATACAACTTCAAGTTATTTACTCATGGAATTAGCTAATGTGAATCAATCCACTTAGAAGTATAATCACTAGACGCGCAATTTGATAAAGAATTCAAATATATATAGCTTGCCAGTCCGAAAATGAGTTTGGAGCGTCCAAAGTGGCTTTGCTGGTCTAAAAGTCTATGGTCGGTAACCTAACCTGCGACATACATGGGTCATACAAGTCTCCAGTATAGGCAAGTATAACGTTCACAAAGTGGTTTATAAAGTCATTTAAACACAGGCAAACTATATATATTTGAACTCTATATATATTTGAAGTGTTGGCGGTACAAGGCTCCCCTTGAATAGAATAATTCAAAAATAGAGGCTCCAATTGGTAATGTGGAGTACTTAATGTGCTCCAATGACCTTGGAGATAATTTTTCTATAAAATTCAGGCAATTTGCAGACAAAAGTGTCCCATTCATTTTTTGCCTCAGAGGTCATTTTCAGGGTGTAAATTAAGGTTAAAAATGCCTCTGAAAATGCAGAAACAGCAAAATCAGCAACTTTGGCTATTTATTAAACAGGGTTAAAATGCTCGGAAAAATCTGAAAAAATTCTGAGAATTCGGCATGATGCCCTAGAACTTACAAAAAAATTTGAGCCAAATCAAATTTTTTCATGTTCGATCCCACAGAGAATTGCCCATTTATACTACTGGAAGTTTCCCGGTCAGGAGAAGAATTTAATGGGCTCCTCGAAACGAGTGTTTCCCGGTCAAATAACCGTGTTTCCCGGTCAGTCGACCGGGTTTCGCGGTCAGTAAAAAAAATATGGGCTCTTCAGAAAGAGTGTTTCATGGTCAAATATCGGCGTTCCCCGCTCGATCGACAGGGTTTCCCGATCAGAAAAAAAATAATAAGAGCTCCTCAGAAAGAGTGTATCCCGTTTGATTATCGGTGTTTCCCGGTCATTTGACCGTGATTCCTGGTCAAACGACTGGGTTTCCTGGTCGATTAATGATCGGTGTTTACCGGTCAAAAAAAATTAATGGGCTCCTACAAACGAGTGTTTCACGGTCGATTATCGGTGTTTTTCGGTCAGAAAAAAAATTAAATGTTCTCCTGGAAACGAGTGTTTCCCGGTTGATTATGGGTGTTTCTGGGAGTGTGTTGGCGCGCTCGCACGCGGGCACACTCTCACTCGGCACTCTCGTCACTCTTGGGACTCGGGACTCGGTTCGCGCTCGCGTGTTTATGGCTGCGGGCTCCAGACGATAATGGCGCTCCGCGGCCTCGTTCCGGCGGGACTCTTCCGCGCACACGTCCTCCGCGACTCGCTGTTCCAGCGACAAGGGGGCATGCTCGGCTCGTCGCTTCTCCCGACGGGCTGCACGAGCGCCGTACCGTTCGTGTCTTATTGTGGAGAGTGCTACCCTCCGTCACAGTATAAATGATATATATATATATATATATATATATATATATATATATGTAGGATTGGGTGCAGGTCCAGGAAGAAAGGAAGACTGCAAATATATCCAAGAATTTATAAGTGGTCGTTACAGTTGCTCTCGCCTCTGTCGGAGGCTATGCCGCTAGGCCAGCTACAGCGGAACTGGCCGTTGTCGCGCCGACTGCCCGCTCGCTCGCCCGAGCTCTCTCGCTGCTGCACCACGCATGCGCAGTCCGCAGTCGCTACACCGCTGATCGCAGTTCCCCACATGACTCCCCCCCAAATGCGGCTGTCGGGAAAGCCTTTATTGTTTAAACAATATTTTCATTATTAAATTATTCAATTTCATTGCTTTACATAGGAACTGCATGTCAGTCTTAGTGCTGAAGGCACATTATGGTAAAGGATACTATAAAAACATACTATATGTAAATTGCATCTAAAAGTTACTTTGATTTTTCATCTGTTTCACAAAAGAATTCGCGCTAACGCTATTTATCACATTCAAAAGATACCACAAAGAATACCGGAAAGGGTCACATGCACAATTCATGAAATAATTGTAGATTACTCAGCTTTGAAACTGATTGGCGAGGTAACTTAAGGAGCTTTTTAATTGTAAATTGTGTTGGATCACATTTTAGTCTCACTATCAAAAGCTGTATAAGCGTGTTATCTCAGTCATAGATTTTACAATTATGCAGCTTAACATCAAAAAATCAGTCTGCACGCATAGGCTAAACTTACATCACCGTGTAATGCGAAAGATGTTAATCTAAAATTCACTATGGTACGCACCACGTCCTCAGTAAAATCATTCCATGACATAGTTAAACATCTTGAAGCTGTTAAGCTAGAGAATTTGGTACCAGATGGCAGATTAATGCCAGTTATATCGAGTGTTCTTACAGCTAATCGCAATACGCATAACAATATTGTAGCGAATATGACTAAACGCAATCCAATTATATTAGGCATCCTCATTCATACATCATCTTCTTCAAAAGGAATACTACGAAATACAGATGTGTGATAATTGCTTCTATATTCACATTAGTCTGAATACTGTTACTTAGCAAGTTCGTAGATTGATCAATTCTACTAACTGTCACGTCACATGGAATACTATTTATGAAAGATTTATTTACAAGAGCGTACTGACTTGCTGTGGGCGCGCAATCCACAGGTATAGCAGTCGCGAAGAAGTAAGAATTAGGTTTATTTACATAAAACGTACGCAATCATCCAGTGATTATTGCTTTACAATTTACTTTACATTGAACTAGAAGAGCGCGAAAAACACGACTTCATGTCTGAGAAAAAAACTATTGTTCAAAATGTTTACTTTGAAAATATTTGGCCAATATAAAACTTGCTTACAAAAAAAAACTTATTCGCGCTTCTGCACTAAGATAAGCTGCGAGTGAAAGAGAAGAATATAATCTCGCTACACAAGTTACGGGAAAAAAAATATATGGCCTTATGCACAGAGGTGCATACAACATATAATCAGAAATATTGCCCTCAGTCAGATTAGGCGAGGCAACTAAGTAAGTGATCAAATTTGGCAATAACTCCGCCAACTCCCATTCATAAGCCTGCTCTTCATTAGAGAAAGATTATCGAATAAGAAGAAACGAAAGGCATCTATTCGAGCGTTGGCGTGTTTGATAACGCATTCGCGCTCGAATCAGATTTACCTGCAAGACATGAAGGGGAATGTTAACAACACTGTGCGAAAGATCATACAAAACGTTACAAAATGTGTAAAGACGTTGCACAAAAATAATAATTATGAAGTGACTGCAATGCGCCTAGGAAACAATCTCAAAATAGGTCCTGCAAAATAACCTGCTGTAAGGGCTTATTTATTTACACGCGTCCAACATATAGAAGTACCGCGTGGCCTCGAATTGCAGTAAAAAGTTTGCAGAAAAATTTAGAGATCATAAAAAATCCTAACGAAGGCCAATAATTACCAGTCAATTAACTGAATGAAAGTCCAATGGTAGTGTCAGAGGCATCAAAAATTAGACACAGTCTGGCACTAATCCTGGAATAAAAATGATGTGGGGTAAATGATGTTTGCATAAAAACTAAGGGTCAAAGCATATACACGCAACCTTAACAGAAGTCATCATCAGAAGAGCTACCATGTTCGCGTGAGCGTGATTCCCATTTTTCAAACTTAGAGCAAATTACATCAACCTTGGCAACAAGCTGATCAAGAGCAGATTCAGATGAAGATACCGAAATGGAATCTAATTTTACATCTGATTTAAATGAAAAACCTATTAGAAAAGCTTGATCAGCCATCTCCAACATCTTTACTTCCTCAGAAAAATTTACAACAAACGATTAAATAAAAGCAGGCAAACGCTTTGTCCACAATTGCAGAAGAGTGAGTCTGTCAATTTCCTTGCGCAAACCATCGATGGCCTCAACAACGGCACTCACTGCTTGCTCATCCATAATGACAGAAAGGACAGAATTTTTAATGGAACAAGAAACACTGCACAAACAGCAAAAAGTTTACTTAATAATAATGAATGTATTGCTCAACACCCATGCACACACACGCATGAAGGCAACTTGTCAGCTATGGCTCACCAAGACCTTGGCAACAAGGAAAAAAGGTACTGCGAGAACCTAAGCCAGCTTGGTGAGCTCAAATGCAGCATAAAGAGCACGACCACTCTGGTTAGCATACAATGAGCCCCCTCACAATGCATAAAGTCCTCGAAGCATAAACGAATAAAAACATGCTACGCCAAGAGGTCCAGATAAAACCATAACCACGTTAATTGAACATTCACATAATCTCATATGAGAAAAGAAAGAGTATTGTAACGCCCAAGTCTCACACGAGTGAGTCAAAACTTATTACTAAGTGTTCGCCAACAGACCTTGATCATTAAAAAAAAAAATAATAAATATTCACTTTCGCTTTCAAAATATTCAAACTGAAAAAAAAATTATACTGAGCAAAATAAATAATTACTTAAATCAACAATGATAGTCAAATCAAACATGAAAACTGAAAAGTATTGAAATTATATTAGTTTCCTCACAACGTATTCATAACAAGAAACTAAGTACTTAAGGAAGATCAAAATGTTGCGATATCAAGTCAAATGAAAATAAGGATTAAGAGCTAAATGCTCGAATCAAAATAAGGCTTGTTTTGAAACTGATACTAACGGTCTCGCATGACCTCATGTTACCTTAGGGTAAATAATAATACGCAAAGATGAACGGAAAACTTCTTGAAGCCGCTGCTCTGATGAAGATGTTGAGTGATGCGAGACGTCGTCGCGGATGCACCACCAACTGAAGTCGTCTGCAGGGTCGCTCGTCCTCGAGCGCAAAGAGTACAGCACTGTCTGGTGCCCAAACAAGCATGGAACGTTCTGGAAGGCTCGGGAGCACGAAGTCATGCAGCCCGAGCGTTTGAAGGTCGTCGAAACTTGAGCGCGGCAAGCCGCAACTCAATAACTCCAGATCCAGTGAACAAAAATATAGGCAGAATTAGCCGTGGCTCACGACGCCCAAGGCGAGCGAACTCAGCCTTGGAAAGGGTGACGGGGACTCTTCCGATCACCAACTGATGTACTATATTTGCAGCTACGATCACGAGAGAGATAGACTCAATCCGTGAATCGTCGGCAAAAGGAAGTCATCCGCTCACGACAGCAACGTCG